>JAFIDM010003189.1:30943567-30961615 GCA_023159025.1 Thereuonema tuberculata | reverse complement strand
AATAATAATAATAATAATAATAATAATAATAATAATAATAATAATAAGCGACGTTCAATTGTAGTAAACAATCTTATTCTCCCATGCATACTTGCACAAATTAAAGAAGAAGTCGCTGAATCCAACCACAGGACACCAAACCACACCCCACCAGAAGACACCATTATGGAAAACACAGAAACAATCTCTACCCCTCAGTACACATGCCCCAACAATACAACTAATGAAATATTACGTGCAGCTCATGATCATTTCTACACTGCACTTGCACAATACACAGGCACAGACCCCACACTCAGGCCGCCACTCCCCAAAGTACACACATCAAAACAACTCGCTACAGTCATATACCATCTCAACACACACACTATCCCACAACACCTTGACAACATCCAAACATTAGAAGACATACATACAACACTCTACTGTGCTGCACAGGGAACCATTCGGACACTTGGAATCAAACAACACAACATACCTCCCACTGCACGGACACAAGAATACATCCCCCCTTGGAGACGTCGCCTTGAGGGCCGCATCAGCGACCTTAGAGGAGACATAGCCAGGCTCACACAATACTGTGCAGGAAACAAAACAAAGAAACTTATGTCCCAGGTTAGAAAGATATTCAAGTACATAAATACTCGCCCTTCACATTCAAATCATCATAACCAGGTTCAGGAACATCTCGACACACTAAAACAAAAACTCAGTGCACTTGCAAAAAGATTACAGAGATACAAACAGTGCACTCTGCGCAAACAACAGAACAACACTTTCCAATACAATGAGAAAAAATTCTACAGATCCCTTACATCTTCCTCTACTGCAACTAACACAAACACTCCCAACAGCGAGGCTTTACATGAATACTGGTCGTCTCTGTGGTCAAACCCTATCCCCCACAATGATAAAGCACCATGGATAACAGAGGAACAGCAACTCACTGAACACTTACCCTGCATGTCCTTCCATGAGATTACTCTCGCAGACATACAGACAGCACTAAAACATGCACACAACTGGAAGGCTCCTGGTGCAGACGGAGTCCAGAACTTCTGGATCAAGAGGTTCACGTCCCTGCATGGAAAACTAGCGCTGACACTCACTGACATAATCCAACACCCAGAACATATGCCTCGTTTCCTCACACAGGGTGTCACATACCTACAGAGCAAGAACACTGAAACAGCGCAACCTGCAAACTACCGCCCAATCACTTGCCTCCCCACACTTTACAAACTCCTCACCTCCTGCCTCGCAGACAAGATCTACACACACATCGAGACATATAACATTCTTTCCGAACAGCAGAAGGGCTGTCGCAGGAATTCCCAGGGTTGTAAGGAGCAACTCCTTATTGACTCTGTAATCCTGCACCAGGCACGCGCGAAGAATAGGAGCTTACATATCGCATACATCGATTACAAGAAGGCATTTGATTCTGTCCCTCATTCCTGGCTCCTACACACTCTTCATATCTACAAAATACACCCCAAGATCATGGCATTCTTAGCTGCCACGATGAAGAGTTGGAACACAACATTACACCTACGCACCTCTAACACCTCCATCACTACAGATCCCATTCCCGTAAGGAGAGGTATTTTCCAGGGAGACTCCTTGAGTCCTCTTTGGTTCTGCCTCGCCTTGAATCCACTGAGCCATTTACTAGATAACACAAAACACGGTTATAGGCTTACCACAGGCACTGTGACACCATATAAAATCACACACTTACTCTACATGGATGACATTAAACTCTATGCCACAAACAATGCACAACTTACTAATTTACTACAAGCCACCACACAGTTCACCAAAGACATTGGGATGGAATTTGGAATTGACAAATGCCGCAAGTTACACATAATACGTGGGAAGACTTCGAATTTGGAGGGTTTTGAACTGGACCATGGTTTGGCCATCCAATCCATGGAAGAGGGAGAGACCTACAAGTACCTGGGCTTCCAGCAAGCGCGCGTCATTGACAACGCAAACATCAAAAATGCACTGAAGAACACATACCTTGCTCGAGTTCACAAAATCCTCAAAACACAACTCAACGCCAGAAATAAAATTAAAGCTATCAACACTTTTGCCGTTCCCACACTAACATATTCGTTCGGCATAATTCCATGGACAAACACCGAACTCGAAGCACTACAACGCGCAACACGCACTACATTCACGAAACACAACATGCACCACCCCAAGTCCGCTACGGAAAGGATGACTCTTCCCCGCAAGGAGGGAGGCCGAGGACTCATCAACCTCATCACCCTACACGAAAAACAAGTACATACACTTAGGGAACATTTCCACCAAAGAGCAGAAGACTCCTCACTTCACTCAGCCATTGTCAAGGCTGACACACACCTCACACCCCTGAACCTCGAAAACTCTTCTCCAACACTCACCACCCCTGACACCCACACTCAGCAGCTGCGTGAATCATGGGCTCGTAAGGAACTCCATGGCAGACATCATCACGAACTCAGCCAGCCTCATGTCGACATGGAAGCGTCGAACAGATGGCTGACGAGTGGTGAGCTGTTTGGGGAGACCGAAGGGTTCATGATCGCAATACAGGACCAAGTCATCTCCACACGCAACTACAAGAAACACATTCTACACGATGCAAACACACATGACGACAAATGCAGGAAATGCCACACTACGCATGAGACGATCGACCACGTAATATCAGGCTGTCCCCTTCTCTCTCAAACAGACTACCTCCACCGACACAATCAGGTAGCATCGATCGTTCATCAACAACTAGCACACAAACATTCACTTATTAAGAGCACGGTCCCCTACTACAAGTACATACCACAAAGCGTATTAGAATCACCCTCATATAAACTATACTGGGACCGCCCCATTCACACAGACAAAACCATACATCACAACAGACCAGACATCACACTTGTTGATAAGGTCAACAAACAGACCTATCTAATTGATATTGCAGTGCCTATCAGCAAGAACATGCAGAAAACTCACGCAGACAAGATCAGTAAATACACTGATCTAGCACATGAGCTCCAGAAGCAGTGGAGGCAGGATCGAGTACGTGTTGTACCCATCATTCTGTCTGCCACTGGTCTGGTGCCTCACACATTGCACCACAGTCTCAGCACACTAGGACTTCACAAAAACACTTATGCACAACTGCAGAAGGCTGTGGTACTCAACACTACACGCATAGTTAGGAAATTTATGGACACAAGCACACATCCCTAATCATTCTTGCACACATCTTTACACTTGGCAGTATGTGCTTTGGTCCTTGACCCGCCATATTGTTTTTGCTGGGGAAACCCAAGGTTTGAAACATGCAAACATAATAATAATATTAAATATTGACAAAATCTCCATCGGTCAACTCCAAAAAGCCGCACTGCTTGGATCAGCACATATTTTGCGCCGATACATTACGACATCCTAGATTCTTGGGAAGAATTCGATGCGTTTGAAGGCCAACACCAGCTAAAGAACTGGCAGCTGTGATACACATTGTTTTGTAGTGTCCTGTTTAATAATAATAAAAATAATAATTTTCCGTAATAAAACAAAAGTCAATATAGTGCAATACAGTCCAGTTAGGTATTTTTTGATTCATATCATTGGGTTCTGGAATTTCACTAATTATATTTCATTTTCCTTTCCCTTTTTTTTTCATTTATCTATATACAGCATATATAATAGAAGTTGAAGGTCGCGGTCACGAATGATGAGAAAATTATGTCAGAATATAAGATCACGTGATCACAGGTTTGCTAGTTACATTATAAATAAATAGACCTCTGGTCTCAGTGCTTGGCTTCTCTGCCACCCACATTCACTACATAACATAACATACATTATAAATATATTTGGATGTCTGGATTAAATTGTAAAAATAACAAAAGCTAATTGCATTTATATACCGGATGATCAATAAATAACAGGTGTGCGGAGCCCTGTAGCGCGTTATATACAGGACGAAATAGAACAAAATTTGGCCACGATACATATTAAAGTATGCGGTTTTGATTTGTCAAGATAAAAAAATTAGTACCAAACAACGCCGGTAGGGGAAATTCTGGCGCTGCGGTCGAAAAATGCAGCATGAAATTTGCATAAACGGGTACTTTGTGATACGATATCGAGGATAAAAGGAGGGGTTTCGGGAATTCTAGTTATTCTGCAAGAAGTCGCCCGTCGATGGCGTTGTCACTACGTGATCGTGCCTAATTAGTCAAGCTGTTTTA
The DNA here is from genome assembly GCA_023159025.1 of Thereuonema tuberculata. Classification (NCBI taxonomy): domain Eukaryota; kingdom Metazoa; phylum Arthropoda; class Chilopoda; order Scutigeromorpha; family Scutigeridae; genus Thereuonema; species Thereuonema tuberculata. The sequence continues at coordinate 30,957,356 of JAFIDM010003189.1, read as the reverse complement.
TCAGCGGGATGTAAATGCCAATGCTGCTCTTCGTGAATATCGGCGGTTAAACAGTTACGTAGAGGACCGATGACCATAAATAACTTAGGAAGAATGGTTGAAAAATTTGAAAGAATAGCAACTCTTTGTGTGCTACCCTGCCGAGGACGTAAACGTATTAAGCAGGAGCAAGTTGAAAAAGTTGCAACTGCCGTTCAGGATCCGACGATAGCTAATAAGCAGGGTATCAGCAGTGCACGTTTAATATCTCGACAAACAGATATCCCGTTGTCGACGGTGCAGAAGATATTGCACAGGATCCTGAAATTTTATCCGTATAAGATAACACTTATTTAAGAATTGCTCCCAGGGGACAGAAATACCCGATTAGAGTTTGCTTTGAGATTTTTTTGGCTCAATTGGAAGTGGATGATGAGTGGCCGTGGCGGATATTATGGAGCGATGCTCACATACATGTGCACGGTGATATCAACACACACAACTGCCATATTTGGGCTGATACAAATCCAGACGTTGGTCAAGAGATCTCCTTACATTCGCCGAAAGTCACAGTTTGGTGTGGGTTCACTGCTTCTTTTATCATAGGCCCGTACTTTTATGAATAAGTTGGTAGAAATGGACTACTGACTTGTTCTGTCAATTCCGACAGGTATGCCGCTATGCTTGAGAATTTTGTGATACCTTAACTGCAGCAAAGAAATTGTATCGATTTTACCATTTTCATGGTAGATGGTGCACCACCGCACATCGGACGTCGGGTGAAGGATGTCCTGCGTCAACATTTCACAGACGCTAGACTAATTAGTCGCGCATTTCCCAATGAAATGGAGCCTTCGAGGTCCCCTGATCTGAATCCTTGCGATTTCTTGTTGTGGGGCTATCTGAAAAGCATTATGTATCAAGGACATGTTTCTGACATTCCTACCTTAAAATATCAAATAATGTAACATGCCAGACGAATAAATGCCGAAATGCTGCGAGCCACCGTCGAAAACCTCGTGTATCGCATGCAATTAGTGGAACGTCAGGCTGGTGGTCACCTTGACCCAGATCTGTAGTTTGCTATAATAAACGTTTTTCATTGGTATTTGGTGTGTTGTTATTTACTGTTTCCATTGGCAGTTATGTATTCTTTTTTCACTCGTTATGCGCTTGAAGCGCCAGAATTTCCCTTATCGGCGTTGTTTGGTACTAATTTTTTTTTTCTTGACAAATCGAAACCGTATACTTTAATGTGTATGGTGGCCAAAGTTTGTTCTATTTCGTCCAGTACATAACACGCTACAGGGCTCCGAAAACCCCCTGTTATTTCTTGATCACCCGGTTTATATATATATATATATTACGTAAATATTATATTAAATTCTTATTCTGTAAATACAATTAGAAAGTGAAAGGAAAAAAATTAATTCATTTTTATATGAATTTTTCTTTTAGAGGATTTTTTTTTCCCACAAACCATTTTTCAAGTAACTTTTCCAACAGAGATATTCTGACAATTTTCAAATATATTTACACTATTTATGAAGTTTTGTAATGTAATTTTCTATCTTTTAATTAATTTAATTTTGCTTTGAGTTTTTAAATTATATTTTGAACTTATATAATTTAATTTTTTTTTTATTTTCCGTTTTCGTAATAAGCTTGTAAAACTTTTTTGATCTAAAACAAAAATCTATATTTACTTAAAAAATAATTTCTGTTTTAATAAATAATAAATAAATATAAATTTTATTTTCTTTAATACAATATTGAAGTCCTGTTAGGATCTCCCATAAAGAGATCCTATCAACAGGTGCTTAGATTATGTTAATACAAATTATTTAATTACATAAAATAACAGTATATAAAAAAATTACAAAAATTAATCACACAGAAAATTACAGATTTAAAGACATTGTTTTATTACTAAAAAAATACAAAAAAAAATAACTTCTAAATTAAAAATAAAATATTAATCTATTTAATATGTTTTACGAGCCATTCTCCAACAAATTTTTTTAACAAGGAAATTTTTGAGAAATTATTGATATTTTTTAAACCAATTTTGTTAATAATAGATTTGAATAAATACAATGAGAATGAATTATTCTCTCCATAACTATTTAAGATTTGTGGATATTGTAATTTTAAGTAGTTATTATTTCTCATATATTAATTACTATTATTAGGTATGTTGCTTTTATGAATTAGAGCGAAGTAATTACTAATTATCAAATTATAATAAAATTTCTGTTGGGTGTGAGTATTTTACTTTTTATCAGAACATCATCATTAATTTTTTTGATTTTGTTATTATAAGAATAAAAAACTAATTTTAATATTTTTTTTTGAAGATTATTAATTTTTATTTTATGTGTTTTATATGTTTTGTTCCATACTGAGTTTGCATAGTATCAATAATAATAATAATATTAATAATGATGCTAATATATTTTTTGTTGTTATGCATAGTCGAAGTTCAAGTACCGATTTAAAAATCTGTAAGGACAAGATGCTGAAAATATTTAATAATAATCAATAAAATAACACAACGTTTAACGGAGCTTGTAGAACTAATGTTTAGGGTACAAGAGTACGCCATCTTGTGTTTTTGATTTGAAAGCATTTTCTTTGGCAGAGAAAAATACAAATATTATTGCCTAACGAAAAGGCACATTTTTATTGAATTTATTAAGAAAAATGAAATTTCATTTCTGATAATACTTTGCTAATCTTGCAAGTTGGACCTCCGTGATGTCCCTGAAGATTCCGAACGGAATTTTGTTTAGTAACAGGGATGATAGCAATGATTACAATCTGAAATCACTGATATCGCATCTTCACAACATCTCTCATTACTAGATACAGAAAAAATATTTTAAAATATTTTAAAATCAATAGATAATTTTCTTCCTTTTTGAGCCATTTTGAACTTTTTACTTCAGAATATGTTGAATTATTGATCAATTAAAAAATTTTCGACCCTCCAATTGTCATGTGGTATGCAACTGCTCAAACTTTCCCTGAAATGACTTCAGAGAATGATTGAAAACACAAATGGTCTCCGTAGTCGTCTATTAGTCTTAAAGAATTTGAAAGCAACTAATTTATTCCTTATTTGCCTTAGATATCTATTAATAGTTTATTGCAATTTATTTATTATAAAAAAGTTTCGAAATCAGTATTTTCTTTTAATATCTGAATGATCATTAGTATTCTAAATTTCATATATCAGCTTAAATGAAATGAGAAACAAAAACAAAGCAGAAAACGAAATTCCAGTAAGTTATAATTTCATATACAATACCTATAGTTTAAATAGCATTTCTGAACTTTTTATTCAGAATGTTGAAATGTAAATTTAAATATTATTTTAAGAAGTTATCCATATAAAAATTCATAAAAGTTTCCTTTTAGGAAAATTGCTATTAATTTTGTTTCGTTTTAAAAAATGTCTTAAAATCTTGGCTTTAGAAGTTTCAAACACTTGATTATAGAAATAGAAATATTCAAGTAATATTGCTTCTGAATTAATGGAAACAAAACATCAAAACAAGCCTCAAACTGTAATAAATAGAGAAATGCATCAATTTATACGGGTCAGATACAATTCGTCATAGGCAAATCGCTACCGCCCATTCGACTCGCCGCGAATTATTGTAAATAAATACCATATGCTGCGAGCCACCGTCGAAAGCCTCGTGTATCGCATGCAATTAGTGGAACATCAGGCTGGTGGTCACCTTGACCCAGATTTGTAGTTTGATGTAGTAAACGTTTTTCATTGGTATTTGATGTGTTATTTACTGTATCCAACGGCAGATGTATTCTTTTTCCACACATTATGCGCTTGTAGCGTCAGAAGTTCCCTTATCAGCTCCGAACATCTCCTGTTATTTCTTGATCACCCGGTATATATATATATATATATATATATTACACAAATTTTTAAATTTTTATTCTGTAAATACAATTAGAAAGTGAAAGGAAAAAAATTAATTCATTTTTATATGAATTTTTCTTTTAGAGGATTTTTTTTCAATAAACCATTTTTCAAGTAACTTTTCCAATACAGATATTCTGATAATTTTCAAATACATTTATACTATTTATGAAGTTTTTGTAATGTAATTTTCTATCTTTTAATTGATAGTTTTTATTTACATAGGGATAAATTAATTTAATTTTGCTTTGAGTTTTTAAATTATATTTTGAACTTATATAATTTAATTTTTTTTTTATTTTCCGTTTTCGTAATAATTTTGTAAAACTTTTTTTACCTAAAACAAAAATCTATATTTACCTAAAAAATAAATTCTGTTTTGAATGTATCAATAATAATAATAATATTAATAATGATGCTAATATATTTTTTGTTGTTATGCATAGTCGAAGTTCAAGTACCGATTTAAAAATCTGTAAGGACAAGATGCTGAAAATATTTAATAATAATCAATAAAATAACACAACGTTTAACGGAACTTGTACAACTAATGTTTAGGGTACAAGAGTACGCCATCTTGTGTTTTTGAGTTGAAAGCATTTTCTTTGGCGGAAAAAAATACAAATATAATACAAATTTATACTATACAAATATAATATAGTTTTATTGAATCCATTTAGAAAAATAAAATTTCATTTCTGTTAATATATACTTTGCTAATCTTGCAAGTTGGACCTGCATGATGTCCCTGAAGATTACGAACGGAATTTTGTTTAGTAACAGGGATGATAGCAATGATCACAATCTGAAATCACATCTTCCCAAATCTCTCATTACTAGATACAAACAAAATATTTTATAATCCTAAGATAATTTTCTTCCATTTTAAACTTTTTACTTCAGAATATGTTGAATTATTGATAATTAAAAAATTTTCCAAATTCAAGTTATGATGAACCTGTTATGCACAAACTTTCCCTGAAATGACTTCAGAGAATGATTGAAAACACAAATGGTCCCCGTAGTCGTCTATTAGTCTTAAAGAATTTCAAAGCAACTAATTTATTCCTTATTTGCCTTAGATATCTATTAATAGTTCATTGAAATTTGTTTATTATAAAAAAGTTTGGAAATCAGTATTTTCTTTTAGTATCTGAATGATCATTAGTATTCTAAAATTCATATATCAGCGTAAATGAAATGAGAAACAAAAACAAAGCAGAAAACGAAATTCCAGTAAGTTATAATTTCATATACAATACCTATAGTTTAAATAGCATTTCTGAAGTTTTTATTCAGAATGTTGAAATGTAAATTTAAATAATATTTTAAGAAGTTATCCATATAAAAATTCATAAAAGTTTCCTTTTATGAAAATTGCTATTAATTTTGTTTCGTTTTAAAAAATGTCTTAAAATCTTGGCTTTAGAAGCTTCAAACACTTGATTATAGAAATACAAACATTCAAGTAATATTGCTTCTGAATTAATGGAAACAAAACATCAAAACAAGCCTCAAACTGCAATAAATAGAGAAATGCATCCATTTATACGGGTCAGATACAATTCGTCATCGGCAAATCGCCACCGCTCATTCGACTCGCCGCGAATTATTGTAATTCTACAAACGCGAGTTAGGAATTTATTTACCTTCACGGGATAAATTCGTTATTATGACAAATACATTTGATAAGTATAGTACTATAGATAATTAGTTACACAAACAAAAATATTAATTCTTTTTCAAAAAAAAACAAAAAAAAATAGGTAAGATAAATTTTGATTTACCAAGAATATTTGCAGAGGCTTTCCTATGTACTTAGGAAATTAAAAGTAATCCGCTTTACCTGTATTAATTTTTTAGAAATTTTTTTTTGTCCATTAGTTCTGGCCCTATTTATAGAATGCAAAGATAAATCTTGGATTCATTTGTTCCTGGTTTTTGAAGTGGTTAAGTTTGGTTAGAAATGGAAGTTTAACTACTGTCTCAGCGTGGAATAGAAAAGTTAAACTGTGACGATTTTATTCATGTGTTCAATAACACATTTATTGACGGTAGTGTGAAATGTTGGCTGTGTCGGCAAAGATGTTATTTGAAAACGAGGATCCACACAATTGACAATCAACTAGTTTCCACCTGGTAGTTCTGCAGCAATCTTGAGTGATAAATGCTTGAAGTTGATGTGCCTGGATGTGTCAGGAACAGAGATTCCCATCGAAGTAGTGATTTATATTTGGAAAGCAATTTAGAACAGTGAATTCATTTCATAAGTGGAATAAAATGAGCGGTGTAAGATTTTTTCTCAACCCAACTACGTAAGTAAGATTAACTAAGTAAAAATTAAAATAATAAATTCTAACAACTATATAAAATAATTAATTTTTAATGAGAATAAATCTGTGGTTCAAATCAAGAGAGGTTTACTTACTGAACCCTAGTGCAATTTCCGTCTTGAAAAGAAATCATGGAACATCTTCTTCAAGCAGAATTCAACTTACAATGGAAACAATCGGAATACAGCTATTGTGAGAAACAATCACCGAAAGTCACCGAAAACAATTGCATCAGGCATCGTACACGTGATTGAACGAGTTGGATTCTGTGAAACCAAAGAGAAGCAAGAAAAAAGAGAAGGCCGTTGGAATAAAAGATGGCGATCCTTAAGCGAAATACGATTCTCTAAATAGTACTTTGGAGACAGGTTTAATCGAATGTGTGAACATTAAGAGTCGATTTAAGCTATGATTAATAAGAAGGATTTAGTGATATAAATTTATTAATCATAATGTATACTCTGTTTCAGCATATTAGTAGAGACGTTACGTCATTTCAGTAGAGAACGACGCCATTTTGTAAGTGATAGAGGATATTCCAAAGATTATTCCTAACGCCGAGATCCAATACGTATTTATGCAAAGTAAGGTCATATTTAGACATCGCATTGAAGTCTGCAAGTAAGTGTTATTTTTCTTGTTGCTACACAGGACATTTGTTTAATTCACAAACAACGCAACCATAGTTAAAGTTCATAAGAAGATACAAACAGACAACCTTAACTATTAAAGTCAAGTGAGATATTTACTTCGTGAATGCTGATTTAATTGTTTTACAAGAACATTTAGTGATCGTAAGCTACACTGATTCTAATACAGTGAAAAGAGATTATCATAATAAAAGAGACTATAAGTAAAAGTGATTACGCTAATTGTAAAAAGAGATAAACCATTTCTAGGAGGAAGTATCTATGTAACTAATATATAACATTTAATCAAAGAATTAAAAGTATTTAATTCTAGTTCACTTGTTTATATTTATTGAACTATTACTTTTATTGATAGTATTTCATGTTAGGATAGGATCGTAAACAAAGCAATTTTTATATCCACCTACCCCTTATTCGTTTAATTTCATCTATTGTTTCTATTTAAGTACTCTGCTACTACCATTACGCTTTGGAGAGTTATTGGCCCAGGTAACACTTCAATCTGCGTACTCGTCCTCTAAATATATACGTATTAATCCACATTTATGGTTATGGTCGCCAAAACGCTTCCGGACTGCGCGAGTTACGAATAGAATAGCAAGTCGCAAAGTTACGAATAGAATAGCAAGTCGCAAAGTTACGAATAGAATAGCAAGTCGCAAGTTACGAATAGAATCACAGAACTAATACGACGCTTTGAAATACACGTGCCACTGAAACAGTTATGAACTCATGGCAAAGTTTCAAGTTCCGCAAACTATGATTGGATAAAGATCCAGTTTTGCATTCAACTGAACCAATAAAAGATACAATAGGTCAATTGCTAGATTATTACAGTTATAATGGCAAGTTACATTCTAAAATTCAGTGGCGCAAATTATGCAAGTTGGAAAATGCATATCCGCACCCAATTGCAAAAAGACGGTCTTTGGGACGTGGCGAACACTCCGCTGAAAGAATTAAAAGAAATGGAAGACAAGCCTATTAAATACAAACTCTTAAATAAAGCCCAGAAGGCAGTTGGCTTAATTCACGAGTCTCTTGAAGAGAAGTATCGCATATTATTGCAAGAAGTGAGTGATCCACACCAACTACTAAATGAGATCGATGCAAAATTCAACATCATCGATTATCTCAAAGTGACAGACCTCAAACGAGATTTATTTACTATGAATAAAATGAAAGACGACACAAGTTTGCTAGATACTATACTCAAAATACTATAATATACTCAAGATAGTAACAGGGTTTCGGCAATTCTAGTCATTCTGCAAGAAGTCGCCCGTCGATGGCATTGCCACTACGTGATATGTCTTATTGATAAAGCTGTTTTATCAGCGGGATGTAAATGCCAATGCTGCTCTTCGTGAATACCGGCGATTAAAACAGTTGCGTAGAGGACCGATGACCATAACTAACTTAAGAAGAATGGTTGAAAGATTTGAAAGAACAGGAACTCTTGGTTTGCAACCAGGCCAAGGACGTAAACATATCAAGTAGGAACAAGTTGAAGAAGTTGCAACTGCTGTTCAGGATCAGGCGATAGCTAATAAGCAGGTTATCAGCAGTGTACCTTTAATATCACGACAAACAGATATCCCGTTGTCGACGGTGCAGAATATATTGCGTAAGATCCTGAAATTTTATCCGTATAAGATAACACTTATTTAAGAATTGCTCCCAGGGGACAGAAATACCCGATTAGAGTTTGCTTTGAGTTTTTTTTGGCTCAATTGGAAGTGGATGACGAGTGGCCATGGCGGATATTATGGAGCGATGAAACTCACTTCCATGTGCACGGTGATATCAACACACACAACTGCCGTATTTGGGCTGATACAAATGCACACGTTGGTCAAGAGATCCCCTTACATACGCCGAAAGTCACAGTTTGGTGTGGGTTCACTGCTTCTTTTATCATCGGCCCGTACTTTTCTGAAGAAGTTGATAGAAGAAACAGTTATGAAGACTAGTTACTTGTTCTGTCAATTCCGACAGCTGGGCCGCTATGCTCTATAACTTTGTGATACCTCAACTGCAGCAAAGAAATTGTATCGATTCTATCATTTTCATGTTAGATGGTGCGCCACCGCACATCGGACGTCGGGTGAAGGATGTCCTGCGTCAACATTTCACAGACGCTAGAGTAATTAGTCGCGCATTTCCCATGAATTGGCCTTCGAGGTCCCCTGATCTAAATCCTCGCGATTTCTTGTTGTGGGACTATCTGAAAAGCATTGTGTAGCAAGGACATGTTTCTGACATTCCTACCTTAAAAGATCAAATAACGTTACATGTCAGACGAATAAATGAGTTGCCTAGAATCTAAACTCACAATATCCAAAACTTGGTTTTTGGTAATCGAGCAATAATTGAAATGATGGTAATTACCATCTGCAATATAAACATGCTACTTTGTGTAATTTGAATCTCTTTACTTTGTGTAATTTGATTTTTATAATAAAATCATATGATTTTGTATTTTGTACGAAATATTTAACAATTAATATTGGCTATCTCAATTTTTGATTTATGGATATTGTGAGTTTTCATTCTAGGCAACTCAAATGCCGATATGCTGCGAGCCACCTTCGAAAACCTCTTGTATCGCATGCAATTAGTGGAACATCAGGCTGGTGGTCACCTTGCCCCAAATTTGTAGTTTGCTGTAATAAACGTTTTTCATTGGTATTTGGTGTGTTATTCACTGTATCCAATGGCAGTTATGTATTCTTTTTTCACACATTATGCGCTTGTAGCGTCAAAATTTCCCTTATCGGCTCCGAAAACCTCCTGTTATTTCTTGATCATCCGGTATATATATATTTATAAAAAAAAAAAAATATTATGTAAATACAATTAGAAAGTGAAAGGAAAAAAAATAAATTCATTTTTATATGAATTTTTCTTTTAGAGGATTTTTTTTGAATAAACCATTTTTCAAGTAACTTTTCCAATAGAGATATTCTGATAATTTTCAAATCCATTTATACTATTTATGAAGTTTTTGTAATGTAATTTTCTATCTTTTAATTGATAGTTATTATTTACATAGGGATAAATTAATTTAATTTTGCTTTGAGTTTTTAAGTTATATTTTGAACTTATATATTTTTTTTTTTTTTTTTATTTTTCGTTTTCGTAATAATTTTGTAAAACTTTTTTTACCTAAAACAAAAATCTATATTTACTTAAAAAATAATTTCTGTTTTGAATGTATAATAATAATAATATTAATAATGATGCTAATATATTTTTTGTTGTTATGCATAGTCGAAGTTCAAGTAGAGATTTAAAAATCTGTAAGGACAAGATGCTGAAATTATTTAATAATAATCAATAAAATGACACAACGTTTAACGGAGCTTGTAGTACTAATGTTTAGGGTACAAGAGTACGTCATCTTGTGTTTTTGATTTGAAAGCATTTTCTTTGGCGGAGAAAAATACAAATATTATTACCTAACGAAAAGGCACATCTTTATTGAATTCATTTAGAAAAATGAAATTTCATTTCTGATAATACTTTGCTAATCTTGCAAGTTGGACCTGCCTGATATCCCTGAAGATTCCGAAAGGAATTTTGTTTAGTAACAGGGATGATAGCAATGATTACAATCTGAAATCACTGATATCGCATCTTCACAACATCTCTCATTACTAGATAGAAACAAAATATTTTATAATCATAAGATAATTTTCTTCCTTTTTGAGCCATTTTGAACTTTAACTTCAGAATATATTGAATTACTAAAAAGTTTTTACTTGTGCTAATAAATATAGTTAAAAGTTCAGCCTGCACACAAGCATAAAAAGTTAAAAAACACTAAAAACATTAAAACATTAAAACATAGGAGATCCAAAGCTTTCGCCTCTCTTTAGATGAGGCTTCTTCAGTGGGAAGTGATCCAAGTAGCTCTCAATTCTTCTATTTAAGGAGAAGAGGACCAATGAACTGCTTGGAGTGTCCATTGGTTAACGGGAGGACGAATCAGGAAGGACTGACGTCCGTGTGGTGCCAGCAGGTGGAAATTAAATGAACCTAGATGGCAAGAGAACGGAGCACATGGGAAAGTTTACAAACAACCGGAGTACCAGGGAGGGGAAGAGGATTGGGAACATGTGAAAGGAGGGAATTGGAAGGGGAGGGGGCGGTTCAAGTAGGTAAAGAAGGGCGGGGGGGAGGAAGTTGTACCAGCTTTTTCGTTTTCTTTTTGAGTTTTGTCTGTAGGGTATATTGGCGGATGCTGCATATGGAGATGCCATTATTATAGCAGCCCTGTGTGATGGAGATAAACACGGATTCCATGCACTTCCTCTGAAAAAGGTTCTCGGAACTTCCAAGAACAACGATGTTGGAGAAGTCTATGCGGTGTGCGGTCTTGTTAAAGTGCCGAACCGTGGCGTAAGCGGTATCATTCCCGGCGACAGCCCTAACGTGTTCATCTATCCGGTCCGACAAGGCACGACCAGTTTTGCCTATGTAGTTACAGTCAAAGTTTTTACATTGAAGGGAGTAAATAGCTCCTTTTAAATTCATCTTGTTAGGCTTGGGTTTGTGGATATTAAACATGGCTTCGGTAGTATGACGACTGGATGCCGTAGGTATAATGTTGTAAGGTCTCAAGACCTTAGAGATTGCCGGAAACCAAGCTGGAAAGTAGTCAATAGAAATGTATCGTTTTTGCTGTATGTGGGAGCTCTGAACATCATTATTGTAGATGGAAGCTATTTTTTTCTTTATGGCCGCGTTGATATATGCAAGTGGGTAATCATTGCTGATGAGAATTTCTCGTATGTTATGGATTTCTTGATTAAACAAAGGAAGGGAGCTGGAAATATAGAAAGCCCTCTCAACTGCCATGTTGATAACGTTTCTTTTGAAAGCTATAGGGCAGAAGGACTGGAAGTTGAGGGTAATTCCTGATGAGGTGGGTTTCCTATACACCTGGGTATGGAAGGTTCCTTCACGAACGGACACTTCGACATCAAGGAATGGGATAGCCTTGTTGTGTTCGTGTTCTATTTCAAACTAGATGGCTGAGTGAATACTATTGAATATGGAGAACAAGTCTTGGATTGATGAAGCTGCAGTGTATAGCAACAAGTCATCCACGTACCTAAAATATAATGGGATGGAGATGGATCTGAGTTCGGCCATGTTGAGGGCGGTGTCCTCTATGAACACCATGACCCATTCGGATAAGGTAGCAGAAGCCGAAAGGCCCATGAATAGCCCTGCGTGTTGTCTGTAAAAGCATTCGTTGTAAACAAAGAACTGAATATTGAACAATGCCGAAATGATCGGGAGTAAATCCTGGAAATCACTTGCGGAGGCGTAATGGCGAAAGTGTTTGTTTAAAATGTGCTGAATTGCTTTGTGGATAAGATCCAAGGTAATGGAAGTGAACAGGGCCTTCACATCAAAGGAATAAAACTTGTGTTGAGGTAGTGGATTTCGTACACGAATTTTTTAACCAGCGTTTTGCTGTTGGCTACACTGTGACTTGAGATGACCTTGAGTAACTTCATTTTTGAAAATAAAAGATCGGACATCTTCTTTATGGCAGACTATTGCATACTATTATGGGCCTAACTGGGTAAAAGTTATCGTTATCCATGGGTTTGTGAATTTTGGGAAGTATTTTGAGGTAAGGTATATCTAATGTGGAATCCTTCATCATTTCTGCCTGTGAATCAGAAATAGAATTGGACTTCCGTAATTTGCGGACAATATTACGAATGTAATTTACTACAGCGTTATCGGAGAAGGTGAAGAAAGAAACACCAGGTTGGGTGGCCAAAACTTTTTGACCCATTCTGTTGTAGGTGTCGGTTTTCATGACCACAGGGTTGTTACCTTTATCAGAAGAAATAACGAGGAGGTCATGGTTTTGGCGAAGCTCCCTCAAGCCTTGAAAGAGCAAGGGGTTGAGTTTAGTAACCTGGTAGTCATCCACTCATTTGGTTATGGCGCTTATTTTATAACGTAGTGACGTGGCCAGTTCCTTATTGGGAATACGGTTAACAGCCGTTTCAACGGGAGCAATAACGTTGTGTAGCTTGGGATGCGACGGCCAATTGAACTTCAGGCCTTTGCCCAGGGCCTCCAGCTGGAATGGAGTGAGGGACATTTTGCTGAGGTTAATCACTCTGTTGACGTGTAACTGGGAGGTAGGCCACCTTTTTATGCTCAAAGCCACCAATTTCCGTACATGAGTGAGGGCGAATTTCTTGAAGTTTTTGTGGTGACTGGAAGCAGCAAACTGTAAGCAGCCCTTCTTTACCTACTTGGACCGCCCCCTCCCCTTCCCATTCCCTCCTTTCACATGTTCCCAATCCTCTTCCCCTCCAAACCACCCGTTCCTCCGTTTCTTGCAGAAAAATTTTTTTTTTTTCTCTTTAATTATTTCTTTATTTTTATTTTTACCTTAATTTGCCTTTTTTCCGCTTTCTCCCTATTATCGTTCCTTTTTTAGTTTACCCGTTGTTTCTAAACCTTCCCTGGTACTCCGTTTGTTTGTAAACTTTTCCATGTGCTCCGTTCTCTTGCCATCTAGGCTCATTTAATTTCCACCAGCGGGCACCACCCGGACGTCAGTCCTTCCTGATTCGTCCTCCAGTTCACCAATGGACACTCCAAGCAGTTCATTGGTCCTCTTCTCCTTAAATAGAAGAATTGAGAGCTATAGTCCAGTAACTTTATACATCACAGTATGCGTCAAATCCGGTAGTTCTGATTTTTTGCAGACTTGTTTATGATGTTGGCCTAATGAATAATCCAAGTTTGTGACCTCGAGCGCCGAACGCAACTTTGTCAAAAATCGAAAAACCGCGAAAAAATCGGTTTTTTTCCAAATTTTGGCGATTATAACCCTAAAG
>JAFIDM010003189.1:30899933-30922957 GCA_023159025.1 Thereuonema tuberculata | reverse complement strand
TCCTTGACCCGCCATATTATCTTAGCTGGGGAAACCCATGGTTTGAAACTTTTTCGAGATAATAATAATAATAATAATAATAATAATAATAATAATAATAACTTGGCAATATGTGCTTTGGTCCTTGACCCGCCATATTGTCTTAGTTGGGGAAACCCATGGTTTGAAACTTTTTCGAGATAATAATAATAATAATAATAATAATAATAATAGCTTGCGGCATTTCTAGATTCCAAATTCCATCCCAATGTCTTTGGTGAACTGTGTTGTGACTTGTAGTAAATTAGTAAGTTGTGCGTTGTTTGTGGCGTAGAGTTTAATATCATCCATGTAGAGTAAGTGTGTGATTTTGTGTGGTGTCAGAGTGCCTGAGGTAAGCCTATAACCGTGCTTTGTGTTGTCTAGCATGTGGCTTAATGGATTCAAGACAAGGCAGAACCAAAGAGGACTCAAGGAATCTCCCTGGAAAATACCTCTCCTTATTGGAATGGGGACTGTAGTGATGGAGGTGTTGGAGGTGCGTAGGTGTTATGTTGTGTTCCAATTCTTCATCGTGGCATCCAAGAATGCCGTGATCTTGGGGTGTACTTTGTAGAGTTGAAGAATGTGCAAAAGCCAGGAATGGGGGACTGAGTCAAATGCCTTCTTGTAGTCGATGTACGCGATGTGTAAATTCCTATTCTTCGCGCGCGCCTGGCACAGGATTACAGAGCCAATACGGAGTTGCTCCTTATAACCCTGGGAATTCCTGCGACAGCCCTTCTGCTGTTCGGAAAGAATGTTATGTGTCTCGATGTGTGTGTAAATTTTGTCAGTAAGGCAGGAGGTGAGGAGTTTGTAAAGGGTGGGGAGGCAAGTGATTGGACGGTAATTTGCAGGGTATGCTGTTTCAGTGTTCTTGCTCTGTAGGTAAGTGACACCCTGTGTGAGGAAAAGAGGCATATGTTCTGGGTGTTGGATTATGTCAGTGAATGCAACAGCTAGCTTCCCATGCAGGGACGTGAACCGCTTGAATCAGAAGTTCTGAACGCCGTCTGCACCAGGAGCCTTCCAGTTGTGTGCATGTTTTAGTGCTGTCTGTATGTCTGCGAGAGTAATATCATGGAAGGACATGGAGGGTAAGTGTTCAGCGAGTTGTTCTTCATCTGTGATCCATGGTGCAAGAACATGCAGAAAACTCACGCTGACAAGATAAGTAAATACACAGACCTAGCACACGAGCTCCAGAAGCAGTGGAGGCAGGACCGAGTACGTGTTGTACCCATCATCCTGTCCGCTACTGGTCTGGTGCCTCACACATTGCACCACAGCCTCAACACACTAGGACTTCATAAAAACACTTATGCACAACTTCAGAAGGCTGTGGTACTCAACACAACACGCATAGTTCGGAAATTTATGGACACAATCACACAACCCTAACTATTCTTCCAACCTTTTTTTGTTTGTTTTGTTTTGTTATATACACTTGGCAATACGTGCTTTGGTCCTTGACCCGCCATATTGTCTTAGCTGGGGAAACCCATGGTTTGAAACTTTTTCGAGATAATAATAATAACCCATACTCAGCAGCGGCGTGAATCATGGAAGACATCATCACGAACTCAACCAGCCTCATGTCGACATGGAAGCGTCGAACAGATGGCTGACGAGTGGTGAGCTGTTTGGGGAGACCGAATGGTTCATGATCGCAATACAGGACCAAGTCATCTTCACACGCAGTTACAATAACACATTCTAAACGATGCAAACACACATGACGACAAATGCAGGAAATGCCACACTACGCCTGAGACGATCGACCACGTAATATCAGGCTGTCCCCTTTTCTCTCAAACAGACTACCTCCACCGACACAATCAGGTAGCGTCGATCATTCATCAACAACTAGCACACAAACATTCACTTATTAAGAACACGGTCCTGTACTACAGGTACATATCACAAAGCGTATTAGAGTCACCCTCATAATGCCCCATTCACGCCCCATTCACACACACAAAACCATACATCACAACAGACCAGACATCACACTTGTTGATAAGGTCAACAAACAGACCTATCTCATTGATATTGCAGTGACTATCAGCAAGAACATGCAGAAAACTCTCGCAGACAAGATCAGTAAATACACTGATCTAACACACGAGCTCCAGAAGCAGTGGAGAAATTTATGAACTCAATCATACATCCCTTATCATTTTTCTATACCTTTTTTTTTTTCCTTGACCCGCCATATTGTCCTTGCTGGGGAAACCCATGGTTTGAAACTTTTACGATATAATAATAATAATAATAATATTAATAATAATAAAAATAATAATTTTCCGTAATAAAACAAAAGTCAATATAGTGCAATACAGTCCAGTTAGGTATTTTTTGATTCATATCATTGGGTTCTGGAATTTCACTAATTATATTTCATTTTCCTTTCCCTTTTTTTTTCATTTATCTATATACAGCATATATAATAGAAGTTGAAGGTCGCGGTCACGAATGGTGAGAAAATTATGTCAGAATACAAGATCACGTGATCACAGGTTTGCTAGTTACATTATAAATAAATAGACCTCTGGTCTCAGTGCTTGGCTTCTCTGCCACCCACATTCACTACATAACATAACATAAATTATAAATATATTTGGATGTCTGGATTAAATTGTAAAAATAACAAAAGCTAATTGCATTTATATACCGGATGATCAATAAATAACAGGTGTGCAGAGCCCTGTAGCGCGTTATATACAGGACGAAATAGAACAAAAATTTGGCCACGATACACATTAAAGTATGCGGTTTTGATTTGTCAAGATAAAAAAATTAATACCAAACAACGCCGGTAGGGGAAATTCTGGCATTGCGGTCGAAAAATGCAGCATGAAATTTGCATAAACGGGTACTTTGTGGTACGATATCGAGGAGGGGTTGCGGGAATTCTAGTCATTCTGCAAGAAGTCGCCCGTCGATGGCGTTGTCACTACGTGATCGTGCCTTATTAGTCAAGCTGTTCAGCGGGATGTAAATGCCAATGCTGCTCTTCGTGAATATCGGCAGTTAAACAGTTACGTAGAGGACCGATGACCATAAATAACTTACGAAGAATGGTTGAAAAATTTGAAAGAACTGCAACTCTTGGTGTGCTACCAGGCCGAGGACGTAAACGTATTAAGCAGGAGCAAGTTGAAAAGTTGCAACTGCCGTTCAGGATCCGGCGATAGCTAATAAGCAGGGTATCAGCAGTGCACGTTTAATATCTCGACAAACAGATATCCTGTTGTCGACGGTGCAGAAGATATTGCATAGGATCCTGAAATTTTATCCGTATAAGATAACACTTATTTAAGAATTGCTTCCAGGGGACAGAAATACCCGATTAGAGTTTGCTTTGAGATTTTTTTGGCTCAATTGGAAGTGGATGACGAGTGGCCGTGGCGGATATTATGGAGCGATGCTCACATACATGTGCACGGTGATATCAACACACACAACTGCCATATTTGGGCTGATACAAATCCAGACGTTGGTCAAGAGATCTCCTTATATTCGCCGAAAGTCACAGTTTGGTGTGGGTTCACTGCTTCTTTTTATCATCGGCCCGTACTTTTATGAATAAGTTGGTAGAAATGGACTACTGACTTGTTCTGTCAATTCCGACAGGTATGCCGCTATGCTCGAGAATTTTGTGATACCTCAACTGCAGCAAAGAAATTGTATCGATTTTACCATTTTCATGCTAGATGGTGCACCACCGCACATCGGACGTCGGGTGAAGGATGTCCTGCGTCAACATTTCACAGACGCTAGACTAATTAGTCGCGCATTTCCCATGAATTGGCCTTCGAGGTCCCCTGATCTGAATCTTTGCGATTTCTTGTTGTGGGGCTATCTGAAAAGCACTGTGTATCAAGGACATGTTTCTGACATTCCTACCTTAAAAGATCAAATAATGTTACATGCCAGACGAATAAATGCCGAAATGCTGCGAGCCACCGTCGAAAACCTCGTGTATCGCATGCAATTGGTGGAACGTCAGGCTGGTGGTCACCTTGACCCAAATTTGTAGGTTGCTATAATAAACGTTTTTCATTGGTATTTGGTGTGTTGTTATTTACTGTTTCCATTGGCAGTTATGTATTCTTTTTTCACTCGTTATGCGCTTGTAGCGCCAGAATTTCCCTTATCGGCGTTGTTTGGTACTAATTTTTTTTTTCTTGACAAATCGAAACCGTATACTTTAATGTGTATGGTGGCCAAAGTTTGTTCTATTTCGTCCAGTACATAACACGCTACAGGGCTCCGAAAACCCCCTGTTATTTCTTGATCACCCGGTTTATATATATATTGCGTAAATATTATATTAAATTCTTATTCTGTAAATACAATTAGAAAGTGAAGGGAAAAAAAAAAATCATTTTTATATGAATTTATAAGGAATTTTTCCTTTAGAGGATTTTTTTTTCCACAAACCATTTTTCAAGTAACTTTTCCAACAGAGATATTCTGACAATTTTCAAATATATTTATACTATTTATGAAGTTTTTGTAATGTAATTTTCTTTCTTTTAATTAATTTAATTTTGCTTTGAGTTTTTAAATTATATTTTGAACTTATATAATTTAATTTTTTTTTTATTTTCCGTTTTCGTAATAAGCTTGTAAAACTTTTTTGATCTAAAACTAAAATCTATATTTACTTAAAAAATAATTTCTGTTTTAATAAATAATAAATTAATATAAATTTTATTTTCTTTAATACAATATTGAAGTCCTGTTAGGATCTCCCGTAAAGAGATCCTATCAACAGGTGCTTAGATTATGTTAATACAAATTATTTAATTACATAAAATAACAGTGTATAAAAAAATTACAAAAATTAATCACACAGAAAATTACAGATTTAAAGTCATTGTTTTATTACTAAAAAAATACAAAAAAAAAAAAAATAACTTCTAAATTAAAAATAAAATATTAATCTATTCAATATGTTTTACGAGCCATTCTCCAACAAATTTTTTTAACAAGGAAATTTTTCAAAAATTATTGATATTTTTTAAACCAATTTTGTTAATTATAGATTATAATTAATACATTGAATTATTCTCTCCATAACTATTTAAGATTTGTGGATATTATAATTTTAAGTAGTTATTATTTCTCATATTGTAATTACTATTATTAGGTATGTTGCTTTTATGAATTAGAGCGAAGTAATTACTAATTATCAAATTATAATAAAATTTCTGTTCGGTGTGAGTATTTTACTTTTTATCAGAATAACATCAACAATTTTTTTGATTTTGTTATTATAAGAATAAAAAACTAATTTTAATATTTTTTTTGAAGATTATTAATTTTTATTTTATGTGTTTTATATGTTTTGTTCCATACTGAGTTTGCATAGTATCAATAATAATATTAATATTAATAATGATGCTAATATATTTTTTGTTATTATGCATAGTCGAAGTTCAAGTACCGATTTAAAAGTCTGTAAGGACAAGATGCTGAAAATATTTAATAATAATCAATAAAATAACAACGTTTAACGGAGCTTGTAGAACTAATGTTTAGGGTTCAAGAGTACGCCATCTTGTGTTTTTGATTTGAAAGCATTTTCTTTGGCGGAGAAAAATTCAAATATTATTGCCTAACGAAAAGGCATATTTTTATTGAATTCATTAAGAAAAATGAAATTTCATTTCTGATAATACTTTGCTAATCTTGCAAGTTGGACCTTGCAAGCGTGTTATATACTGGACGAAATAGAACAATATTTGGCCACCATAGACATTAAAGTATGCGGTTTCGATTTGTTAAGAAAAAAAAATTAGTACCAAACAACGCCGATAGGGGAAATTCTGGCGCTGCGATCGAAAAATGCATCATGAAATTTGCATAAACGGATACTTTGTGACACGATATCGAGGATAAAATGAGGGGTTGCGGCAATTCTAGTCATTCTGCAAGAAGTCGCCCGTCGATGGCATTGCCACTACGTGATGTGCCTTATTAGTAAAGCTATTTTATCACCGGGATCTAAATGCCAATGCTGCTCTTCGTGAATACCGGCAATTAAAACAGTTACGTAGAGGACCGATGACTATAAATAACTTACGAAGAACGGTTGAAAAATTTGAAAGAACAGGAACTCTTGGTTTGCAACCAGGCCAAAGACTTAAACGCATCAAGCAGGAACAAGTTGAAGAAGTTGCAACTGCTGTTCAGGATCAGGCGATAGCTAATAAGCAGGTTATCAGCAGTGCACCTTTAATATCACGACAAACAGATATCCCGTTGTCGAAGGTGCAGAAGATATTGCATAAGATCCTGAAATTTTATCCGTATAAGATAACACTTATTTAAGAATTGCTCCCAGGGGACAGAAATACCCGATTAGAGTTTGCTTTGAGATTTTTTTGGCTCAATTGGAAGTGGATGACGAGTGGCCGTGGCGGATATTATGGAGCGATGAAACTCACTTCCATGTGCACTGTGATATCAACACACACAGCTGCCGTACTTGGGCTGATACAAATGCACACGTTGGTCAAGAGATCCCCTTACATTCGCCGAAAGTCACAGTTTGGTGTGGGTTCACTGCTTCTTTTATCATCGGCCCGTACTTTTATGAAGAAGTTGATAGAAGAAGCTGTTATGAAGACTAGTTACTTGTTCTGTCAATTCCGACAGGTATGCCGCTATGCTCGATAACTTTGTGATACCTCAACTGCAGCAAAGAAATTGTATCGATTCTACCATTTTCATGCAAGATGGTGCGCCACCGCACATCGAACGTCGGGTAAAGGATGTCCTGCGTCAACATTTCACAGACGCTAGAGTAATTAGTCGCTCATTTCCCATGAATTGGCCTTCGAGGTCCCCTGATCTGAATCCTTGCGATTTCTTGTTGTGGGGCTATCTGAAAAGCATTGTGTATCAAGGACATGTTTCTGACATTCCTACCTTCAAAGATCAAATAACGTTACATGTCAGACGAATAAATGCCGATATGCTACGAGCCACCGTCGAAAACCTCGTGTATCGCATACAATTAGTGGAACATCAGGTTGGTGGTCACCTTGACCCAGATTTGTAGTTTGCTGTAATAAACGTTTTTCATTGGTATTCGGTGTGTTATTTACTGTATCCAATGGCAGTTATGTATTCTTTTTTCACATATTATGCACTTGTAGCGTCAGAATTTACCTTATCAGCTCCGAATACCTTCTGTTATTTCTTGATCACCCGGTATATATATCACAAATATTATATTCAATTTTTATTCTGTAAATACAATTAGAAAGTGAAAGGAAAAAAATAAATTCATTTTTATATGATTTTTTCTTTTAGAGGATTTTTTTTCAACAAACCATTTTTCAAGTAACTTTTCCAATACAGATATTCTGATAATTTTCAAATACATTTATACTATTTATGAAGTTTTTGTAATGTAATTTTCTATCTTTTAATTGATAGTTATTATTTACATAGGGATAAATTAATTTAATTTTGCTTTGAGTTTTTAAATTATATTTTGAACTTATATAATTTAATTTTTTTTTTATTTTCCGTTTTCGTAATAATTTTGTAAAACTTTTTTTTCCTAAAACAAAAATCTATATTTACCTAAAAAATAATTTCTGTTTGAATGTATCAATAATAATAATAATATTAATAATGATGCTAATATATTTTTTGTTGTTATGCATAGTCGAAGTTCGAGTAGAGATTTAAAAATCTGTAAGGACAAGATGCTGAAAATATTTAATAATAATAATCAATAAAATAACACAACGTTTAACGGAGCTTGTACAATTAATGTTTAGGGTACAAGAGTACGCCATCTTGTGTTTTTGATTTGAAAGCATTTTCTTTGGCGGAAAAAAATACAAATATTATTGCCTAACAAAAAGGCACAGTTTTATTGAATTCATTTAGAAAAATGAAATTTCATTTCTGTTAATATATACTTTGCTAATCTTGAAAGTTGGACCTGCACGATGTCCCTGAAGATTATGAACGAAATTTTGTTTAGTAACAGGGATGATAACAATGATCACAATCTGAAATCACATCTTCCCAAATCTCTCATTACTAGATACAAACAAAATATTTTATAATCCTAAGATAATTTTCTTCCATTTTAAACTTTTTACTTCAGAATATGTTGAATTATTGATAATTAAAAAATTTTCAAATTCAAATCGTTTTTAAACCTACTATCGCACAAACTTTCCCTGAAATGACTTCAGAGAATGATTGAAAACACAAATGGTCTCCGTAGTCGTCTATTAGTCTTAAAGAATTTCAAAGCAACTAATTTATTCCTTATTTGCCTTAGATATCTATTAATAGTTCATTGAAATTTGTTTATGATAAAAAAGTTTCGAAATCAGTATTTTCTTTTAGTGTCTGAATGATCATTAGTATTCTAAAATTCATATATCAGCGTAAATGAAATGAGAAACAAAAACAAAGCAGAAAACGAAATTCCAGTAAGTTATAATTTCATATACAATACCTATAGTTTAAATAGCATTTCTCAACTTTTTGTTCAGAATGTTGAAGTCAAAATTTAAATAATATTTTAAGAAGTTATCCATATAAAAATTCATAAAAGTTTCCTTTTATGAAAATTTTGTTAATTTTGTTTCGTTTTAAAAAATGTCTTAAAATCTTGGCTTTAGAAGTTTCAAACACTTGATTATAGAAATACAAATATTCAAGTAAAATTGCTTCTGAATTAATGGAAACAAACATCAAGACAAGCCTCAAACTGTAATAAATAGAGAAGTGCATCCATTCATAGTGGGTCAGGTACAACTCGTCATAGGCAAGTCGCCGCCGCCCATTCGACTCGCCGCGAAATATTGTAATTCTACAAACGCGAGTTAAGGATTTATTTACGTTCATGGGATAAATTCGTTATTATGACAAATACATCTGACAAGTATAGTACTATAGATGATCTTTACACAAACAAAAACATTAATTCTTTTTCAAAAATAACAAAAAAATAGGTAAGATAAATTTTGATTTACCAAGAATATTTTCAGAGGTTTTCATATGTACTTAGGAAAATAAAAGTAATCCGCTTTACCTGTATTAATTTTTTAGAAATTGTTTTTCGTCCATTAGTTCCGACCCTACTTATAGAACGCAAAGATAAATCTTGGGTTCAGTTGTTCCTGGTTTTTGAAGTGGTTAAGTTTGGTTAGAAATGGAAGTTTAACTGCTGTCTCAGCGTGGAATAGAAAAGTTATACTGTGACGGTTTTATTCATGTGTTCAATAACACATTTATTGCGGGATGTGAGAAATGTTGGCTGTGTGGGCAAAGATGTCGTTGGAAAACGAGGATCCACACAATTGACAATCAACTAGTATCCACATGGTAGTTCTTCAGCCAAAGTAGAGGCGGATGAGGTGATTGCAGAAATTAAAAGGCGAGCTGAAGAAACTGTAGAAACTAGAGTGAGTTCAAGTTGTCAACAAGTGTGGCGTTTGATTATCTCAAGCCGGCCAAGGAGCCCTTTCAACTTGGAATCCAACGGTAAACTCGCATTCAACTTGAACTGTACCTTCTAAAGTTTCTTCAATGCATATTTTAATTTTTATATTCACTTTCTGCAAAATTTAATAAATTATCTTTTTTCTACACATAAATGAGTTGAAATTGTTTATGTCCAATCATGCAATAAGATAAGCTGCATATTAGAGCTTCGAACAATTTTTGTAGCTTCAAAAAAAATATATCAAATTAAAAATATATCAAAAACTTAAATTGTAACATTTCTTATTTTTTATTATAATTGGCTGACAAATAACAATTCTTCAATGTTGAAAAAATTAAAGTTGAGAAATTGAAGACCACACTTGCGATTTTATAAAAATTGCTGAATTTTTGGGTTATTACTATAGGTAGGTCAAATTTAGTCTGATAATACAAAAACAGTAGTAAGATGTACTTCTTCTCTACGAAAAAATAGTAGATTGATGAACTTGTGGTACATTCGAAAATTAATGCCAATTAAAAGAAATTCTTATTTTGAATATTTCGTTAATTCTCAAAATAACTTTGGCACACAGACAAATACAACAATGTAAATATTTTTAAGTTTCAAAAGTTACTAGTGAATCTCGTGAATCATCACAGTTAAGATAATATGGTGTCTTCCATTTTCATTGTATTTCAATCACATAAACAAATGAAATAAAAGCTGCTATTGATAAATTAACAATAAGTGGGTCAACAACGAGTAGACTACATTACTGCGAGATTGTCGAATTCAAGCAAAAAGAGAAGGAGATAACAATCACTAATGATAGTTGTTAGTATATTAAAGTTAATTTATTCGGCGTTTGATCTTTCTAATGAAGTGAGGAAATGAAGTCCCTTGTAAAAATTCCAATGAAGAAACTTCTTTGATGAATTCAAAGAATAAGCATTAGTCAGAAAATGAAATTGAATTCCACAAACTAATTTCCTTCCACCAAACTTTAATTGAAATCTTAATCAGTTTTTCTGCAGAAATAAGTCATTTGTATTTCTATTTTCAGGCAAAGGGACTTTTCCATTGATGGAATTAAAAAAAAGAAATCTTTCATTTGTAATTTGAAATTAGTTTAAATGATTTGCGTTTGACTACATTTGCTAACACAGGTTCCTCATTTGTTAGCTGAGGTTCCACGAGAATCTTAATTGCTGAAATTCTCGCGTTCAGATAAATGATTCACATCACCCATGCCTAAGGCGAACTTCTGTCTGGCCTCGAAATTAATGGGAAATAATTAGGAAAGTTTCCAATTCACAATTCCAAATTAATTGAGGGAAAAAAGAGATTGTGATTTGTAGGAAAAAAGGAATCTACTTTGAAGGAACGTCAAAACAATGGTTTTGAGTTAAATGTTACAGAAATTGAAGATTCAAAACATATTCTTATCTTCTTTCATCTTTAAGAATATGCCTGTTGAAATCTCTATTCCTAAAGTAAAGGTTATTAAACGTGTATTGACGGAAAGACTTCAAAAAAAAGTACTTAAATCTTAAAAAATACAAGTTTATATTAGTAATAAAATATAAGAAATCCTATAAATCAAGGCTCAAACTTAGGAACTCTTTAAAAAAACATTATGAAATAATTGCTGAACGTTAATAAACATATTTTAAAGTGAAAAAAAAGAATTACTGAAAACTCAAAAAAATATGTATTTTAATAAAGGAATAGTTTAATTGTCACATTAATGAAGGTCATAAAAAAGAATAACTGGCTGTAAATTTAATCATAAGATGTGTCACCAGACGTTTTTAAGATGTATCTAAATAACTACGGAAGCTATCAGTTCAGAAATACAGCATGTTATTAACTCAGAGAAGGTGAGAATAATCACTATTTTCAATTATGGTTTAATTCGTTAACTATAATTCTTTATATATATTTTTTCATGAAATAGTTCCGGTAAACTAATTTTTTTTTATCCGCAATAAAATTGGAATATCAGAAATGAGGTAAATATCAAATTAAAAACCTGCAACATTATGATTTCTTTAAGTTAGAAAAGTCTAAATCTCCTCCACTTTTTTTTTCTACTCAATCAAACTGCATTACTGTCTTGTAGCGCTATTTTCTCGGCCAGGACTCAAATAAATACAAAGGTTAGATCGTCTGTTTTCTGTAAACTTGCGAAGTTCAAGAAGATCCATACAGCAGCTCAAAAATAGTCAGACAGGGAGAGGGGGAACACATAAATAAAGATTTGACTGATTTTATATTCATTTACCTTTGAGAAATAATTAAAAACTGATAGAAATTACCTTTCAAAACATTGGCAATGTAAGTTGCAAAGAGATTCCAATAAACACCAAAACTTATCTTTTAATATTTTTCCAAACTTTATTAAGTAATCAAAAATATTTTTTTAAATATATTTTGATGTCCTGCAGTGACGATAAAACTTTTTATTTCATTTGGAAGTTATAAAAGTTGTAAAATACCAAAAGAATTATTGAATTAATGAATAGGAATGAAGCTTCTAGAACCTTCAAGGTCTTCTTAAACTTCCTATTTCGTCCTTTTGGCAAAACTCCGAAAAAACATTCAAATGATCAGATATTTGGACATTCTTTGGTTTCTTCAGTATAATCATCATTACATTAGTTTTTAGGGATTTATTTACTTTTGGGAATTTCTTCATTTTCTGAAATAAATGCTTCCATTCTGAAAATATTTTTCTATTCGATTTCATAAAAGCTGTTCTACTTGAAAGCTTTTAATAAATCATATTTTCTTTGTAAATAAACAAAACGGGAAAACAAACAAACAAAGCAAGTAAAGTCATTCTTATGGATATCAAAATTCGTAAAGAAAAAATTATGAAAATTTTCTGAAGATATAAAGTTTTAGAAGTCGACACTAGATGGCAGTAGTTGTCACTCTAAATTGAACTTATCTACGTAGCATAGTAAATAATCCCTGAAGAAAACAATTTTGGATAAACTACAGCTTCCATATGAACTTAATCCTTAAAATATAAACACTTCTATAAATAATTTATCTATAAATAATTTATTTAATTATTGACAATTTGTAATTGAAGCTGAAATCTCATTAAGAACTTGCTTCTTCTAGAGTCGAAAATTTGTTTGGAATGCAAATAGTTAGTGTATTTCTTTTTTTCGCAATTATTTGACATTCAGATTTTCTGAAAAAACGTTCCGAAAAAAAATTCTTAAACAGGAGACCAAGCAAAAATAATAGGTTAAGAACTGAATTTCCTTTGAAATTTTAATTATATTCAAGTTTCTTTTACTGGAGAGATTTTTTTTCTTTATTCTATTTTAAGCAAGATACTCAAAACCGCATTATTAAACTTCAAAGCCATTTTGTGAAGCAGAAGTCTGCATGTGTCGTTTTTTTATGGTTACTTAAATACCTATTAAACATGTCTCGGAAACCAAACACACAAGCATGATCAGTACCTCAATAGAACGCTTTGATTATCTTTTTGTTAATAAAAGAATAACAAATCTTTCCGTTTCCTGGAAATTTTTTGAGCGTAAAACTTCCCATAGAAAATAACTTGAAGCAAAACAATGAATTTCTGCTGTCCAACAGTTCTTTACTAATCAGTACCATCTGCGCATGCATTGATGTGATTATAATTAATTTAGACAAGTTAAAAAAGTATTTGTGAATTTAATTGTTTTTAGAAAACTGTTATTAAGTTTATATATAATAGATACAGATAAAACTGACTGATTTCATAGCGTCGCTGTCTTAGCATAAAAAGAAAACTAAAACCTTATATATATATATATATATATATATATGTATGTGTGTGTGTGTGTATATGTACACAACTGACTCCCTTTGACTTTCCTGATATGAAAAATATAAAAAATAATAATAAAATTTAAGTGATTAAATAAAATACATATCCAATACTGTATAATACGACTTTTATGTAACACCTTACGACATCTGTTATTCAAATTTCGAATTAATAGATTGATTTAACATTATTAGATTCTTTAAAGTAAATGTAAAGAAGGAAAAAAAACAACAACACTTAAAACAACAAAAGGATTAAAAATTGTCTTTAAAACCGGACTAGTTTCGGACTCTCTTACAGAGTCCTTTGTTAATATCTGAAAGCAATAAGTGGATCACCAGTACTTAAATCAAATTGGGTCAATCAACACTGATCGGCAAAGTCAAAAAAGAAAACAGGGAGGTATCAAATAACCAATCCAAAAAAGGGATTAAAAATCATGCAAGTAAAGGTTCTTCTATTTTCAATTTATTGGAAGAAGCTAGGGCCATGAGATGAAACTAAAACGTGAGAAACGGAAGAATAGGAAAAATAAAACAAAATAAAATAAAATAAATAAATAAATGAAAATTTTTTTAGGAAAATAGAAAAAAAAAAAATTAACATAAAATAAAATAACTAAATATAGGGAGTTTTTTTTCTATTTCTTCGTTTCTCTGGTTTCAAGTTTCTCATCTGGTTTTAATTTCATCTCATGGAACTAGCTTCTTCCACTAAATTGAAAATAGAAGAGCCTTTAATTGCATGATTTTAATACCTTTTTTGGATTGGTTTATCTGATGGCTCCCTGTTTCTTTTTTTGACTTTGCCAATCGGTGTTGATTGGTCGAATTTGGTTACAGTCCTCCAAATGAGAGTTGGCCGGCGGAAGTTTGAACTGCGCAGCCCTTCCGGTAGCTGATCAATTATGTTTTCTTGTCAAAATGGACGACGGCGTCTGTTCTCACTGAGAAAGTAAAGTTAACTTGTAATAGGCTAACGTTTAATTATCGGAGAAGTTTTAATTTAGAAAAATACTTGTTTATTTAGAGAATTTCATTTATAAATTATGTCTCTTAGATTTTAGGTTTTGAAAATATCCCTTCTTAGAGGCAAGTATTTTTCTTGCTTGACGACGAAGAGTGCTTCCAGGCTATTTTTCTCCGCTGACATGTTGATAACGCAAAATAAAACTTCTCTCTAACATGTAGCATTATTTCAATACTAATCACTAATAATAAATATTTTAACGATTTATACATACAATTCCCTTTTGATAAGTAATCAGCGATTAGCAGAATGGCGGATTCCTGTCAGAAGATCAGACGGAAGTGCCTGACCAGACTAATTAATTGCTACATGGGCAGATCTCACAAAAACAGGGCGGCCAACTGTCATTTGGAGGACTGCAAGTACTGATGATCCACTGTTGTTGATAAAACACTATGTAAGAGTCCGCAACTAGTCTAGTTGAAAAGACAATTTTAATCATTTTGTGTGTTTTTAAGTATTGGGTTTTTTATCCTGAATATTTGATATATGTTAAATTACTCATTTTTAAATTTAATAAAATTCTAAATTTATTTAAACAAAGTTATTGTAATAAATATTAAGTAAAAAACAGACATTACAAATTCTGATTGTTATCAGTGTGAATGGATTAACGTTAAATAAATTAAGCTTAATAGATTAATTAATCAATAATTTCTAATTGACTAGATTGGTAATTAAAAATCATAATTATAATATTTATTATAAAATAATGCAGTAAACTTAACCTACTTATTTGATTTGATTTATGTTTAAAAATTCTATAATTTTTAATTCCGAGAAATATACATATATCAGGGACACTTGATAATTATTCCAATTATATGCATATTTTGTAATTCCAATAGCTATTATAAAATTTGCATATAATATATTAGAAATAATTTTCGTTTTATTTAACATGGCGAATTAACTTACTTTATTTTTGCGATTTGACATGATATTTTCCAGTGATCATATCCTTCTGAGAAGCAGGCTCTAAGTTCTAACTAGAACTTCGTATTTTATTTATTTTCTTGAGAAAAAAAAGAAATTTAGAACTTTGTAATATCTTAATTACAATGCATTTAGCACACGGGAAATTACATTCTATTGAATGGACCTTGGTGAAGAAAATTAACAGACATGCCTAGACATTAAACGCTACTACCTTTACTTGTTTAGTAGTAGTAAAAGAGATTTATCTACATTTAAAAAAGGGTGATTTGTTAATAGGAATGTCAATAATTACAGCTTTAATGGTAAAAGTAGAATAGGTAATAAAGAGAACGAATTAGTTAGACAATGAAGATGTCATCTATTCTTTTTTCCGAACTGTAAGGAAGAGATTACAGATGTAATGTCTCCAATACACAGAGTAAACTTCACCTTTGGCGGCTATCAATAGCCAAACACTGAATGACTGTGCTTTGGATTCGACTTTTATGAAGCAATAAAGCGACACTAAACGCCATCTGGTGGCCGTGAACGAAGAAACTTGTTTTAGTGCTTCATTCGTTGGCAGCAAAGCGCCACGACTATTGATAGAAAATGCAGTATCACCTTTTTAAGGTGTTTTCTACGGAAGACAGTAAGTAAGACGGAAATTACACACATTAAACATATAATGTTTACGATTCTGTGACAAAACGTAACGAGAACATAAAACAGGAAAGCGCTGGAACAGAATCGATCAAGTTCAATTAAAATTAAGAGTTATTTATTTATTTATTGTTTGCTTTATTACTCCATTAAAAACAGTTAAATCTTTTTTTTTTTTCAAAATTATGTAATCAAACAATGAATTACCTGACAGACAAAGACTGCAACGAATATACAACAAAAAAGTCTTTCTCTACAAATGAACAATTTCTAAATTCCCGTTCGGAATATCAACTTTATTGTTTCCATATATATTCACAGTTCATGGCCTTGTCAATGATTACCTGGCAAAATATAACTTATCTTTAAGAGCTTTTCGTACATGTAAATGCGGTGAAGTTGAGAGGGTTATTTTGAGATGCACAAATTATTGATACTAGTTGACCGGTGCGAATAATTCGCAACAAAAAATCTTTGAGAAATAAATTGTTTCAATATATTGTCAATAGATGGCGCCTTCTCCATTTTTATAAAAAGGTGTTTAAAATACAGTTTTTTTTAAGGAAAACATTAATTTTCAACAAATTGTTTATTTTTGGTCATTAGTGGTGAACGTAATCTTCAAAATGATGTCTCAATCATTGATTTTGATGAAGTATTAAGGGAGATATGGCGTACCGACACAAAAAATTTATTAACATTTTAAATAACATTTTGATTCCAAGGTTGGTTCTAAATTCGTCAGTTTTGAATTTTCTTGATTACATAACGAATGAAATTCTTACTTCGACTCAAGGCATAATGAAGGGGTTTCGTTTGAAAATTACAAGTAGGATATAGAGAGATAAACATTTTTTAATTTAAGATTTGACATAAGACGCCTATTAAACGCTCTACAGAATCGAAAAAAAATCATGGTAACTTTTTTAATATCAGGATAATTTAAATTTTGATGGTGTCAAAAGTATGAGTCATGGTCTTACGGCTTATTTAGTCAATTATGAATTAATGAGATAAGAAATTATTAACGGGAAACAATTAACGATTAACGAACATGGAACTAATTCTGTATTCTCCATCTTTATGTAAAACAAAAACATAAAAAAAAATCGTCAAAAGTGGACTATACAGTGATGGCGCTTGAAAGGAAAATGTTGGATAGTAGAAGGAAGATTTAGGTCGATGAAAAACACATCAACCCTAAATGTACTCCTAAAAATTGAAAGTCAGAAGCAAGAAGCGGGGCCATGTTGTGGAAATAGCTGATTGGAGATTGCCAAAGGAAGGTTTTCAGGGGAGAAGATGAGGCCATCGGGAAGACGCGATGGAATCGTTATATGGAAGAAGGATAGATGGGATTGAAAAGCAATGAGGGAAGAAGAAGACCTTATGAAGGGTTTTGAGAAACATAATGCCATAGGTTTCTGTTGGATAGAATATATGTCCAACTAATGGCTAAAACGAACTTAGAATAGTATTAAATGACCTCTTATTAAAGGATGTAGCAACTTCGTCTTTAGCCTACCACAAAAGACTCATCAAATCAGTCAGTTTGTGTGTATGTATGTTTGTAGATGTATCCCTAATAAGTTTTGAAATGCTTGGTGGATCATCTTGACATTCATGTTAAAAGACTCCAGATTATCTAGCTTTTATATTTGAAATATTTTCCAAGTGGGCCTTTGTGGAAAAATTAGTGAAAGCAATGACAAAAATTGCTATAGACACGTTTTAAAAACTAACAATGGATTTTTATTGATATGTTAAACATTGAGTATTAGCCCTTTGAGCTAATATTTTAATTTGGGTTTGATTTGATTAAAATGAATGGACTAAATAAATAAATAATTTAGGTCAGTAATAATAATTAAATTCATTTTTTGCTGAAAACGGAAAATTTGTTAGAATCAGTGGATATTAGAATTTGAAAACAAACCTAATCTTTTCGTTGCTTCAGGCGTTGCTTCACTTTATTCTTCCTTAATACACTTTATGAAAAGCTTCTAGAATTGCATTTTCTGTAGAACATACTAACAGGAAAAACGAGAACAAATTTGTATTAATATCAAAGTCGTCATTTTATTCTTTTGTTTGCACAATAAAGTGAGTTATGAACATTATTAAAATTATAAGTACCTCTTTTTCTCTTTTTCTCATATAAACAAAAGAAGATCAAGCAAAACTAAAAGTTGAAATGTATTGTTTTTATTAAGTTTGCTAATAATTCTACGTAATTTCCTTTATTGAGGTTTTTTTTTTTTTTATGTTTGGGTTTTTGTTTTTCACATTAAGCCCATCATTTACAAATTACTTCAGTCGATACTTGCAGGTTTAACGTGTGTACATAATATTAATAATAATGATAAAATTAAGGCCACCACACATTGATATTTTTTAATCATTTTATGACATGTTATTGATTACTTGCATTTGTTGCACGTTTAGGTTTCTATATATGTTTTTTATACTTCACAACCTTTTTATGCTTCAATAAGATTGTTACTAGAATGTCTATGTTAAAAATAAGTCTATGTTAAGTAAGCCTTTTATGTGCTCGATTGTTACATAAAATATCATTAATAAGTTAAGATGTCCACCTTCATTCGGAAAATAATAAAACATTTCCCGTAATATCCATTTCTTTTAACTTTATATTATAAATAATTAGATGACCCAGATACAATTCAGTCAAAGTACAGTAGTCAAGCAAGAGGCGATTTTTTTTTATATTGTGATAATTAAGATAAATAATCAAGAAATCATATTTTATATTATATTATATTTATTATTTTATATTATTTATTATTATATAGTTGTTTTTACTTTACATTTATATTGAGGAAATTAGAAATTATTCAATTTTAGTAATTAATTCCGCTACTGTAAAATTGTTCAAGCCAGTATTGTTCAAGCCATAGGATTGGAAATCGCCCATTTCTTCATCACAGATTGTCTCCAATTCATAAAGAAATTTTTCGCGAATTCACGAAATAGTTAAGCAGATAAATCAAAAGAAAGGAAATGAAATGAAAAGAAAGAAACTTATTAAAGATTGTTTAATAAGTTAAAGAGGCTCATTGCTTCTTTTAAGCCTCTTTAACATAAGTTATTAATACATTGAAACTGTTTCATTTCTAAATGTATTTGTTTTTAAATTCCATTCGTA
The DNA here is from genome assembly GCA_023159025.1 of Thereuonema tuberculata. Taxonomy (NCBI): domain Eukaryota; kingdom Metazoa; phylum Arthropoda; class Chilopoda; order Scutigeromorpha; family Scutigeridae; genus Thereuonema; species Thereuonema tuberculata. Next base: position 30,903,850 of record JAFIDM010003189.1, on the reverse strand, counting down.
ATTAAAATCAGCATAGCAACGTTTACATTAAGACACCAAAATTTGTTGTATTTCGTATTTCAAGCTCTTTTTATATTATATTTGTTGGATATTCTAATCTCTTAATTATCAAATTTTTAGTAATTTAAATCTCCTTTAGAAACTTCAGTCTCTTTAATATATTTTAAGCTGTTTATTACCTTAATTTGTTTAGTATTTTAGTCCTCTTTAGTATTTTAAATTTCTCTGACATTTGAAGCAATCTCTCATATTCCACTATAATTTTTGAAATCTCCCTGCTTATTATCTCAGTTGATATTTAATTTTTTGCTTTTTATTTTAGACTTTTTTAATATCATAAATTTATGTAATACTTACGTTTTAGTAATTTAACTTTAAAAATTTAATTTATATTTTTTCAATATCTTAAAATCTATTTAAGTTTACTTAAGAAGGTTACATCTTAATTCCACTCAGTAACTCATGTATGTTCAGTATTCATTTCTCAATACCTTCGGCCTATTTAGTTTAGTATCTTAAGTCTGTTTCAAAATCAAAAAGATACTAAACAGCATTTAAAACCTAATGATAGAAAACAAGGTAAAATACCGATATGAGATATGTTTTAGATACTAAACAGCATTAAAATATATCTCAAATCGGTATTTTATCTTGTTTTCTATCATTAAGTTTTAAATCTCTTCGTTAAGTTTATTTACATCTTAAGACTTAAGGTACTTTAAATATTATTTTAAAACCACATTTCAAATACTTATCTCGTTGAATTATTTCAATAACATATATTTTAATTATCCTTATATAAACTTTTTGAATAACATCAACGTTTTCAAATATTAAATTGTCTGACATTTCCTTTAGTTTTTTTCTAAGTCTTCTGTTATTATTTGGCCGTATCTGCAGTAGATTCACCCTGACTCTTCTGGATCGTTATTTCTATCAGTGCGGGGGAGGACTTGTTAGCACAGGGCAAAGGGAGAGAAAAAAAAAAGCCTGCCTCCATCAATAACGATCTTCTCCAATGCACATGGAGAGGAGGATGAGGGTTACTAATGGCTGAATTCAAGTGGTGAGACGATGAATCGTCTTTCACTATAATGGCATCCCAATGATGCTTTTCACCGGACATTCACTCGCCTCCGCATTGCCTGTAAAGATGATACGAAACTAAGAACGAAATAAAGTTGGCCATTTTGCTCATTGCTTCCCAACATTTCAAGTTGCTTTTCATTTTAAGAGTTATTTTCCTATGAAAGTGAGGCTTATTAAATCAATCAGTTGTGTTTCTCATCCATCACCTAATAACTTTTGAATGGCTGGACAGATCTTTCCGAACTTGACAGATTTAAGTAAAAAAAAGAATATAATAACTCCAAAATTTAAAACAAAAACAAAAAATACATAATTAAAATTACATTACTAAAATAAAGAAAATTCATGTGCTGCCCTTCTCCAGCCTTGATGAATTTTTCTATGCGCAATTAAATGAAAGCGCCTAAAATGTATATAAACACATTAAAAGTTGAGACCACGCTATCCTGGGATGCCATTTAGTAAACACTAGTTCTTGATTTTTTTAATGTTTAATGTATTTTATTCTAAAGGACTAACATTAAAATCTTTTCCAAGTGGGTCCATATTTAGAAAACAACAAAAATGTTATTTCCAATGTCTAATAAATTTTGGACAGCTAGATCGGTGTTATTCAACTTAGTTTGTTTATTTAAGCACTACTTACGGTCTAATTTTCATATTTGCTGCTTTTTTGAGGTGAGTCGTTGTCAAGAAATTAGGATAAGAAGACGACAAAAATGTCCATAGGAAAACCTTATAATCTAAAGATGGATTTGTATCGATATACTTTCAGCTAATCCATTTATTTGATATGATTAAAATATATTAAAAAACTCCATCTTTGGATAACTTTCATTTATTAAATAAAGGTGACATTTCGCGGGAATATTATCTTCCCGCTTTTTCAAACCTTTTTAAACAAAAAAATATCACCGTTATTTAATAAATGAAAGTTATCCAAAGATGGAGTTTTTTTAATCTATTTTAATAGGAGTATAAGATATGATATGAAGTATGATATGATTAAAATTAATCCAACGTCTAGGCAACTTAAATAAATAATACAAATTTAATTAAATTTATCAGAAAATTGAAAATTGATGTTTTTTAGAGTGGTGTAGACCTAACCTGGAACTTAAACCTGGAATTTGCGATTGTGTCTATGTTTTCACGGTTTTACAAAAAAAAAAATGTTTTTTCCAATGTCCGTGTGCGTGTCCTAAATTTTAAAGAACATTTTAATGAAAAATGATCTTCAGTTCTTTCAGGAGCTTTTTACATTGGTGAGTATTTATTGACAAATATTTTATTGATTTTGATAAACTTCCTCGTCTAGTTTTAATTTTACTGCTTTGGGTACCTAAACCCCTTCACTTATTAATCACAGCTTTAAGAAAAAATTAAAACAAAAATTCTGAAATAACCATGGGTTATTGAAGTTAGCCACCGACGATCAACGATATAGACCTGGACTGAGAAGCTGGAGGAGCGAATTCAAACCCCGACGGACTTGTTTTCTTTTCTCTCCAGGCGAAGAGTGTTGTTTCCCGGGGCTTGAAGGATGACCCTACCATTCATCCTTAACCTGATCTGATTCAAATATGGAGTCGGAGCCTATGCCTTCGACAAAACCTTCCTTGAAGAAAGAAAATAGAAATACTAAGAGGACTGACATTTTTAAGGAAATTCTCAATTATATTCTTATATATTGGGATTAGCAAAACACACTATTGCCGTATTTTATATTCTAATTGAAGATGGTATCTATTTTTGAAAAGTTACACAGTGGTCTTTCAGGAACCTTGTGGTCAAGACGACGATCTGCTGCAAGGCTGATGTGTCGTAATCTGGGTTCGAATCCCGGAACCGGCATGGACGTTTCCTTTGCTTGCCTGTTTCTTCTTTTCTCTTTTCAGTTTTGAAGCTATGCCATCACGATTTACTGAGAAAGGCAACGAAAAATCATCTCAGTATCTATTCCAAAAAAATATGGCAAAAACACAGTAAATTAATGCGTTGCTGGCTTTTCATAAAGAATTTGTCCTGTAACAAAAAACATACAGTTACAAAAAAAAAAAAAAAATCTAATGGAAGTTTAAGGAATTATTACTTCTAATTTACTTTAAATAAGCCTCTCACTTCAAATTAATTAAAACAAAAAAGAATGATTCTTTTATGGATTGAGATTCGCAGATAAAGAGAATTAAATTCAATCCTTCCACACCCATGAAGCCCCACCCTTTCAATCTGATTCTGCAAATTTAAATTACGTTAGCGGACTCACAAAGCATTAAAAGTTTTCCTAATTGTTTTCACACCCATCCTGCACTTATTGATAAGATAAGGGCGTGATACTGATAGTTGAATGATCCATTCACACGTCAACGATTGGGCAAAATTTCAGCTTTTTAATAGTTCTCATTGCCATCATGTACTTCCTGATCTCACCCAAGCTATTTTACTTCAAAGAGAACAATCGCTGTCAAACGTTACCTTAGCAACGTAAAATCATTTGTAATCATTATTGTCTTTCTCGATATTTAATTGTCAAAACCAAAAGCCTGCCAGTGTCTCTGTATCTTCATTTTATTAAAACGTATAAATTTTACTATTTCTTGTATGACAGTGTCGTAATGCTTGTACAAAATTATTTACAATCAATCTTTATGTTCTACAGCTTTCTTTACAGTTAGATTCACAGTCAGTGAAATAAGCGGTTTTTTATCCAATCGATAAAATAGGGGGCCCTTTTTTTTTTTGGGGGGGGGGGGGGGTTTCTAAACCATCCTCACCCCGTTCTGAAAGAAATTCAAACAAATGACGTTCTTAAGCAAGAGTTTTCAGTA
>JAFIDM010003189.1:30867796-30899833 GCA_023159025.1 Thereuonema tuberculata | reverse complement strand
TGAAAGAAATTCAAACAAATGACGTTCTTAAGCAAGAGTTTTCAGTAATTAGATTTAGATTGACGCAGGGGAAACGGTAGAACCCCGAGAAAACCTGCCCAGCGCGGATTGTTCACTATCACGAAACCCACATGAGAAACGAACCTCGGTACTCAGAGGTGTGAGGCAAATGTCATAGCGACAATGCCAACCGCGCGGCCTAATCAAAGATTTAAAAATTCATAATTTCTATTATTACCATTAATATTATTTCTTATTCTTTTTTTTTTTCAAGATTGAAGACCATCTTCCAAATACATTTATAATAAGTCAATAAGTTTATACAATGAAATTCACGAACGTTTTAAAAATGACCTGCATTTCATTTTCAAGTATAATATCCTCACCTGAAAATGACATGCAGATAGTTTTGAAAACGTTCGTGAATTTTAATGTATAAACTTATTATAAATATATTCGTATGGTGGCCTTGAGTCTTGGATTTGAACAATTTACGTATGTTAAACTATTTAATACACTTTTTTTTTTCTTTTTCTTTAAATACCATGACTCTACAAGGTACAGTATAATATGGTATAATATGGGCCAGATGGTAACCCTATCCACTGCATCCCACTTCTTCTCCAGAGTCGAGTAAACCTTAATTATACAAAAATATAAAGTATTATTTAAAGGTTTACTAGTGATTGATCGTAGAAAACTGCGTAGAGCTTAACATCGCATTTCAACGGGCATGGTTATTTGTCTTTTGCTGTTCTTTGGTCTTCTATCGGTTACCACGCTGGTCTTTCTCCATTTTTGGGCTTCTTTTTTCAAGCAATTCAGTTACCAAATGTTCAATATATTTAAAGTATGTATTCCTAAAAAATTAGGGCTCATCACATTTCTTATTCACTGTATACATAAATATGTTTATATATGTGGGACTGTTCCACTTACCTTTTGAACGGTCTTTGGAGCTTCATGAAACTTAGTTAAGCAGATATTTAAGATATAATTTAACTTTCAAATCTTTTCCATCCTTCTTCCTTGTCAAGAAATTGGCGCAAGAAAGTGTCAAACATTCATCTCAAAAAAAAAAAAAAAAAAAAATGATATCCAACAATGAATATTAATTCGCATATTTCGTAAAAGGATTTCTGTGCTTTTGACGTGATTAAAATTAATCGACTTTTTATAATATCAGTAAATGATGAGTTAATTGGGGTATTTTTCAGTAATTGAAAATTAATGAAAAAATTCTGTTTTTTAGAAATAGAAATAGAAATAGAAACTGTTTTTTATTCAGAAAATGCCAAAAATTAAAAACAAACAAGAACTTTTCGTTTGTAAGTTCAGCACTGTAAGTTTTTCTTAAATTATGAATTATTTGTAGAATATCATTTTGATTCGGCAAAGATAAAACCATAGAGTAAGGGTTGTTAGGCTCATTAACTTTATAATTTCTTGTATTAAAATGGTTAAAATTTTAATTTGATTTTTATGATTAAAAACTTTTGAAAAATTTTAATTAATTATGTTGTTATCATAATTAGTTTATTAATTTCTCGGTTGTCGTTTTTGCAGTTGTTATTACTACTAATATCACTTTTTATAATTTTCCACACATTAGTTGCATGTAAGCTATTCTCAAAGAGTTTATTTATTTATTTATTTTTCTCTGCTTTTCATTTTCAACCTTCTCGGTGAAGGCAAAGAACTGATCACGATCGCTTTCATCAACATTTAAAATTGTAAATTCAAACTCAATTTGTTTTCTGAAATAGACACTAGATGCCGCCACTTATTTAGGTCCTTTCGTCCATCAAAACATGTTAATCAAAACAGACTATAAAATTTCTAAACACAAAGACAAAGTTAATCCGTTAAAACTGATTAAAAGACTTTTGTTGAAAATGCTGATGAAACATTAATTGGATGAAGCGTTCTTTATCTGTTATCCGTTCTTCTAATGCATTTATCTCTGAAGATAATATAATTATTCAGATAAGGAAGGAAAGGCTGCCTCCCACTTTGCTTTATCTCCTATCCTAGATTAAATCTTTAATCGAATTAAGGAAATAGGAGATTAACAAACTGATAATCCATTGAAATAAAAACTAATAATAAGTAGATTCTGAAAAACATAACTCAGATAAAATTAGAATAATCACTGGATTATATACTATGTATATGATATTATATATAAGCTTAGAGGATAAAATTAAATTTTAGAATTTCTTTTATCGAGATGTGATCTTCTTTTTAGCCTTCTTTGCTAAGGAAAGCTGTATTTATCAAATTACTACGACGATTTATAAACAGCTACGTCCATTTAAATGTGTCTACAATTCTTTAAGTGTATCTTAATAATATATCAATGAGTGTTATTTTTCTTGACTTTCGATGTACATATTTACAAATTAAATATTTACGTAAACGCATTTTTCGAATGAAAGAAAATCTAACTCTAGAATAAAAATAAATAAAAGGGTAAATAAAAAAAAAAAAGAAAATGTTTTTAAAAATTTGTCTTTGTGGGTCTCTTAAGAAAACCGCGAAGTGAAGATATCAATAAAATGTTTAAAAAAAAATGCTATCAATAAAATATTATACTCCTAAATAAATTCTAATAATTTGAAAGTAATTGAAGCGAAAAAGTAACTCACTGATGCCATCAATGTAGTACGTTAATACATCGTAAACCTTTCTAAATTTGTGCATGCGTTGATTGATGGAAATACAGTAAAACCTCGTTAAGTCGTCACTCAAGGGATCAAACATTTTTGACGACTTAAGCGGAATGACGACTTAGGCGGAGTGGGCATTTTTGAAAAAAAAAAAAAAAAACACTGAAATACAGTATTTTCATGAATTGCTGTGTGATTCGCTGAGAAAAACAATATTTTCAGAAATCAATACATTCAAATGAATGAGTGGAAAGTAATTAAAAAAAAAACACTTTTTGTAGTTACCATTTTTAAATCGTTTTAAAAGAAAGGCAATGTCTGTCTTTGAAACGTTCCAGCCAACCATTGCAGCCGCTGAAATCTTCAATGTTCAACTCCTTAGCAATTTCCGTAGCTTTTTCTTTGAGAATCACGGCAGAAATCGGCACAATTTGCGATCTGGCATGTTTTAGCCAACTAAAACCTCGTCGATCTCGTCAAACTTCGATTTCCTCATTCTCTTTCGTTTGTCTTTGCAGTCAGCTTCTTCAATTATTTGTTTCGATGAAAGAATATATGAATATTATGGAGATATGAATATTAATATTTTAGAAAAGAAAACCAACTCACTTATATTGAAATATCTAGAAATTTTTAATACATATGGCTTAGAAAATATAATCAATGCTCCAACTAGAGAAATACAAACAACAAAATCTAATACATCCACATGCTTAGATCACTGCTTCACTAATATAAGAACCAAACATACTCAAAGTAATATTATACAAACTGAAATATCAGATCACTATATAATAATATTAGAATTGTACAATGAACAAGTATGTAAAAGTAATCAAAATTTGAATAAATTTAGAAAGCAAAACAACATAACAAATAAAGAATTATTTATTAAAAAATCAGAAAACTTACTTAATGATATAAGAAATAAAAAAATAACAGGCCCAAATAACATAGGAAAGATAATTATTACATCTAAAAAACCCTTAAATAATAAAGAGCAACACAATAAAGGAAACCCGGAGGACAATTAAAAAAATTATAAAAAATGATAGAAAAAGTTATAAACATGAATGGATAACAGATGAAATCTACGACCACATCAAAAAAAAAAGACAAGTTATACAAAAAACACAAAAATAATAAAACAAATAAAAAATATAAAGAAAATTATAGAAAAAAAAAGCAATTGGTTGAAAAACCTAATACAAAAAACCAAGCAAAAATTTTACCAAAATAAATTACAAAAATATAACAATGATAATAAAAAGACCCAATTGGAATACCATAAATAATATCATAAAAAAAATGAAAATAAAAATATAGATAAAAACAAAATTTATAAATTAATAGAAAAATTTAGCTACAAACAAACGGATGAGCTATTTGGTAAAACATTCAGTAAAATTAAAAATACATGTAACTGTAGCTTTACAAATAATAATGAAGACATTGAAACATTAAGAAATACAATAGGATTTTATATACCCGATATCGAGGACATAATAAAAATTATCAAAGCAATGAAAAATAAAACCACTGTTGATATAGATAATATTGCTATAAAGGATATAAAAAACTATATTGATATATTTGCAACAATAATATACGAACTTTTAAAAAGCATGTATGATTATGGAATATACCCAAATATTTGGAAAACAGCAAAAATAACTCCTGTATATAAAAAAGGAAAAATCTATGAAATAAAAAATTATAGACCAATTTCTGTTCTTGCCAATATGTCCAAAATTATAGAGACTTATTTAACCAACTCAATATATAACTTTCTATCTAAATATAAGATATTAAAAAAAGAACAATTTGCATATCAAAAAAATTTAAGTACTGATAAACTATTTCAAGATTTTCAAAATACCATTAATACTGCCCTAAACAAGGGACAGTATATCTATATTATTTTTATTGACTACGAAAAAGCATTTGATAGTATAAATCATGAGATATTAGTAAAAAAAATATTTAATATTGGTATAAGAGGAAAAATGATAGAAATATTAAAAAATTATTTAAAAAACAGATAAATAAGAATTAATTTAAATTCAAAACTAGGTAAAACATATAAATTAAAAACAGGTATCCCTCAAGATTCAAATTTAGAACCGCTCTTATTTATATATTATTATTATTATTATTATTATGTTTGTATGTTTCAAATCTTGGGTTTCCCCAGGAAAAACAATATGGCGGGTCAAGGACCAAAGCACATACTGCCAAGTGTAAAGATGTGTGCAAGAATGATTAGGGATGTGTGCTTGTGTCGAAAAATTTCCTAACTATGCGTGTAGTGTTGAGTACCACAGCCTTCTGCAGTTGTGCATAAGTGATTTTGTGAAGTCCTAGTGGGCTGAGACTGTGGTGCAATGTGTGAGGCACCAGACCAGTGGCAGACAGAACGATGGGTACAACACGTACTCGATCCTGCTTCCACTGCTTCTGGAGCTCGTGTGCTAGATCAGTGTATTTACTGATCTTGTCTGCGTGAGTTTTCTGCATGTTCTTGCTGATAGGCACTGCAATATCAATTAGATAGGTCTGTTTGTTGACCTTATCAACAAGTGTGATGTGTGGTCTGTTGTGTTGTATGGTTTTGTCTGTGTGAATGGGGCGGTCCCAGTATAGTTTATATGAGGGTAACTCTAATACACTTTGTGGTATATACTTGTAGTATGGGACCGTGCTCTTAATAAGTGAATGTTTGTGTGCTAGTTGTTGATGAACGATCGACGCTACCTGATTGTGTCGGTGGAGGTACTCTGTTTGAGAGAGAAGGGGACAGCCTGATATTACGTGGTCGATCGTCTCATGCGTAGTGTGGCATTTCCTGCATTTGTCGTCATGTGTGTTTGCATCGTGTAGAATGTGTTTCTTATAGTTGCGTGTGGAGATGACTTGGTCCTGTATTGCGATCATGAACCCTTCGGTCTCCCCAAATAGCTCACCACTCGTCAGCCATCTGTTCGATGCTTCCATGTCGACATGAGGCTGGCTGAGTTCGTGATGATGTCTGCCATGGAGTTCCTTACGAGCCCATGATTCACGCAGCTGCTGAGTGTTTATTATTATTATTACGTTTGTATGTTTCAAACCTTGGGTTTCCCAGCAAAAACAATATGGCGGGTCAAGGACCAAAGCACATACTGCCAAGTGTAAAGATGTGTGCAAGATTATTATTATTATTATTATTATTATTATTATTATTATACATTTTGAAACGCAGTCAAAAATTCGCTGACTGGAGCCTTCAGTTGATACAAGTTTCAGCCAGAAACCTAAGTATCAACCAGGTATCTGCGCAATATATATGATGTTCCAAGGAGCGCAGTTTTCTGAAGTTCTGATGTTGTTATTTCAGACAACTGTAATTGGTTCAAATACTTGGTAAAATTTTTTGAGATTGTTCCAAGTGTTCCTATGATGATGGGGATCACTGTCGTGTGTTTCATCCAAAGCCGTGTTGTTTCTATTGCCAAATCCCTGTATTTTATAATTTTTTCCTGTTCTTTATCTAAAATTCTTGCATCTCCAGGGATTGCGATATCAATTATGAAAATAGTTCTATTTGTTAATACAGTTATATCTGGCGTATTATGATCCAGGTGTCTATCAGTTTGAATTCTAAAATCCCACAAGATTTTGACGTCCTCATTTTCTAAAACTTTTTCAACTTGATGTTCCCATGAATTTTTAGATGCTGGCAAGTCATATTTTTTGCATAATGCCCAGTGTATTAATCTGGCGACCCTATCATGTCTGCTTTTATAGTCCGTTTGTGCGATTTTGCTGCATTCACAGATTAAATGCGAAACAGTTTCAAGTTTTTCTTGGCATAGTCGGCAGTTTGGGTTATCACTGGTTTTCTGGATTTTTGCTTTCATTACGTTTGTCTGTAATGCTTGTTCTTGTGCAGCAAAAATTAATCCTTCAGTTTCTTTCTTGATAGTACCCAACTTTAACCATTCCCAAGTTAAATCGCTGTCATTTTTTCCTTCAATATTTCTCAGATATTGTCCATGCAAGGGCTTGTTTTTCCAACTATTTAATTTTATTTCCAACTATTTAATTTTATATAAAATTTTATTATTATTATTATTATTATTATTATTATTATTATTATTATTATTATTATATCGATTCTCCCCCTTGAGGAGAACGATTGAACTTGAGTTCATGATTTCATCTCTGCTTGTTGTTCCTCTTTTCCTCCCAGAATCTCTTCATCCTCTCGGAATGCTCTTTCTTCCGTTCCTCCGTCCATTTTTTCCCAGGTTGTCGCGATGTTCCTTGCTTAAATTTTACATTCATGATTTTATTCCGGCACTCCGTGCGGTCATCGAGATTCTCTATGTTAATCTGTTGTAGGTCTTTCTGGACCTCTTTCAGCCATTCTGTGCCACATTTACTCTCTGTTATGATATCGAGTAGTTTCTTTGCCACTCTGGAGTTTTCCATTCTATAGATATGTGTGTAGAATTTTGCTCGGCGTTTCCTGATTCCTTCTGTTATTGTGTTGGTCTTTTGATAGAGTTCGCTCTGAGGTCTCTTCATCCAAATGCCGTTTTTATTAATTGCCCCGTAAATCTTTCTGAGAATTATTCGTTCCTGCTTTTCTATTTCCCTAATTTTGGAATGACCGTCGATTACCATAGTTTCAGCTGCATCGGTTGCTTCAGGAAGGATCACTGTTTTGTAGTGCCTTAATTTTGCGTCTGTCGAAATGCATTTCTTATTATAGTGAGTCCATGTTAGCCTGTAGGCCTTCTGGAGTTTGATGACTCTTTGTTCATTGGCGATTCGGTTTAGCCCTGAGGATTGTATGGTTTCACCAAGGTATTTAAAATGGCGAACTTGTGCGATTTTACCGTATTTTGTGATTAAAGGAGATTTATTTTCTGGCCGCCTTTCCATATATTGGGTTTTCTCGTAAGAGATTTGCAGTCCGGTTTTTTGTGCAATTTCATGTAATTTTTCCACTGCGTGAATTGCTTCATGTTCTGTTGTTTGTGATAATTGCAATATCGTCCGCGAACGCGAGGCATTTGACTTTAAATCGATTCCCTTTCTTGATACCAATTTGGATGCCCTTTACGTGAGGTTCCCATTCCCTTATGATCTTTTCTAGAACAATATTGAAGAGGATTGGGGATAGTCCGTCCCCCTGTCGGACTCCAGTTTTGATTTCGAAGGGCTCTGATATTTCGCCCATGAATTTCACTTTGGACGTTGTTCCTGTAAGTGTCTGTTCTGTGATTTTTCGGGTTTTTCGGTCAATCCCGAATTCTTCCATGATTTTGAAGAGGGTTTCGCGGTCTACTGAATCATACGCTTTTCTGAAGTCGATGAATGTAATTACTGAATTTCTGCATTTCCTCATTTGTAATATCGTTTTTAAGCTCCAGACCTGTTCAGCACATGATCTCCCTTTTCTGAATCCGGCCTGGTACTCGCCAATTAGTGTATTCGCTTGGGATTCTATCCTGTTTAAAAGTGCTTTGGAGAGGATTTTGTAAGCAACTGGGAGTAGGGAGATTCCTCTGTAGTTGTTGATGTCCGTCTTATCACCCTTTTTGTGTAACGGGTGAATCAGGGCGCATTTCCAGTCATCTGGTATTTGCTCCGTTGTCCATATGTCTGAGATTATGTGATGAAGTTTCTGCGTTAATGTATGGTCGTTCAGTTTCCAGAGTTCAGCGATAATCCCATCTTCTCCTGGTGCTTTGTTGTTTTTGAGCTGTTTGATTATCTCCGTAATTTCTTCGAGATCTGGGGCTTGTGAGTCTGGGTGCGTGAATACTGGCGGGGTGAAGTCAAATTTTTCTTGGGGTGGCTTGCAGTTGAGAAGGGAGTTGAAATATTGGGCTAAAATTTTGCAGTTATTTTTTGGGTTAGTTTCCAACGAGCCGTCGGGTTTTTGAAACACAGGCTGGGTGTTTGGTAACCCTGCAGGTTTTCTCTGAAAGTCTTATAGAAATTTCTTGTATTATTTTTAGTGAAGTCTTGCTGGATTTCGTGGAGTCTGTTGTTGTCATATCCTCGTTTCTCTTTTCTAATTATTTTTGAGGCCTCTTTTTGAGTTTTAAGAAAGTTCACCCAGTTTTCCTCATTTTTGTGACTGTTAAACTTTTTCCAAGCAGTTATTCGGTTGTCGACTGCCTGATCACAGATTGCGCTCCACCAGCGATGTTTCCTAGTGCGAGGGGGTTGTCCTAGTTTCATGGCATCCTGAATTTTTAAAAATATATTTATTATATATTTAAACACATTATATCCCGTGTGGAGTTGTTAGTACTCCCATCGGGCGCCTCCCCGGGTGGCGGATAGGGGAAAGCCTCCTAGATATAGGTGGCAGATAAAGGTGGCACTGGGGAAATGAAATACCCAGGGCGGACCAAAAACTAACACACCACAAACCCATTGGCGTCTGTTCGGTATCCGACGGCCAGTGGTCAGCGTCTGTTCTTCTAGTTGAGGCGGCTGCACTAAAATCTTCTCGACCTCAAAAATCGAGTCGTGCACCTGTGGTCTCAACCGAGATCACCACAAAAACCAAAACTCAACTTGAATGCATGATGGAAAAGACGATCATAGAATCACTATCCCAGGCACCAGTCGATAGACTGGACTCATATAGGAACGAAAGAAAGAGCATTCCGAGAGGATGAAGAGATTCTGGGAGGAAAATAGGAACAACAAGCAGAGATGAAATCATGAACTCAAGTTCAATCGCTCTCCTCAAGGTGAACAATCAATATAATAATAATAAACACATTATATAGTACAATATCTACATCGAAAATTTATGCTTACGCTGATGATATTATTTTAATAAATATTAATGAAAATTGTAAAACTGCAGAAAAAAACATACACAAAGACTTTAATAAATTAATTGTATGGACACATAATAATAAAATGAAAATAAATAATCAAAACAAAACAATGATAATCAGAACAAAAAATAAATTTTTACATGCAAATCCATTCATAAAATACCATAATCATAATTGTTTGATGAACAATAACATAAATTCCAACAGATGCAACTGTGACGCAAATAGAAATAATTAATACAAATAGATATTTAGGTTTACTAATTAACGATCAATTCACTTGGAAAACTCATTATTTAAATATATTAAATAAACTCAACTCCCTAATATTTATGTTTAAACATATACAAAATATATTTTCTATAAAACATAAAATACTGTTATATAAATCTTTTATTGACTCATTAATAAATTATGGATTATATTGCTGGATACATCAAAACAATACAGACATAATATAAATAGAATATTAAATAAAATAATAAACTATATAATAAAAGATTATGGTACTTTTACAAACAAAAAAATAAATATAAGAATTAAATACAAAATTCTAATGCCTAGAGAAAAAATAATGTATTCTTTAATATTAAAATTTTTTTACAAAATAAGAGAACAGTATAGAAAAAATAACTTAGAAAATAACTCTAGAAATAACCTAATATAGATTCTTTATTATGAAAATCCAAAAAATAACTTTGATCTAAGAAACAAAAATAGAATATTATTGAAACTTTTTACACAAATAGAAGATAATTGAAAACAAAATGAATTAAATAAAATAAGTGTATTAAAAAATGAAATATTACATAAAATAATAGGTGAAAAAATAAGCTGGAACATTTAGATACATATCTTATTATTTAGAAACCCATATCTACAAAAAAAAAAAAAAAAAAGACACGACCTTGTTATTCTGAATTGTATTATTGAATTTTACTACAGTGCAACTTGGATAATTCGAACGTCTTTAATTCGAAATCGTAGTTAATTCGAAGATTTCTCTTGGTCCCTTGAATTTCTTATTAAATCAATGTTAAAAAATCGTGGATAATTCGAAGTTCAACTTCCTTAATTCGAAGTTTTTTATAAAAAATTTCGAACGTTAACGACTTTTCGGCGTTTCATCGTTAAGAAATTCGACACATGACGCCATTCGACACGTGACGCTTCAGACGCCATTAGAGATTCCTGCTGTCAGTGTCACCATGTCTTTCAGTAAACCACGCGTGTACAAGAATTTAACGTTCGCTGAAAAGGTCGTCGTCATTCGCGAGGTGGAAAAGGGTATGAAGAAGAAATGCCAAATCGTCAACGAGTACGGGATAGCGCCGAATTTCGTCGTCCACATTGAACGACAAACCAACCTAAGTGAAGCTGTTTTCCGTTCACTAAACATGCTTGATGATTTTGCTAACCTTAAGCGACTGAATTCTACAAAACAATCAGACATTGCACAATTTTTTGAAAAACTATAATTTTCTGTATTGAATGTAATATGTACTGTAGCTTACGTAATATAAATCTTATTTTGTTTACATACATATAGTGTTTAAGTCTTTCATACCATAATCTTTCTGAATAAATATTTACTTATTGACAGAATAATCTTTTCAAGCATTCAGTGGACCTGAAATTAAAGTTAAAAGATGTAACTTGTTTAATTCGAAGTCTTGGATAATTCGAAGTTTTGCAGTGGTCCCTTCAGCTTCGAATTATCCAAGTTGCACTGAATTATTAAAGATATGTAGAAATGTAAAAATATTGTTACTGATTGCAATCAAAAATAATATTTCTTAATTAATTATTTAATATTGAATGCTATAAATATAGATATTCAAAAATTTAGAATAGTATAAATAATAATATTAAAAAAAAATATTTCTGTTTTATAGATGATATGTTTTAATATAACATTAAAGTAATTTAGAAATATTATTTATTAGTATTTAATTTTATGGTTATTATTTAATAAATTTAAAATTAATTTTTTTTAGTTCTTTAGAAAAAAAATTTTCTTCTTTTTAAAAAAAGAAAAGAAGTATTTCTGTTTAAATTGAATTGTAATGTTATTAATAGAATAACTAACACCCATTTGTATGCAATCAAAAATGATACTTCATAATTAATTATGTAACATTGAATAGTCAAATATTTTTATAAACTTAATTACAATTTTATGTTATAATATTTACAATAAAATTGATATATGTATATTAATACTATTATGTAGTATATTATTATTATATTTACTAAATAACAATATATGTATAGTAACATAAATTATTTTTAAAACAATTATGTAATTATTTTGTAATAACTCAAAATAGATATATTGTACAGAACCTACAGACAGATCACTTTAATAGTGGATCTAGTAGGACTGGAATTGTAAAATTATTAAAATTAAAATAAAAAAAAATATCATTTAATATAGTCCTGGGAATATGGTGTTCTTTGGAAAAGCTGTTTTCAAAACATTTGATTTTTCAAAAAGTGCAATTAAGTCTTTTTTTTTCTTTAAAAGAGATAAGTTTTTATTTCCCTTGCATATTAAAAATGTAATCGAACAATGAAATTGCAAGAGAAAAAAAATCCCTTTTAGCGGTGTTTACTCGCTATCAAATGAAGTCACACTCAGGAGCGGTCAAGAAAAACGTCTGCACTCGACAGAGTCGCAGCGAGAAGTGTGCTTTGAATAATTAGCAGCGAGATTCCAAGAACCCAAATCCTCCGAAAGGGTAGGAAAGGAATGATCGAAAATTCCCCGTAAAGGCTTGGCTTTCTTAAAGTGAAGGGGAGGGGCTGAATAGACAACACGATGGCATGCAAAATGGAGAAGAAAGTTGCTTTTGGCCATTTTGAGGGTAACGAGTTATCCGGAGTAGAATTAAATTTGGTGACGGGTAAAGGAGGATCATTTTACAGTATTGTGTATGAGACTTTGTCGGGACCAAAGGAAAACGACGACTTAAACGGAGTGACGACTTAACGAGGTTTTACTGTAATTCGATTTGTATGATTGAAGTTAATGTTTGGGGATTTAATTAGTTTTGAAAAACAATATAGATTTTCAGTAAATATTGATTGCTTTGAATAGAATACTTTAAATTTGTTTTTCACAACTTTCAAAAAAAAAAAAAAAAAAGGCTGTTACGAAATGAGCTGAATTTTCTAGGAGGCAAACAAAACAGTCAGTTTGTGTTTGTAATTGTGTCTCTAGTTACCTTAGGACTGCTCGACTAGACTTCTTGAACTTGATATCTATATCTATGGTTTGAGAGAATCTAGTGATTATTTTTGAAATCTTTTTCAAATTGGTTCTTTCGAGAAATTGATGACGAAAATTCCAATAGAATTTATATCAATGGATTCTATGGCTGTCTTGAGCAGTGAGTATTATACCTTTTAACTAATCAGTTTATTTGCTCGTAATTTGATACTTTTAAAATTTATTCTATTTAGGCAACTTTACTAAGTAAAGCGAATTCAATTAATTTTTTTCAGAAAAGGGAGAATTTGCAGTTTTTATATTCAGCTGATATTTAATTATAATTAATAACAAAGTAAATTTTTCGTTTTTGTCGTTTTCATGACTCAAAAAGAAAAATAGTAACAAAATTTTAAGGAATAACATTAAAAAACTCCATCTTTTTGGATATATCTTTCATTATTATAACAATAATATATTTATATTATACATATCAGTATCAGTATTAAGAAATGTAATGGAAGTTACTCTTTGTTGTTTTTAAAAAAGGTTTGAAAAAGCGGAAAGATACTAATTCCACGAAATATCACCGATAATAAATGAAATATATCCAAAAAGATGGAGTTTTTTAATCTAATTTTAGGAATAACATGTTAAATGAAGTAGGCGTTTAGTTCTTTCAGGAACTCATTGTAAATTTTTTTTTTTTTTTATTATTGCTTTATTTTTTTTATTATAATGAAAAATGAAAAAGTAAATGAGAAATTCTTTTTTCTTCTTTTTCTTTCGTCCCAGTCTTTCTCTTTTTCGTTTAAATTGCGTAGATTGGCTTCTTTTCGGGGAAGATGGTTTTTCAGTGAATTGAAAAAAAATAATAATAAAAGAAACCGGTTTAAAAGAAAAGCTTAAAGGAATTAAGAGAGTTAACTGAAGAAAGAAAGGAAACTTTGATGAAAAGAAGGAAACGAATTGGAACAGAACTGTGCTTCCGGTCCAGTGCTTTCAAGAAAATCGTAATCTCCCTTTTTTTTTTACTTGTCGTTTGATATTTGTGAATTATCATGGTCGAATTTTTTTTTCTTTATCCTTTTCTTAGATAATCGTTAATTCAGTAAGAAAAAAAAATACAAATTCTAAAATAAATATAATATGTAAAGAATTATAATTAGATAAAGGTTTTATTTACTTAAAACCTTTACTTGTTAATAATTAAAAAACAGAAGGAAATCTACTTCGTCTCTGTCTGGCTTTTATTGAAAAGCCTTTTATGAAAACAAAAGCAATTATAAGAACAAATATATACTTACATGAAGCTTTGTTAAATAAAATCAATACCAGTATGTTTATCAAAAAAATAAAAGTGCAACTATTTTACTGAATAACTTAAGTGAGATAATAAACAAAAATTTAAATAAAGTAAATATGTACTTATAATATTCGTTGATTTAGAAAAAGCATTTGATAGTCTTGACCATAAAATACTATTTCAAGAAATATACGATATTGGATTAAGAGCAAATATATATTCTATATTAAAAAATTATCTTAGCAATAGAAAATGTAAAATAAAAATAGAAAATAAACTCAGCAAACCTTATAATTTGAAGAAAGGAATACCTCAGGGTTCTAATTTAGAACCAGTATTATTTACAATTTACTTAAATACTGTTTTTAACTGTCAAACTACTTCGAATATCTATGCTTATGCTGACGATCTTATCTTAATTAATATGAATAATAATCTAGATATAGCTATAAAAGAAATACAAGCAGATTTCACAAACCTGATAAAATGGACACATGATTATAAAATGAACATTAATAAGGACAAAACAAAACTTATGGTAATTCACACGAAAAAAAAAATATAATAACGCAAATAAAAATCCATAATTTCCAGTGTTTGCGCATGAACCATAAAAACACTAACCACTGCAATTGTCAAAGCTTAAATTTAATTAGTAATCACAAATATCTGGGTTTATATATCAATAACAAGTTCTCCTGGCACAACCACTATATTTATATATTAAAAAGATTAAACAGTACTTTGTTTATGTTTTATCATATTAAAGATATTTTCCCTATAAAAACCAAAATTATATTATATAAATCTTATGTTGACTCATTTACTGATTATAGTTTGTTAAGCTGGTTTCATCTAAATAAATCAGAGGTAAAAAATATTAACAGAATTTAGTATAAAATTCTAAATATAATCTTTATAAATTTTAAAAATCAATCTGAAAACCATAAACATCAAATCCTTATAAAAAACAAAATACTATTACCTCAACAAAAATTATTTATAATCTAATAATAAAATATTATTAAAGGATTTGTTTTAAAAATGATGTAAATACTATCAATAAAACGAGATCAACAAGCTTATATGAAAAAATGCAGTATGATGTCCCAAAAAATAATTTTAGATTAAGAATTAAAAATGGAATCACTAATAACATCTTTGAACAATTCACTTTTGATATGATAAAATATAGATAAAATTTCTGTATTAAAAAATATTATAATAAAAAAAATTATAACTAGAAGATTAAATGGATTACTTAAAAAATTAATGAAAAAAAATCATTTTAATAAAATACCTTATTTTGAATACAAATTTGAGCCTATGCTTATAAAAAAAAATAAAAAAAATGCTTAGTTTTCTCTTGATGACTATATAATATAATTTATTAATTCTAAAAGTCATATTTGTAAAATTTGTGATAATTCTTTTTGTATCTTTTACAATTTAATTTTAATTTGTTGTGAAAACTGTTGTAGATGTTACAAAATTTATAGAAACATTACCAGCACCTACAACACAGGTGCTTTTATGTCACCTAGTAGGACTGGTCTTGTATAATAAAACTAGCAATAATAAATAAATAAATAAATAAATAAAAAAATAAATAAAGATACTGAGGAGAAAGAACATATTTGGTTCATCTCCATTATACCTGACGAAAGAAATAGAAATTGTTTCTGGATTATAATAAAGTAATTAAGAAGAATATATTTGTTTGTTATTAATTATAAGAACACTTCACAACAAAGAAATTCCATAGAAGAAATTCTTATATAGAACTATTAGAAGAAATATTTCAGACTGGAACAGCAACAATTCATCTTCAATCAACTAGCAACAAAATACCAATAGAAAAACGTATTTGGCAAGGTGATTCATTTTCGCCAAAAATCTTCACAGCTGTTTTTCAAGAAACACTTAACAATATAAATTAGAAACACATAGGGATAAAAAATAAATAATATAAAAGTGAAGGCTACTTTTTGCACAATGACTAGAAAATGTTAGACGATCTATACAATGAAAGTGGAAAGATGACTAAAGATAAAAACAAAGTGAAATCCAATCATTTTGTAAAGTCTAAAAATATAAAAATAGAAAATTATTTACTAGTACAAATTTATACAGCCAGTTGCAGAAAAAGATCGGGAGTGACGTCAGGCGAATGAATCTCTATTCTGTGGTGGTGAGATGGTCGAAGCATCCGTCTTTCATGCTAAGATTCACTAGATCGATTCTTCTACATGCCTTTTGAGTTTTTTTATTCTCCATCTCCGGTTTTTTAGTTTTTGTTTTGTTTTTGTTTTGTAATGAATCCTCTTTAAATTACACATATTCTAATTTTATTATCGCCTGTCAAATCACAGGATCACGCAAAGACTGACCTTTACGATTAACTTTAAAGTACATTTGAGAAGACACATGTGAGGGAGTGGAGGTAGCCATAATGTCAAGTATTTGGACAACTTAATAACCAATGGCATGATTGATTTTAATAGTTTGAAAATTTAGACAAAAACATAATTATTATTATCAATACAAAAACTTTTGTAATGCAGTACAATATTTGCAACTATGTTTCGGGCTGACGGATATCATGCAACTTGGTTCAATGATATTTTTCCTGGAACTGACTTTACATACCTATTGAGACCATCAGACTGATAAAGACAATGGAATTAAAAGTGAAATAAACAGAAGAGTCCGATTGACGTGCGATGCCTTCAAAAATATAAAAATTATTTTCAAAATACAAATATTCCACAAATATTCTGTTTAAAAAGAAAAATTTTCAATTAAGGCATGCTCTCAATCTTCTTGTATGGTAGCAAAACTTTGTCCTTCAAGAAGACGACATTAATGAACTAGCGAAAACCCAGCGAAAGATGGAAAGGTAGATTCTGGGCATCACATTAAAGGAAAAATTCCTGAACACGGCATCAAACATAACTAATCGATGCTGCATGTCACCACAAGGAACATTGGAGATGGGCAGGACATCTTTCCCGAGAATAGGATCAAAGATGGACTACAATCTGACAGAATGGACCACGCGGGAAGTGAAAAGAAGACAGGGACGACGAAGAACGAGATGGAGTGATGAGATTGTAAAATATGCTGGTAAAGATTGGCATATCAAAGGCAAAGATAAGAAAAAAAGGAAGAAAATGGAAGAGGCCTCCGTCCAGCAGAGCATGAAAATATCTAAAAGAAGATAAAGATGAAAGTTTAAAAGCTTAACGTGTGCGAGTAAAATATGAGTTCTAAAAGAACACCCTAAAAATTAAAAATACGAAAGAGGCATCGCGTGACTTAGTTTCAAATACCTTACGACGCTCTTTCTCAAACGCTACTGAGGATCAGAAAGAAACTCACCTGCTTATAAAGGAAAGAAGAACAATCCAAACATGAATATGGTTGCGTCGATTTGATAAAGGTAGTGAACACAAATACTAAGACCCGCGAAAAGGTCAAGCCTAAAGATAGTGCAAATGAAAAGAGTGGGCGAAGAGAGAGAAAAAAATACAGAGAGAATCCTTAAAACCTATGAGGTCGAGTCAAAACAGCATTGGTTTAAAAAAAATGACCTAATAAAAATTACTTAGACATAGGTTTCCATTGACTCGACTTATTGTAAGTTGCCTTTTAATAGCTTTAAAGGTAAATTTAAAGGTAACTTTAATTTACGCAAGTAATAATTACTCTTCGTCCCAAACATGACGGTTTCATAAATATGCAAGGTGGCAATATTATAGCTAATATTACCTTTTTTAACGGCTTGAGTTAGTCCTTCAGGCGATTCCCTAACGGGCGCTTCGACTCGCATGTATGTAGATATAAAAGTGATTGTTCTTTGCAATAAACTTTTTCTCAAATTTATAAATTTTAAGTCCTCTATAGAGACTCTTTCCCTTCAGTAATGCTGCTCAGTTTTAGAAAAAATTACCAACTTACTTACTGACTTAAGTATGATAATGGCAATCTTCTTCAATCAACAAATCAACAGAATATTCTAATTTTATATTTAAAGAATGGAGATTATTTCGTCATGATTTCAAGGCTTAATAAAGATAAATGATAGAAATTTTACAACAAACTTATAAATGCTCGGAAGTAATTTAGCAAGGTTTTAGGACTTTTTATTATGTAGCAACAATAAAATCAGAATCAAAAACTCCAAAGTGTTAGCCAGTGAACTACCATGAAATACTTTTTTTGTTGGGAAATGGTAAAGTAAACCTATTTGTTGTTTACCAATACACGTCTGAAGCTCTCTTAACTCCTGTTAATGATTGTACTTTCTCTTAATGTTTGTAGTTAAATTGTTTTCGTCCCAGTAAATCTTAAAATTTCCAAGTACCCATGTTTCCTATTGTTTATTTAAATATTAGCAACAATTCCTTGGAAGTTTCATATTCTTTCTAATTCCCTTATCTGCGATTTTAATGCCTAAATACGTGTAAATTTAATTGTGAGGTCATATTTAGAACTTCATATAGTAAGAAGGAGAATGTTTTAAGTCTTGGGATTTCTCAATTAATATTCGGGATAGGATAATGTATAAGAAAAGTTTGAATATTTACATTAATCTTCTTCATGCTTTTTAAAAATCTTAAATTAAAACAAGGTAGGGATACTGTTAGTAAACCAATCACAATGCCTCGTAAACGTCTTTTGATACGTCTATGAAAATATAATCGATATTACCTTAATTTCCTTATTATTATAAATGTGATTGTTGTAAAAGACGCAATTGTTGCAATTGTTGTTGCGATTGTTGTCATTGTTGCTAATGATATTTTGATGATACTCGTCCCCAGACAAAACGGGAATGTTAGTCTCCTGATCCTTATGAGAAGACTAAAACTATATTAGTAAGAGAAAAAGTGCCAAGTTTTAGAATTAATTGCAGCCCCTCACGCTGCAATTGGACAAAACTTTATAATGATAGGACATGTAGTCCACTTTAAGAGCAACAGAATAGTTTTGATATAAATCTGTAACTCTTTTAGCTGCGGAGATAGGCCTACTTAAGTTTCTGTGAACATCAACCAAATTAGAAAACAAATTAGAGGGAATATTATTAATAATTGTTTTGAGCTACTGAAATATATAGGAGCATGTGTGACAAAAACAAAAAATTTTAAAATTCATCATGCAAACAAATATTTTTTATGGGTGATGTCATAGGGAATGAAATTATTATCATCCTTTAATGCGAAAGAAGAAACTTGGGTTGTTTGATTTTCTAATGAATACCTTCTGATAAAAAAGTAAAAATTCCTGAACGATCTTAAAGTTCAAGATCTTAAAATGCTTTTTTTGAATTTCTTTTTCATTCCTTTTTTTTTAATTCATGAAAATCCAAAAATCAAAAGCCTACATTGAAAATGTTACATCAGCAATATGTACTTAACTTCAATAAAATCAAACCATGCGGCAATTAATGAATTAGCTAAAAAAAATCACAATCTGTTATTTCTAATGCATAGAAATTTGAATCTGCGCATTGAATTGTTAATAAGCAATACTCAGTGAGGCCAAATTGTTTACCAATTGACATTCTGGAACAGCTGTTTCACGCTCTTTGGCGATCATAAGCTAGGAGCAGCTACCAATAAACAACGAGGTCTCAGTTGGCATTCCGACGATTATTCCTATTAGCCTAAGTACTAATTTAATACCAAGACATAAGAAAGAGCGTGAAACAGAGCGTGAAAGAGCGTGAAACAGCAGTTCCAGGATGTCACTTGGTACACAATTTGGCCTCACCCATTGTTGTTTAAGATCCGATCACTAAGTATACTTAGTTTAAGATCCCATCCAGTTGTTTAGAAATTATTAGGGGATACAGCCACTCACTCACACAGACACACACAAGCCTAATATTTCTAGGAAATTAAGCTAATAATATCATTAATATCGTTAAGTTATTTCAGAGGGAACAAAATTCAGTTATCGAATTGTAATTTGAAAATAGAATTCTTAATTCTTTTCTTAGTTTCTTTAGTAATCTTATTAAGTCCACACGTATCTTAACACAGTAACTTAAACAGAATTCAAAAACATACAGTTTATGTTTGTTCATTTAAATAAGAGTTCATACAAATAAGAATTTATTCGAAATCGGCTTCTGTCTGCTGGAGTCTTTCCTCTTCCGTTCTGGGCATTCGAGAATCTTCCTATGAAAGATTCCAGAACAAGCGGGGGTGAATCTTTTAATAATAATGGATATTGCGAATCTCCTTAGTATATAAATCCAAATATAAATCAATCAGAAGAGAAGATGATTTCACCTGCGCTCTTAGAATTCCGTTGCTGGGGCTTCTAATATCATAGCCTTGCCGACCGCCTAGACACCCCATTTCTAGCCGACCGCCATTTCTGGAAGCAGTAAATATTGGAACGCCAAGCTTAATTAATTTGGCGAAACAGCATTAAATTAGTTGGGTAGACAGAATTCTTCACTTATGGTACACGGTATTTAAATATTACATTTAATTAAAAGAGAACCATAAATAAATTTGAAACAACTTCATGAATGCTAGTCAAAATTGTATTATCTTAATTTTGATTTAGTAATCATAAAATTGTAACACATTCATTTATCAAAGAAATTAGTCTGCAAGATTTTAATTCATAAAAAAAAATAGTTAACGATTGAATTTTTGATTTGTTATTTTCTTATGCCGGTATAATTCGACTTAGGACGTTCCGACGTCCTAGATTTAGTCATAAGTCCAAAATTATACATGAAAAGTATACAGTACAACATATAGTGAATATATATGTATATAATTAACTTAAATAAAATTTTAGAAAATTAAAAATCTGCAAATATGTAACTGCTATTGAAGACACTGTACACTAAGTAACTACTACAATAAAGAATACATATAAGTTCCTATAACACAGCTGTTTATTGCAGTTTGATAGTATTGGAAGTTTGAATGAAGTTTGATATGATACTGCTGGCAGCACATTCAGTTTATTTTCAGGGAAACGCCAAGAAGCACATACGGCTACGACAGTTTTCGAATGCAATTCTAATGGATTTACGGTTTCTAATCCCCTATTCTAACAAGAACAGTTGGAAACTAAAAGAAATATGCAGGAAATATAACATCGAAATTGGATTCGAGTACA
The DNA here is from genome assembly GCA_023159025.1 of Thereuonema tuberculata. Taxonomy (NCBI): domain Eukaryota; kingdom Metazoa; phylum Arthropoda; class Chilopoda; order Scutigeromorpha; family Scutigeridae; genus Thereuonema; species Thereuonema tuberculata. Next base: position 30,878,644 of record JAFIDM010003189.1, on the reverse strand, counting down.
AAAATAAATTAAAAAATATTTTGTGCTCCAAATTTAATCAAAACAAAAACGAAAACGAAATGGGAATAATCTAAAAAATAGAATGTAAATCATGCCAAAATTTCTTCATAGAAGAGACTAAAAGAACGATCCGCGAACGGATTCTAGAACGCAGTTCTTACATAAGAAACAACCAAATTGACAGATCCGAACTAGCATTACTCCCAGTCAGTCATCTAATAAATAATGAAGTGGAAATTTTACGAATGGAAAAAAATTCTAAGTCCAGAAAAATTATGGAGAGTTTACTAATAAGAAACACAAAGAACAAAAATTTAAATAGAAATGATCAGATGAATGTAGATGAACATTTTGTGCAAATAGCTAAAGAACTTACAAATGTGAATCCAGTTTCAAGGAATACATCTCCGACAATAAAATTTGAAGAATTGACTCAATGAATCTTAAAGAATCAACTCAGATAATTGTTATATTCATTCAAAAAAATTGTGTCAATAAGTTTTTGTTGTGTCTCATATATATGATGTTAACAAGAAAACTCCCCAAATTATTATTTTAGAAGCTTGAAAAAGGAAGAGCAGAAGTAGACTTCGGAAAATTCGCAAATATATTAAATATTTTTAAATGGAGTATGAAGTCTTATATGAAATATGAATTATAGCATTAATATCTATTCATTTTATGGAAAAGGTTTTACCTAAAATTTATCAACTATTAGGTTATTTTACAAGTAAATTTTAAATAGGAAACATCAATGAGTGAAAGTATCTTTTCTGGTTTTAATCCGCTTTGAAGCATTACTTAAGGCTTGCTGTCTAGCTTAGGAATTTTTATTTTTCAGTTTTTTGCTGTGAATTTTTTTGTTTTATTCCATGATTGGAATTCCCCATCTTTCTAAGATGGGAAACTACGAGAGTGTTATATTTATGGTAATTGTATGCTTTTGTTTCTTTTGTTTTCATTTGAATTCGGGGAATACTTCCTCGTATATGATATGATAAGCTAATAAATTTATCTTGAAAAAAAGCTTCTTCCTATATCTTTAAATTATTTTCTTATATTTTTAGAATTAAAAATTATTATTGGTGTGTCCTGTAATTATTAAAAGAATCGAACTTTTATAAAATAATTTCAAAGTATCTGCTTTCTTTAAGCAAAATAATTATTTTATAGAACGAAGTTTATTTATTTATTTATTTATTTATTTTAATTTGTATATTGTTCCATTTCACTGAGCTAGATATACTGGGCGGATCGGACTCTTGAGAGGTCAAAAAACCTCAAAACAGTACTGTCTGCGATTCCCAGTACAAAAACAAAAAAAACTAGCTCAGTGAATTTTTGTTTTAGTTTTGTTTAGTTATATGCGTTCTTTGTTTTCTTTTTATGTAAAAATTGGTCTAAGGCAGATTAAATTTCATTTTTAAGAATATTATTTGTATCTAAATAATAAACGAAAAGAAAAGAACATACTTTATCTTCATTAAAGAAGGAAAGTTAAAAAAGGAAAAATAACCTAATCGTCTCCAAGCCGATTTGCAGCCGGTAACCATATCTCCAAAGGCCAGCATTAAACCACTATGTCACAACCACTCTTCCATTGTGGAGACAGAAATGAGTTAATAAGCTATTTGTAGCCTGCTTTTTCCGCAGGTTTTTAAAAGTATAAATCTGCAACGTTTTTGTCCAGATCTGTCAAGGACCTAGGAGTGTAAGAGAATAAACAATGCGGAGACAAACTTCCTCTTTTAAATACAGGGTGTACCTGAAATTTGCTGCCAAATTTAAAGGTTTTATTCAATCATGCAAAACAACGATTAAATGTCATATAAACATGGGTCTGGAAATGCGTTATTTCCAATATGAACGACGAAACGATGCAGAGGTATTGTATACGCCTTTATGTCGTATCGTAGAGTCATTAAATTGCTCCTCAGTAATCGTAACATATAATGTTCAATTACCCCCCTACACACACAAGTGGTCAAATCACCCCAAACAAAAGTGGAGCATTCTGGTTGAATGCATTCCAGACATTAGAATCGCCCAGCATGTTCTAGAAAATATCATGACTACGAGGTACAGCAATGCAGAGATTGCCGACATCCATTTCATTTAACGAAGAGCATTTGGAAATTGCAGAGAAGCTGCAAGTCTGTATCAGGAAACCTTTCCGCAACGACAATGTCCATCGATTCATCGTCGTCTGGCTGAGACAGGATCATTTACGCCCGCTACCGTCGATAGAGGTAGAGACCGACGCATCAGAACAACACACATTGAAGAACATGTTTTGGATGAAGTTGCAGAAAATCCTGGAGCTCCACGAGAAAGATTGCTAGAGAAGTTTGCATATCCAAGCAACTGTGCACAGAATTCTCTAGGAAGAGCTTCTCTATCCATATCATGTACAGAGAGTGAAAGGTCTGTCACCTACCGATTAGCTTTCACGTGGTCTTTTGCACATGTATCTGCAACACTGTGTCCAACCTACTTTTGCGCAGTCTGTGCTTTTCACCGATGAATCTTGCTTCACGAAAGATGCCATTATGCATTTTCATAACGTTCATCACTGGTCCGATGAAATCCCTCATGCTATCACACAGTCATGGCACCAACAAAGGTTTTCCTTAAATGTCTGGAATGGTATCATTGGCGACCATCTCATCGGGCCAGTGTTTCTGCCAGCTATAATAACCGGTGACGCTTACAGGAATTTCCTGGAAAATGAGTTCCTCCCATGCCTGGAGGATGTTCCTTTGCACACTCGTCGTCACACGTGGTTCATGCATGATGCTACGCCACCTCATTTCAGCTGTACAGTCCAACGACTTCTGAACCAACGTTATCCTGAACGTTGGATTGGAAGAGAGGAACCAACAACATGGCCTGCTCGTTCCCCTAAATTAAACCCTCTGAACTTTTTCGTATGAGGATATCTTAAAGCATTAGTATACCTCACACCGGTTCCTGACGACCACGCACTGCATGATCGCGTAATGGATGGGTGCAACACAATTCGACGTGCACCTGGCATCTTCGACTGTGTTCCGCAGTTGACGGAACGAGTTGTGTTGCCTGCATTTTGCGGCCGATGGAGGACATTTTGAGTACTTTCTGTGAAACAGCGACTGTACGGCCAACACCTCTGCATTGTTGCATCGTTCATATCTTGGAAATAAATCATTTCCAGACCCATGTTTATGTGACATTTATTCGTTGTTTTGCATGATTAATTACAGCCTTTAAGTTTAGCAGCACATTTGATCACCTCTACCGAGAAAAATGAGGTTTTTCCCTTTTTATCTATAACTTCTCTAAAGATTGCTGAACACTTCCTACACTACTTTCTTAAAAAAGTGAGGTTCCTCACAGGTTGCGTATATGTTTGTTCTTTCATGAATAACTTTTGAACCGCTAAATGCATCTTCTTGAAATCATAAGTCATCCAATTTTTGATCTGAAATCTTGGCATCTTCAATGGATCCTATTAGTATGGATAATGTTAGAATGAGAAGGCGACAAATACTCCTAATAAAAAACATTATAACGAAATAAGGTTTTTAATCAAAGTTTTAAATAAGTGATATTAAGTCTTTAACTAATCCATTAAATTGCGCGTGGTTTGATACTTTAATATTAAGTAAATAATGAGAATTGAAAAAAATATTTCAGAGTAGATTTTAAAAACTTAACTACAATTTTGGAATTGACTACACTAAAACTCGTTTATCCGAATGGGACCGCGCCCTCTGCGGATACACGAAATTTCCGATAATCCGGAATATATTGTATTAAATGAATACTGTACGGAAGTAAAATCACGGCAACCAGTGCAGTTCACTCGGCAAACATGTAGTGGGCGCTAAAACCAGTAAACTTGTTGGAGTGTAGTTACTGTTTTCAAGATATACGATACATTAGTTAATGTTATATAGATATAACAATTTATGAACCCTTTCAATATTGATACAGTGTATTGAATAATGTTATTAATAAGTTATAGTTACATAATCGCTTGTACACGCTATTAACTATTGACTATAATGACGAAAAAAATATTTTTATTATTTTTAAAAATATACTAAAATCGTTTCGGATAAACCAGATTTTTCGGATAAACGCGATTTGGATAAACGGGTCTTTAGTGTAATAATTTAAAAAATATCATTTTATACAGATTAGATAAGGAAAGATTATTTTTAGTGGTTTTCTTTTTTTTTTTTTTTGATGTTTGAAATAATAAGTATAGAAATCTGTTTCACCAAGATTCCAAAACCAAACATAGAAGTGAGAAATCTGTCTCTGACAGTCGTAGAAAACGAAATGAATTAACTAAATGAAATCACAACCTGGAAATATTTTGAACGACGAAGTAATTTAACCTCCATTCAGCTCACTTCTAAAGTGAAAAAAGACCCTGCAGGGATCGTTTGAGCACCGTTAAATACTGAAAAGAACTCGGAATAAAAAAGTCAAATTAAGTTTACTAATACTAGAAGTTTCTCATCACTTTTGAAATTTTAAAGAAATGTTGAAATGAAAAATTTAGAAGTTTAGACTCTACGATTTCAGGCTAAAAAAATAGGATATAAATATTAAGGAGGCATCAAAGATTTACACTATTCTCAAATGTCTTCTCAAATATCTCTATTTTCGAATGAAATTAAACAATAAAGTTGTAAATTTTCTTTTTGATATTGATTAAATGTGTTTGGGTTTTTTAAGATAAAAACAAAGACACAAACGATAAGAAAAACTGTTGTATGAAAATTATCAACAATTGACCTGTTGACATTTTCGCAAAATTCAATTTCGCTTGCAACTTTTTATATAACAGTCTCTTAAACATCATTCAAATCCAATTAATTTTAACCAAATCAAAGGTACGTGCAAATTTAAAATGAATTGCAATCTGATCTTCATGATTTTATGTCAATCGGAGTTAAATGTTGTAATATCTATTGAACTACATTTTTGTCAACATCACACAAAATGCAAACACAAATCTAATTGTGTTTAAACTAATTTGGATTAAACTGATTAGGCAAAAAAGTGACAAAGGCCTTTCTTTATTTCTTAGTAATCATCTCGCAAAAAATAACAAAGACCTTTCTTTATTTCTTAGTAATCATCTCGCAAATATTTGTAATTATTTAAGAATTTAAGGTGAAAATTCTCCTTTTTTAATGATTAGCCTCACAATACTCGAAATGATTAAACTTTGAGTTTTTGAAAAGCCCTATTTTGATAGCACATCTTCATATTTGAATCCTACGTTTTCTTGATGGGTTTAAGATTATGGTAAGTTAAGATCATGCTTTAAAGATAACTTTTCGAGAAGGTGAAAAATCATGTAATACCTTGATAGACTGTCGTGATTTTGATCACTAGAATACACATAGGGAAAACTAGAATTTCCAGAAAGCATCAGGAATTCCAAAAATATGTTATCTACTAGATTTTTCTTAGAATTTGGTTGATTCTAGAACCTTCTTCCTGTGATCTCTTGACTTGATTAAATGGTTAAGTCTGTAGCCTAAGAAATTCCTATGTTCTACGATCTATTCAAAAATAAATTTGCAAGGGCAAGATCCATCAACAAAGAAGATTCCAGAAATTCTCTCTCAATACATAATTAGGCTACCTTGTAATTATAAACGAAATAGTATTTAACAAAATTGCAAATTTTTGTCAGATTACTAAATTACTAAATATATTTACTTTAACTTAAATTTAACAAATTACTAAATAAATTTACTTAATGGGAAGACAAATGGAACCTCTGTCTGGGTCGTTAATGAACGTTAGTCTCAAATTTTTAATAAATTTACTTTTTAAAGTTAAACCGTACGCTGGGGTGCGCGAGAAGTTTTAGGCTCCCAGCGATCAACCAAATTCTCCAGAAATTGTAGAATCTGCTACAAGACAACTTTAGACTATTATTTTACTCCATGCCGCATAATAGTAGGAAAATTTACTACTTATTACAAGTGACGTTATGTTTCCACTGTTACTTATTATAAAAAAGTCTTTTGCAATAAAAATGTACTAATTTCTTTTTCTTTGCGTACTCATTACATGTGCTAAAATTCACAGTAGTAGAATACTTTCCTCTGGATTTTGTTTTTGTTTTGAAACAGAGTATATGAACCAAATCAAGTATTTTATAATTTAAAACTCTTTAAGCCATACTAAGAGAAAAATATTAGACCACGAGTATATATATATATATGGATATACTGACATTTTCAGTGATTTTGACGCTGCTGGTTGTTATTATCACATTTTTCACAAAGCATAGATTTTTCATAAAAAGTCGTAATTTTTAAATACAATTTTTTTTATATATATCTACTCTATTTTTCCTTTCAAATGATGTGAGTTAGGAAAATTGTGAAAGGAAAAACCAAAATCAAAAACAAAACAAAACAAAAAAAAGTCAAATCAGAGTTTTGTGAATCGAGTGATCTTGTACAATTTGGAAGCTACGAAACTATTGCGTTGTTAAAGTGACACTCATTTCTTCTAGTTGTTATATCTGAAGGGCCAAGTACAATTTCCATCGCGGTCTCTTCGAACACTACATGTGTACCATGAGGAAAGGTCAATACTTTGAAAGGTCAGTATCGATCATTCTAATAAAGAAAAGTTCATATAGTAAGAACATGTATCCTCTTCCGAACGCTTTCCGAGATAGAGCTACCTGAATGAAAAATATTTTCAATTAGTTCTTCACTTCCTCACTAATGCTCCACCGAAATGCATAATATTCTCACACGCATTTGCAAAGTGCACTGATATTGACGATGGAAGTTTTGAAATGAATTGTATTATAACTATAATAAATTCATCACGTGAACAATAAATATTAAAAGCAACATTTAATATCTGTTTCTTATTCATAATTTTGCCAAAAAAATGAATAATAATAATAAAAAAAAGGATCAAGCCTTTTTGTATTTCCGTTTAATATTTCTGTTTCCCTCGTTATTTTACACAGTAATAGTTTAATGTAGCAAACAGTATGTTAAAAACTTCCATATGATGTAAATATACAAGAGCTAAAATCTACACTTGTAAAAGCTTTCAATCTAATTATACATTCAAGTGGATTTATTTCGGAACGTAATTTAGTAAGTAAAAGATATTTCGTAAACCTTTGTACCTCATTCGAAAGGTAATAAATAGGGAAGTTTTAAAGCCATTGGCACGTTTATGGTATTATCAAATTTCAGAAATAAATCTACTTGAATTTGCAATTGCGTTGAAGATTTTACAAGAAGTGTAGGTTTTAGCTCTTGTATTTTTGTTAACATATTGAAGTTTTTAACTTAGTGTTTGCTACATTAATTGTATTACTGTGTAAACTAACGAATTAAACGGAAATACTTGTTGTTGTTTTTTTTTGTTTTGTTTTTTTGCATCTGTATTAATTGGAATACATTACAAAAAAAATCCACAAAAATTAACATATCTCAAAAACTACTGAGATTTGAATAATGGATATTATGGTTGAATCGATTGCAAACAAGCTCTACTATCAGACTCTGAAGGGAATTCTTCGAATACCCTGTTTAGACGTCAAAGTTTTGCTTATTTAACTTATTACATAAAAACAAATTAATAATAACTTATATTTTTTGATAAAAAAAATATTTTAAAATACTAGCCTTATTCTTTATTCTTCTAACCTTTCCTTACAATTTTTAATTAATATTGTTTTATTAAAAATGTCTTTAAAGCTAAAAAATTTCTTACTTTTTTTTACTACATAAATTTTTATTTTGAAAAGAAAAATGGGGAAAAGGCTTTTCTGTGTCTAACTCATCGAAATAAAACAAGATAATTAATGGTTTTAGACAGTGTCAAAAGCAAAGCGGCCCCATTCTATACACAATTTTATAAGCAAACTTATACAGGGTGATTCACGAAGATACGCAGAAACTTCGGGAGCTCATTCTACATGTAAAAGTAAAGAAAAAAAGTTATATAAACATAGGTCCGGAAATGCTTCGATATCGAGTTACGACTAGCCAAAGATTTCGCCCATAATATAGTACCCTGGGTGAAATGAAGACTTGCTGGAAGTCTGGGAAGGTAAATTAAGGAGCGAAATCAGTAGTTTCTTATGGTTGTTGACCGAAAAATCGAATGAAACATGTCGCAGAACTGTATCTCCCAGTGGTTTGAAGCTTATCCCACGTGGAACCTACAAAAAAGTTGGCAACACAATAATAGCTGTTCAACAATAATGTGAATTGCATTGTTTTGATTTATTGTGAGAGCTAACAACTGAGATATAGCCCATGTGCGTAATGTGCGTATTGTTGTACTACATTATGGGCGAAATCTTTCGCTAGCCGTAACTCGCTACCGAAACATTTCCGGACCTATGTTCATATAACTTTGTTGCTTTACTTTTACATGTAGAATGAGCTCCCGAAGTTTCTGCATATCTTCGTGAATCACCCTGTATAAACACAACTTTATCGGAAGCGACCACTTTTGACCCCCGACTTCCGGTCAGAGAGTGATCCTAGAAGTCTGATTTTTTGTACGTGGTCACCTACTTTTTGCTTCGTGATCACCTATTTTTTTGTTTCATTCTAATATCTCTAACCGTTTGGCCACTACAGAGTGTGACATACAGACAGGACAAAGCAAGAGCGGTCCCCTAGCGGTTTTACAGGCAAGCTGTAACCTTGGGGCCGCTAAAATTGAACAACAATGAAAAATTAATGACAAAAACAAGGCTTGGTTATCTGATTGTAACTAAGATCTATGGCCGAGATCAAGTATATAAAATTAGTATAATTAACAAATCAATCACAACCCTTCAATAAGTTCCTCTACAACTCACTATAAATTCATTTATTTACAGAAAAATTAATTTACAGAAATTTGAACATCAAAATAGGTTGCAATGTAAATCGAAATAGCACTTGGGTTTACTCGTAGCGCCACCTAAGTGCTCCAATATGAAACTGACAAATGTTTACACTATAAACTACGATGGTCAGCTGTTACAAGTGCATTAGAGAAAGAACGGACATTGTATGAATGAAAACTAGGATTTTCTTTAAGAAAATCAGTTGCGGATGATTATCTTCTTCTTCTTCTTCACGTGCCATCTCCATCCAGGAAGTCGGCGACCATGGCTCTAAATTTTTTTCTATCTCTTGCTATTCTAGAGCATTCCTGGTAATTCCTGCCAGTCCATTCTCTGATGTTGTCAAACCAATTCTTTCTCGGTCTTCCTCTGGGTCTTCTCCCATCCAACTTTCCCTCCAGCATCAACCTGTGTAGATCATGTTGTCTCATCAGGTGACCGAAGTATTTCATTTTTCTTTCCCTTATGGTCTTAATCAAGGATCTCTCGTATTCAGCTAATCTCAATACTCATTCTTGTCATTACTCATTCTTCTTGTCCAAGGAATTTTAAACATTCTTCTCAAAATCCACATCTCAAAACTCTCCAATTTTCTTTCTGTCTCTCTACTGAGAGTCCAGGTCTCAGATCCATAAAGGAATGTTGTCCATATATACCATTTCATCACTTTTTTCCTTAAATTAATGGAGATATCTCTTGATGTCAGAGTAGCTCTCATATCCATAAAAGTCTTTCTAGCTATTTCATTTCTCCTTTTAATTTCTCTAGTGCTGGTCCCATCCTCTGTGAGAAGCTGTCCTAAGTAAATGAAGGAGTCAACCTGTTCTAGTCTTTTATTGTTTATGCGTATGTCTATCCTTGTCATCTCGTTGCTTGTCATCATCTACAATACATATATAATTTCGAGATTTTAGAAATAGGTGTCGATATCATTAAGACAAGGCAAACAAGGTGTATGAAACAATAGCGACTCCGTATGTTTTATTTTCGGCTTTTTTCCTGTTAGCAGGACATGACTGCATGTTCAAAATCGTATTTTCGTCATCTCTACAAGTCGTAAGGCTCCAAAAAAGATATAACTCATGTCTCTCCGAGTTGTAGTTTGGGCAGTAGAAGTAGTGATAGAACTACGTAAGAGCTCCCCATCTTTAGAATTTCGTGTATGGGGTCGTTAGCGCTAGTGAAAAATATCTATTCTATATCTAAATCGCTGAAATATAAATGAAAATGGTAAATTAAGGTGTTCAGTAATTTTAGAGACGCTAGTAACAAAATACCTCAGTTTTAATCATGTAAATACCCCGAGAATTTACAAATGAACCTACCAATACTTTATGTGTGCAAATCTGGCTGGTGACTCCAAACAACAACGAAACAGCTGTCTAAGATTCCTATTGGTGACAAATTAAATTGATTGGAAAATTCTTCCTCACTATATTAATTCTTAGTCAGTGCATGTTAAAACTTTTCTTAAAAATTTAGAATAATAAATGAAGGTATAACTGCAATGCATAAAGTCAAAGAGAAAAAGTAGTCAAACTGCCTGAGAGTGTTTTCACAATAGAAGTGAATCCAATTGGAGCATTGACCCTCTGAAGAAACTCAGTCAGAAAATGTGATTTGGCATCTGAGAGCCACGAAGCCTTCCGTGGATCATGTTTAGTTGTTGCCAGGTCCTTATTTTTGTTATGGATTGGATTTCTTTGGTCCTTTTCAATTCTCGCAGATGGGGAACTGGATTAAGGAACAACGTTGCTATGGAGATGGCTTTGAGAAAACCCGAATCAATCAGGTAACAAAGTGAACACAACGGAAAATAAGTTTCTAATGGGTTTACGGATTGGGAAAACTTTGACCAGTATCACGGAAAGAGAACTGCTCTTTCTTTTTTCTTTTTTTTTTTGCTTGTTAGTTGCAACTAAAACTCCTAATAAATAATAAATTTGTTTTGAGAC
>JAFIDM010003189.1:30837103-30862796 GCA_023159025.1 Thereuonema tuberculata | reverse complement strand
TTAGTTGCAACTAAAACTCCTAATAAATAATAAATTTGTTTTGAGACAAATTGCTTTTGTTATCGTAGGAATTTAATGGCTACTTCGTGTCCTGCCTTCTACATGAGGAAATATCCACTAATGATGTCATAATTTTGGTAAATAATGCTAATTTCGGAATAAAGGTCAGTTGAGCATAATTTTTAGTATCTGTTAGTATCATATGTACTTAAAATATTATTTTCTAAATAAAGTATTTTCAGAATTATTAAAAATTGTTTCTAAACAATAATTTAATTTGAACCAAAGTTAAACTTTTAGTTTCATAAATTTTAAAACAAAACAAAATCGTTCATGCCTATTTTATTTTTTCGTGTAGGAAAGTAACTTAGGCTTGTCAAATCAGTCAGTCAGTGTGTGTGTTTTTCCTCCCCTAAAAATATTGAATGTCTGATGGATCTTCTTGAAACTTTTTATGAATGTTTGAAGAATACAGATTAAGAAATAAATTTAAATTTAATTACGACTAATAAGTAAATTTAAAACATATTTCTGCAGATTTCAAAAACACTTTACTTAATATTTTAATTTATAAAAAAGCATTTTAATAACATTTCATTGTGTTTTATTTTAAGTAAATAAAACCTATTAAAATGCTTTATTTTCCCCCTTTTCCTAATGATTGAGCCTTAATTCAACATTAAAATATTATATTTTTTTTCTTTCAAAAATGCAATTTAATTTACTAACTGTCAAATCACATTTTTGGTGATCTTTAAAAAGAAAAAGTATAAGAAATATCCAATTAGGTTGAGTGACTTCGCAATTCCCCTAGTTTTACTTGTCATGTAAATCTGCGTTCCCTTCTTTGATGTGTGAAAATCGTCTCTTTCTGTGATTGCAATTCTCCAGGTTGAACCCGTAACTCCTGCGCCATTCGAAAATAATAATTTGATTTGGCAACTGGAAAAGCCCATTACGGAAATGATGCAGCCTTCGACTGATTTAAGGTTCCTCAAGTAGAATCACGATCTCAGAAGGGAATCGATGATCTGGTGAAAGCAGGGTATTTATGTAACTGACTGTCAGAGCAGCGAATAGGAGCCAGGTCGGAGATCGACAGAGATAAGCGACTTTGGGATCGAAATTGCTTGAGATGCTTTTCTGATCATGATAATGTACCCATTAAGGGAAAGACATATACAAAGCCGTTTCCACTTCTGAAAATTCCGGAAACACATGCCGGAAATAGATCCAAAGTTTTGAAGATTTATCGGAATTCGATAAGAGCCACAAAACTGGCCTAGCGTTATTGAAGCGTAAATTTTGTTTCTATTCTTGTGACAGCTATCGATGTATCCAGGGCCCTCTATGGTTTCCATGGCTTTTACTGACGAAATACGCAGTCGGGAAGACAATGTACTCCCTGTTGAATGAAATACGAACTTTTGTGGTTATCAAAGATGTAGGCTCCGAATTTAACAAGTCCCGATTATCACTGAAACATCAGCGCCTTTACCTTCGGACCCAAAGATTGATTAGAAGAGAATAGGTGGTCATCCGTAAGCTAGCCCGCTTTTTTTTCCCCCAGGAACGAAACCCGGTTCTAATTTTACATACGGTTGGTTGACCCGTTCATTGGAGAAATAATCTAAGAAAAATCCCCGGCCTCCATTAAGGATTCAACCTAACTCCTCCAACCCGTAGCCCAGTACCTATTCAGTGAACCTCCACACGCAGTAGTCGAAAATATATCGAATTAATGGCACCCCTCGTTCCTCAGATATGTTTGGCAAATACAGGTCGAATTTCTTGTTCCGGATAGAGAAAGCCTAAGATGACGTAATTAATTAATTAATTAATTAATTAATTAATTACATCAGTAATTTTTGCATTTATAATTAACTTATCAAGTTTCATTAATATGGTTACCTAATATTGGTCCATAGAAATCTGAGAAATGGGTAATGCCGACACACAAATTTAAAAATATCTAAAAGATTTACGATACATTAAAAATACATAACAAAACGACCGGTTTCGCTTTTTCGACAAAGCTTTGACAAGTGACTAAAATTTAAAATTACCTGAGTTTAAATACAAATAATAGGTCAATATCACAGAATTATTTAAATTAGCGAAAGCAGGAACAATGAAAATCTGAAGCTTACAAAGCGCATGTCGATCAAGATGTGATGTGGTCTGGAACTGCTGTCCGATGACGTATGCCTATGTTGATCTAGGGAATCACGTGACTGGGGACCGATGTCCGATGACGTTATCAACCTAGAAATGTTGACGGTGAAGAAGATCAGCAGATCTCAACAAGGAATGACGACATAAGTAAAAGAAAAAGACTTGTCATGAAAAAATATATAAAATTAAATTTATGGCGTATTAACGGGCTGGGATGATTGGTGTGATAAGGGGTTCAGTATTTGTCCAATAAGCTAAAACTGTGCCTATTCTTAGCTAAACGTTGTTTACAGTTATTTCGGTTGACAAATTAGATCTAAACGCCTAATGCCCAAGTGCACCAAACTTCAATTAACTTTGACGGCTGCATTGTGGACATAACTAAAATTAGGGGGGGGGGTGCTGCAGCAGAAAAATTTTAGACTTTGTTTTAAATTTTTGTGAAAGGAAACAAACATATATAAAAAGAAATTTAACAAGTTTATAAATAAATTTTCTTTTTATACATGTTTGTTTTCTTTAACACAATTTTAAAGCAAAGGCTAAAATTTTTCTGCAGCAGCACCCTCACTAATTTTGCTACGTCCACAATGCAGCCGTCAAAGTTAATTGAAGTTTGGTGCACTTGGGCATAACAGGAACATCCTTGTTATATCTTTCTTCGCCATTGATAAGTAACGCCATCTGTTGTCATTTGAAATCAACAGAATCTCAGCTAAACTTATTGGAAAATGCTGAAAAGAGCTTAACGTTTTTTTTTTTGTTTTTTGTTTTTTTTAAAGTTCGAACATCAGATGAGATATTAGAATTAATCACATTTATTATAGTTTTTTGACTAACGATGGAAGTTGGAGATCGCACTCTCAACAATTTCGTTCAATCCTAAATAAAAATATAGATTTGAGAAAAAACAAAAACAAGAAAATAATATTTTTCCTGAATAGCCACTGACTATGCGTGGCTGCTCACGAAAGGTTTTACACTAAAACTAAACATCAGGATTTGATAACCAACGCACTTAGTGGACAAATATGGTCAGAATGTCAGACCGTGAACTACAGATTCTGAGTTCGATTCTAATTACATCTACTTTTGGCAATGTTTTACTATCGGCTTAATTCATGCTATTTAATTAATTTTTGTACTTTTTTTAAATAAGGATCCAGTGGAAAAGGGACATGCGCCACATCTGTATGGATTTTAATTTTTATTAATCAAATACATCCTGATGTCTAGGATCTACAGTAATATCTTGAGATACGAGCGTCCCGACATATGAGTATTCCGAGATACGAGCAAACCTTCGAGCAAATTTTTGCTTTGAGATACGAGTAATGATTTGAGATACGAGCACGCTTACGGATGCTACTGGTCGTGTTTCGGCGCTTTTTGACGACACGTGCTTACTCAGTTCCGTAACAGTTTGAAAGGGAGATACAAACAAATCTCCCTCGATAGGTATTTCGTTAAAAGACCTGCGCCAAGTGAAAGTGAGGGTAGTCAGGAGAAAAAAGTTAATTCTAAGTTTATGTAAGTTATGTGTAAGGTATGATACGGATATCAAGTATGGACCAACTTTCTTCCCAACCTTTCTCCCTCCCTCCTCCTCCGCACATTCCCCCATTAGCCGCTACTGTATCGTCTGTCAGAAAGAACTCATAATTAAAACCACATTTTATTTTATATCATACGAATCCTTATATACTATAATTTTTTGTGTGTGTATGTCTCTATAGCAATTAAAAACATGTTTTTTTTCCATTATTATTAGCACTAATAAGGGAGTTTTTTAGAGGCCCGGAGCGGATTAATTTTTTGGCTGTTATTTATTGTGGGAAAAAATGATTTGAGATAAAAGCACCTCGATTTACGAGCTCGGTACTAGAATCGATTATGTCGTATCTCAAGGTATTACTGTATTCGAATTCCATTCATCTACAATTTACCATCTACTTTCAGTACCAGTTTAAATAATTACAAGTAGACTCTAATTACTCTAACAACTCTATACTCCAACTCTATACAGTTGTATATTATTTTTTTCTAAAACTTACTTTCCTGTAAAGTTTTAATTTTGTGGCCTGTGCCTTTTTCCTATTGAACCTTTCAATTATTACAAGTATTTCAACGTCGTTTTAATTGAATTCCAAATGTTTTATTAATTCATGGCTGAAAATTCACATCATTAAATATTCAGTAATATTTTTCAACAACATCATTAAATATTCATGATTTCAATCTGGACATATTCATTCCAACTGTTACACTTTCCAAACAGTAAGGGAGATTGATTTGAAAATAATGTAAATAAAACGTCCAACCAACTTTTATTTTGAATAGGAATCTACTACACAAGTAAACAATTTTTCTAGGATGTTTTTGATATCAATTCGTTTCAGTTACATTAGAAATAAAAAAAACAAGCAAACAAACCATTAATTGAATAATTCGACTGTGGAGAAACGTCTTCGGAAATATTCTTCAATATGTAATTGATCAAAGTCGAAATTTACCGATAGTAAAAGAAATAATTTATCAATAAAGAAGCATTATTGATTAATAAGTATAAAAATTAAATTGTAGATAGGAAACAAGGTTGTTGCTTACCTAATATGTATAAAATCATGGAATTATTATAGTATTGTGGCATTACTATGGTATTATTTATTTTTACTCTTGATGTATTCATTTTATTTCTTTATTAATTTACAAAAGCTTCAAATTATTTTCTTTTAATTCTGATGTGAACTGCATGATGTTTTACGTATATTATATTATTTGCAATCATTGTTTCCGTTGATTTCATTTTTTGTATATAGCACAGAATTCTACAATTACATTATTACAAAATATTGTATTCTAAAATAACTATAGAGAGTTTTGATAATGCTTCAAGTAGAAAGCGAAACATGTAAAGAAATGTAACAAGTAATATCTCAAAAATGCTTCCATGCAAGTTGGTAAGACATCAGATTAATCATTCTCTGTTCAACAAAGGGGAAAAAAATCCAAAAAATAAAAACAAAAATACAAAAATACAAAAATCAAAAATATAAAAAGTACCAAAACAAAACCGAAGGAAGACGGAAGTAACCTTCAATGCACCTGATCAAGAGAACATCTGAAAAAAAAATATCACTCATACTGTCTCTGACCAGTTATGTGCTGTGTATAGATGTCACGAGACCACCTTATGACGTCAGACACACATAACCTTCGAAATAATCGGCCATAGGAAGGAGAACAAAACAGCTGCAGAAAGGAATCATTGCCAGGGTCCCAAGATCCAAGTGAACCCACGATGAAGGGACAATCTTCACCTCCGCAAAGAAGTCTGCTATAGACTCATATTTCGCAATCTTGGCCTCTCGGACCTGTGCGAAGGCTTCCAACCGATTATCAAAAGGGAACTGTTACATCAACAATTCCTGACCCACAATTGCTGACCCACAAGTATAAAGTCGGGTCGAAGCATTGAATTTCTATCCATGAGATAAGAAAGATTTTAATGTATTTTATTTTACTCACTAAAATTATGTATTAAACTGATGAATTTCTCATTTGATAGCTTATTTTCTTAGGAAGGGAAGAATTATCAAATGGGTAGGAGTCAGTACTTATGTGTACGAGTGTGTTCTCTTCCACTTACCTATAGCTTTTCAGTAGTTGGTTGAATCTTCTTTAAACATGGCATGGATGTTTAAGGACAAGAGAAAATCTTCTTTTCCCCCTGAAATTTTTTTCCATAAGAGTCATAGGGAGATGCTATTACATTTCCCGTGTCTGTATGTTTGTGTACCTCCCTCGGAATCCTCCTTGGATTCTCCGTGGCCTGGAGGCTGGAGAAAAATCCGATTAAGAAAGTAGTGGTAACAAGACAAAACTGATGTCTATCTATACTGAAATGACTATTTTTCAGCATATGATATCTCGACCCAATATGGCACTTTCGGTTCAAGGTGGTAAGTGGTCGCTTTACTCGTCCTGAGTCAACTGAATGGTACAAAATGGGGTATGTCAATGAACTAGATGAGGAATCTGTTCATTTCGAATGCTTGGACGGCAACAATTCTCTTACAAGTCCATTTGTATGCCAATGGTAGACCAAGGAAGCCGTCATAGAAATATATTTCATTCTTCAATTACGAAAGCTTGAAGAAGAAGTGTTTTGACAACAAAAACGTGAGGAAATAATAGTGACATCACAATAAAAAAATACACATTTTTAAATTTCTCGTATTTTAACTTGGCAAAATGTTTATAATGGTAATTCTGTTACATTAATATTTAAAAGTATTTCATCAAAACAAAATAGCCTTTGCAACATTTAGGAAATGACTAAGTCAGGTTTTCATAATTGTACGAAATTTTTATTTTTCAGTCTTAATCCTAGATTAAACATTTTAAATCATTCTTTTTTCTCACTTTAGAAAACTTTATTTTTCTATATTTTATTTGAATCAATAATATGACAATGAGCCATCCAGAACTGACGTAAACCAAACACAGCAAGAGCACAGTGGGATTTTTTCCTCTCATCTTTTACTTTTGCCAATAAACAGGGTCAAATGTGACCTTCCAGAATTCATTAGAAAGAAATATAGCAATGGCACAATGTGTTTCTTCGTGAAAAGAAACAACCATTCGTCGAACAACGTTTTTGATGGAAATTCCAGAAATGAAACCTTCTTCTACTCAAGAAAGCACATGAACCCAATCTAAACTTGAACTTTTTTTCTGAATTTTAAACATAATCGTCAATTACGGAGCAATTTTGAAAGATGAGAATGTTGCAAAGGCATAGTTTTGTTTTGATGAAATACTTTTAAATATTAAGGTAACAGAATTACCATTATAAACATTTTGCCCTGTTAAAATACGAGAAATTAATACGTATACAACTCAGAGATCTCAAGAAACATATAAAGAAAACAAAATTTAAAAAAGCAATGGCCTTCCATATTAAAACAACAATAAATAAAATAAGAGTAAAAAAAGACCAATCATTTAATAGCAGCTAACAAACGCATAGCTTATAAATGATTAAATTATAGAAATAGAATACATATAACAACAAATTTAAGCTGCGGTAATAACCAATCTAGCCAATCAATAGTGGGGTCACTTTTAAAACGCACGCGTTTATGAGATTGCAAATCGTACGAAGCCGCTTGGTTTTGTGTTCATTACAAAACTGTTAATATTTCCACTTTAGAAAACACTACGAAATGTAAACATTGAAGCTACTTGAAAATTTTTAAGAATATATAAAAGAGAATATTTTTTATTGAATGTTATCGATTCCTTGCAATTACCATTCAGTGAATAACATTGGAATGTCTAAGTAGTATTTAAACTTAAAATTTAAAATAATAAGAATATTTTAAAATTATTTTAATAATACTTTAAAAATAAAATTTCAAATAAAAGAATATTTTTTATTGATTGTTATCGATTCCTTGCAATTACCATTCACTGAATAACATTGGAATATCTATGTAGTATTTAAATTTAAAATAAATTCGTGCCTAGAATTAGCAGAAATGTAATAGA
Source organism: Thereuonema tuberculata (assembly GCA_023159025.1). NCBI lineage: Eukaryota > Metazoa > Arthropoda > Chilopoda > Scutigeromorpha > Scutigeridae > Thereuonema > Thereuonema tuberculata. The sequence goes on along the minus strand of JAFIDM010003189.1, from coordinate 30,855,068 downwards.
CTTATAAATAAAACAGGTCTTTTCATTCTTTCTTAAAGTATATCACATTCAATGACAAATTCGAAAACCACGTTTTAGTTATTTCTTCTTGAGTAAGCAACGGAAAAGAATACAGAATCGTTTGTTGGCAAGGTTTTCGCACAACAAAACGCCTAACAAGAATTTTCATGTTTTTTTAATTAAATCATTCATCAAGTATTTTCTAACTATTCTTTATAAATAATAATAATAATAATGACAATAATAAATATAATAATAATACTTGGTGATCGATTCTTCATGATCACAATTTAATATAAATCTTTTCGTTATTTCATTTGTTTTGAGCATAATTTATGTATTATATTTCTAGTTATTTTTTTACTCTGAATTAAAAATCTTTCATGGTTTCATGGTTATTATCCAAGTAGATAAAAACTGGATTATTAAATGTAATATATTTATTCTAATGTAATATTTGATTCCAGATGTAACTGGTCGAGCAGGTTGTGTCCATAAAAGGCATTCCGATTAGCAGTGTCAATAATTGGATGGTGTTACGCATCGTTTGAGCAAGCGCCAAAATAGATTGTTTTAGATTATTACTCTATCTACTAGCGAAAGATGTAAACTCTTTATAAAAAATTATTCCTGCTTGCTATCTCAACGTAACTCTGCGAAAAAACTAATTTTGAATAAAAGCCAATCGACTAATCGTAACGAATATGATTTTTTCATGTGACTAACGACCTTTGAAGATATTATTAATTATTAATTTTGATATTATTAATTTTGATAATGATCAGAACTGTTCTGTGAAAGTATCTTCAGTTTGCTTTATAACATTCTTCACTCCTTCCATAAAAAAATGTGAAGTAATACGGAAGCTTTTGCTTTTAGGCGAATAACTAAAAATCGAATTGTCAAATTCGCTTAGTCAAATGATGCATAATACCATCCAATTTCAAAAATCAATAAATTATTTCAACGCTAAACGTAATGAGAATTCGTCTTCTCATTTTACAGCAATAATTGGAAGAAACTACAGTACTGATGAAGAAATATTGTACGTCATTGATACTCCTAGCGAGTTTCAGTGTATTAGAATTTGCGATTTTCGTATCAAGAGTTTTAGCTTTCATTTTAATTGTATGCAAAGTTTCAAAATTTCAGCTTCATATAATATGATTGACATCTCATATTATGATTGATTTCAGTAAGTGCTCATAACAAGTTACGACAAAAACATTACTGCCGTGAAAGCATTGATATCTAGCGATTATAGGCTACTGTGATTTAACAAAAATAGATAAACCGATCCATAAAGAAGTTACTAAATGCAATATGTACTTCCGAAATAAGTTTGATTGCAGAATGTTCTGGAAATTTTTTTTTAACTACTTGTCGGCTTGTCCCCTGATTAAACTTAATTATTTCTTTCTTATTTGTATCAGATTTATTTAAAAATTGACTCTCAGGTCTTTACTATGAATCTGCTAAATTATTTTAGAATAGTAAATAAGATACTGCATTTGTAAATCAAATACAGTTGTATGATGACTATCTCGTCCCCATTTAGTTTACGAGGTGATTCTTTGTTCTACTAAAGTTTTAGGTTTCTAAATTGTATAAAAATTAACGTGCATGAAACGATTAAAGTTAAAATACAAACACTAATTATAGATTAAAAACATTTAACACATTAAAATACTACATGCTCATCAGTCTTAGCTGACTTTTACAAGTGAATAACTCAAGGCATGCAAGGGTTTAAATGTATTTAATCTTCTAATTTGAAAATAGTTTTTTTATTTTAGGTTAGTAGAAAAAAAATACGTATTTTTTTAGCGATTTCACAGGGAGTATTATTAAAGTTCCGATGTATGCAAGTTTGTATTTTTGTTTAAAACGCCCTCCACAACCCAAACGTGGAGTCGCAGTCACGTGAGTTATGTATCTTTGGACTTCCCTTGGCTGGAAGTTTGGGGAAACACGACTTCCGATCTAGGACACTTTCAGATTTTTGGTGGTCATTGACTTGATCGTGAAAATAATTATAAAGTGACATACTTGAGGATTTCTTTCCAGTAAAGATTTTAACATGTGAACGTATTCTATGTACTGAAAACAAATGCACACAATTATAAAAAAAATTGTATTAATAAAATGACTACATGTTTCGACCTCATCTTTCAGTCTTTTTCGAACAATTTTACAGCTGTAAATATACATAAATATAAAAAATGACAACGGAATACATAAATACAAGAAATGTCAACAAAAGTACGCAATCCGCTTGACGACATAACCTGCAGTTATTCCCATGACTGCCAATGGCTTGTTTCCTCCTGGTCTTAGCGGCTTCACCAATGAATCACTAGAAGATACGCAAATCTAAGTCCGCTTTATTACAAAGGGTGAAATGTTTACTTAAAATGCAGTATTTCGAATTGCAGTAAATCAAATCAGTCTTTTTCCTGTTATGCTAAAATAGCTGAAATTGTAATGATGAAAAGGTAGAGATACCACTATACGTCAGATATGTAGATCTGATGTTAATGGCAGATGCCAGTAAATACAGCAGGAAAGATATATATCACATGGTTCATGATATAAAATTTCAAGTAGAAGAAGAAAAGGATCAAATATTGGCATTCCTTGACGTTTAGGTGATTGAGGGCATGATTAATTGCGTAAACCAATGCATGCAGATATGACTTTCCATTTTCAATCGTTAAATGCTATGCATGTTAAGATTAATATTGTGCACATGAGGATGATAAGAGGATTTGTTCAACAGAACAATTGCTTTCTACAGAGTTGAACATTATTAAGAACAAATTGCTGCGTAATGGATACCTGACTGCATTCATTGATTTGCATGCTAAGCATTGTCTTTAGCGGTTACAAAACAAAAATAATATCAATGTAGTGCTACGTTTGGAAATCTTTCAATACCATTTCTTGCAACTATATATTATTACTATAATAATACAAAGATTATTAAAAAGATATTAAAGTTGCTTCCAAATCCTGTTCGACTATTCGTAATTTTTTGTCCAGGCATCGTTAAACAAAAATTCAACCTTTGAAGCAAGCAAACGTAGTATATCGTTTCAATACATACATAAAACATGCTTCTACACACGAGACTAAACATTTGTTAGAAACCAGGGTAAAAGAACATGTAAGAGTACTTCAAAAGAAGGATTTAAACAGCGCATATATAACAAACAGGTCATCAAATTTACTTTTGGAAACCACGTATTCTCGCAACCAAAAAAATGTGACTTCGATAGGAAATGCAGAGAAATAAATTAAAATGCAGAGAAATACAATTATCATTGTAGCATTAATACAATTATCATTGTATTAATGCTACAATGATAATTTATGTATTCAGGGGTTCTAGTTCCGACTTATTGGGAATGCTCGCATGGCAATATCTCTCTTGAAAGTCCATTTATATGCCATTGGTGTAGAAAGGAGAAGGTAATGGAAATTGTTCTTAACTGTTGTATTATAACGGTTTGAATAAATGAGTTTGATAGATTGCAAATTGGAAGGTTTACTTTGTTTTGTGTTAACCCAAACCAAGTTGAACTGAATTGTTTAAAAAGATCCTATAAGATAAGCAAAATAATAATTAATAAAATTGTAATTCAAGATGTACTTTCCCTCCTCAAGGCAATCTTTAATAATAAAATAACTTCGCAGTACATTCGTACTCTACAACATCTCCTTGAAGAGTGGAAAAAGAATTTTAGTTAGAAATTCTAGTTTTAATAACAGAAGTTCTTCACTTAACTTTCTTTATTTGATGTCTGCTTTCTTGGGTGTAATAAGAATTACATGAGAACTGAGTTAAAAAAAAAAAACCTCTTATTTGGCTTCTCAGGGTTTTTGTAAGAAGAGCAATTTCCTGTCTGACTGTTTGTAATTTCCTTGGCAGACATCAAAAGGTCGATTTCTATTTTTTTTCTGAATGAGCTCAGGTCATAGATGTAAAATAGTTCGGTGTGCAACAAAATTATGAAAATGATATGACCTTTCTTTTCACTAAGTGAATTGAGAGAGTATCTTTAATTTTAATCAATGTTTTTGTAAAAAAAGTTTTTGTAAATTATATGATATCTTTTGATCAAGCACGAATGTTAGCAAGACATTGAAGTAATTTATTTATTTATTTATTTATTTATTTATTGTTTTCGTGAAATAATCTCACGGCGGTGTTCGGCTACAATGATATTACTAAAACGAGATCCCTTCGCTAAACAAAATAGTTCGTATGTTGAAATTTGCGAGAAAATTAAAGGTAAATAAATGCTAATTAAAACGAAATTTTCAACTAAGATGTTTTATAATATTATAATATTAAAATTCCTATAAAACTGTATAATATTAATGTTTTACAGGATGAATGCAAAGGCCTGAATTTAAATATTTTGCAGTTTCAAAAATTACTAGATAATTAGGCAATTAAGTTCAAGTTCGTCAGATAATTAACTGGATAGTCGTATTTCATTTTCTTTTCAACCAAAATATTCACATTTTGATAAAAGTGAAGAATTTTAATTTATCTTAACGCACCCATTTAATTCATTCTGGTCGATGTGAGTAAATGGACTTGAAGTAGCTACTTAAATTTTATAGTGATTTTTTTTTCTTTTGTCTTAAATTTTTAGATCTACAAACAAGCTTCTTTTCTTTTTTCTTTTGGATTAAACTTTTGTTTTTAATCGATTGAAAAGTAGACTGAAATTTTTTTTGGTGGTAAAATAGAATGGCTTAATATAATTATTCTTCAATGAATGTTTCAATTCGGCTTTTGAAATTTTTGGGAAACGATCAAAAGTAAGGGATATCTACAAAACACTATAGATTAAGTGCCCATAGTAATCCTTTTTCATATAAATTCACGGATTGCTACAATGAGCTGACAATGTGAGAAGGCAGAATGTTCTCAAGGCAGCTGTTGTGTTTAATTCTTTCATGTTGAGTCTGCATCAGGGTCGAATTTGGGATTATATTTCGGGAGGGTAGACCAGTAACAACCAAAAAAAAATCGTCTTCAAATTTCGAGGAAGTCGGTGGAGGTCTCCTGAACTGGCCATCCAACCAAAAAAAAAACAAACAAACAAACAAACAATTAAATAGAGACCTAATTTACATAGAGACCTAATTTAAACATCTCGAGATTTCGGAAGGTACAGCAACAGTCCCTCTTCAATCCTCCCATATAGCTGCTTTATATTTAAATTTCATCAAAAAAACCTTATCTATTCTATTTTTTATTTTAAGAGTTAAAAATCGTTGTACATATATAAAAGAAGAATTAAAAAACAAACAAACAGGAATTTAATAAGGCTATTTAGTGGGGCCGGTAGTCAAGTGGTAAAGAGCCCTATTGCTGCCTGGAAGAGCAATGTTCAATGTCCGACCCTGGCTGAGATGGGTGATTTTTCCAGGCTGAATTCTCCTCCAGATGGATCCTCGGATCCACTCAGATCTCTGTAAAAAATTTGTCGGGTTTATTTCCCGGGAGTCAATCCGACCTGAATTTGTCCCCTTGGTCATAAAACGCCGGAGGCGCTATCTCCCTTGACCCTAATGTCCATATAGACCTCTAATGTAATACTTTAACTTTAAAAAGACTATTCAAGACTTGTCAGTGAAATGGATAAAACTTTCAGAAATTGCATCAATGAAGAAGATAAAAAAAATAGTAGTTCCAGAAAGAAGTGAAAGCCAATTTTCCTTAATTTTTTTTAAATCATAAAAATGATAAGCCTTTTTAAATTAAATCTATTGACTAACAGTACATATTTTCCATTTCCTGAATTTTTTTAATTAAATCTGCATTACGTAAGTTGTCTAAATCTGATTAATTGTAATCATTATTTAAATTTAAAAATTAATGGATTAAGGAAAAGGATTAATATTCATTATTGAAGGCAGTAGTAATCCTTGTTTATCCATCCAAAAGAAAGCCTTTTGGAATTTGAAAAGCCAGGTCATTAGAAAACTTCTCTTCAAATATTGCTTTCAAATCAACGGAATTTGAACCTTCCCAGGCACAGACGGCTGTTTACTGTAATGGGTGGTCAAATGTCTGTTCAAATTAACGATTCAAAATTCAAAATAATTTGAAAATTAATTGATTAATTGATTACCTTTTGATTAATTTATTTATTAATTTATTAATGATCATTTAGCTTCCTTTACTTTTAACCTCTCATTTACTATGTTATGAGAGGTAATAATTCATTCGGAGTAGATAAAGATTTCTAAAAAGACTACTATTCTAAGTTGAAAAATATTCGATAAAATTATGATTTTAACTCACAAGAAGTTCCTTGCAGTAATTGGTATATATCTACTTTGTAGTAGTTTCATTTTGATATTTAAAATTCGCTTTTAAAATACAATTTTAAGGAGACTTTTTAGCCTATTATCCTAGGACACTGAGATTTATCAGATCACTCAGTCTGTAGGTACATGACGGGTCCTTTAGTTTTGAACCACAAGCTGGATCTTCTTGAAACATGACATGCATATATGAACGTAAACTTCAATATAGAAGTTTAAATATAGAACATTTTCTCCATGTGGGTCCTTATCGAGAAATAAGCTTGTGAAGGTTGACAAAATTCCCACTGAAAAGTACTAGAACATAGACAGGATTTCTTCACAATGGGTATTAGAAAATAAAGAAATGGGTATTAGCCTTTAAAGAAATTGAAATAACTTAAGTGGATTAAAATTGATTCCCATTTAAGAAAAAAGGATAAAAATCCATACTTTAAGATTTCAAATATAAAGTTTGATCGTCTATTGTCCTTAAATATCCATAAAGAAAATCCTTTAAAATTGATAAATTATAACTGCACAATAACATTTCATTACATTGTTCATCTTGATAATGATGACTTAGTAGCCATCGAAACTGTTGGTTTCGATTTTTGTTTCTAAACCTTTTAATTGTTACTGTGCAGTTTTAATTCTAAATATTCTTTAATTCCACATTAAGCATGTTATTCTTCACCCACCTGACGTTCAAAGGTTATTTAAAGCATTCACACACAAACAGACTGAATGATCTGATCTAGGAGAGTGGGTTGAAAACAAACGGAGATTTATCGTTGGTATTACTTCTTATGATTTAAAAAAAAGCAAGAATTAAAGAAAGTTATATTATGTTTTGTTTATGTGTGTGGGTGTGTGCTTTCTTATTCAATTCTTTTGATTTTTATTAACTGTTCTTGCAGCCTCTTTTTTTTTCAGTTTTTTTTGGCATTATTTTCTAGGAAATTTATGCGGAAATAAAGTCGCTCAAGTATGAAACATCGATAAAAGCATCCTCTTTGAGAAAAGTTATTCTTTCTCTACTGTTATTAAATAACAAAACGCTCGTAAAGTCAACTGCTCCACATTAAAGTCCTCTTCCCAAGAAAAAGATAACGTTTATTTTCGAGGAAATATAAGAAATGCATTTGTTGTTATAGATAAATTCTAAACATTTGATTATAGACAAATCCAAACTTTCTAAAAAAGAAAGACAATAATTAATAAATTAAAATAAAGAAATAACAGTCCTCGATTATTTAATTATTGTTTAGGTTCTAATGCTTTTCAAATGGAAATATTTGTGAACTTCTTCTTTCCCGACAAGCACCCTTTTAAAAAAGATTTCATCTAAAAATGTTAGTTCGTCTCTAGTTCATAAATATCCACACTAAGTTTGAAGACATTCAGTAGTTCAAAAGGTATTGCGAGGGAGGACAGAGACAAAAATCCCATTTTAGATTAGTTTACATTTCACGTTTTATTTGTTTTTGAAATGTAGATATTTAATTACTTAGGATAATGATTATAATTAGGCATCGTAATTTCGTTAACAAAGCTATTTTTCTCGGAAACGAATTAATAATTCAATTAATTTCTAGATAAAGATTTTTATTTGTCTTTTGATTTGCTTCATTAAAATCTCTCGTTTTACTAAATTATAATTTTTTTATAAGTTTAAAATTATCCATAAACACACACTTGAAATTAAAGATATTTACAATAAAAACATTGATACTTATAAAAATCCCGGGAACTGGTTTTCAGACCCTCTGCGTTGTCTTTCGTCAGCCTAACGATCTACGCTCACGTCTTCCTTAAATATATTGGAGCCTCGTCATCAACCAATCCTAATCGTTATTCAAACGATATACGCAATAATTTAATATTTTTTAATAATAATAATATTTTTTTTTCAATATTTTCTTTCTGTACTTTTCAACTTTATGTTTGGTGTTAAGGTTGATAATATATGTAGTGATGTTGACATTTGGAATTTTTTTGTTATAAGGATTTAGCACTTTAATAAAATATGATTCAGTGGATTCACGAGTTGTCCTATTAGTTTGTTGTCCTAGAATAATCGTCTGCTCAAAATTTGGTTTATGATTATAATCTATATAACGTTGGGAAATTAATGATGCATCTGTATTTTTTGTTTGTAGGTCTATCGCATATTTCTGGTTATATAAGCGTTCTTTAAGTTTTCTTCCAGCATTTCCAACGTAAAAACAGTATTATTGGTGCACGGAACTAAGTACACACATCCTTTTTTTTTGTTCTGTTGGTTTTTTTTTTCTATAATACTGTTTTGGAAATGTTATTTTATTGTTGAGTTTGAATGCTATGTTTATTGGGATGATAAGGAAATACAGCGTATGAACCTCAAAAGATACAACTTACTGTTAGGAAAACATGTGTAACACTTAAGCATAATAATATATATCATCATATTAACAATCTTTTGTTGTCCAACAATTAACATTACGTTTTGCTTTTGTAAAATTGTAGAGCACTCGTTTTAGCCAGATAACGATTAGTTGTCTTTAGAGATCTCATTTCATTTTCTGAAATAAAAAAAAAAATAAGACTGCAGTAAACTTACTGATACTGTCTCTGTTCGATTAATTTTAATAGATTACATTTCGTGAAGACATTAAGAGTTAAGAGATTAAGAGAAGACATTAAAAAGACTAGTTGAAATACCCTTTTTTCAAAAAAACAAAAACAAAAACAGATGTCCTGATATGGATGAAAAAGAAATTGAAATTATAAGATCACTTCGAAACAATCCCAGTTGGTAAAAGCAAAGTGATAGATACAAAGTAAAGTTATATTCGTATTTTCTAACTCGAGATCCCTAGATACGAATAAATATCGAAATCAGAGAATATAAGACTTCCCATCCTTTTCTTTCCGTCTCCATATCCCATTACAGCAACCTTCCCAAGTTAGTAAAAAAAATCCTATAATCACCACAAATTAATGTTATATTCTTATTTTTTCTTTTGAGACGCCACTGCAATTTTACGAATATTCTTATTTTGCAATCCGAAAAAACCGTAAAGTATCCTTCAACAACATTTGCCAATTCCCTCACACACCCCCGCTTAAACCCATGAAATTCGATGAATTAGCATCTTCGATCAATTAGCATCTTCAATTTCGACTCCTGTCGAATTTCGTATTTCCACTTCAAGAAGTTTTGAAGAAGTTACCCTTCAAGAAAGGTTGTTCCTCCCCCCTCCCGTTTACATGCATTACAGCCCGAATATTGAAATTTCCGAAGAGAATTATGCACAAAAATATTTTAGTTCCAATTTTCGCAAACGTGGTGCTAATTTAGGGAGTTGATCCCTTTTCAACCCCTTAGGATTGGTTAATCAAAATCCCGATAGCTTACTTTTTCCAAGTACAATCTAAAGTAGAATTCTACAAAATTTCAGTTTCCTAGGAAATAGAAGAATTACATATGTCAGTGAGGGCTTTCGCATTTATAAATATATAATAGAGATTTATAAGCGGGTTAGTATCCTTTGTTAAAGACATCGATGAGAACCCAATTTTTGATTTTAATGTTTTTTTGTGGGAGTTTTTATCACCATTACCTGCTAATTGCTGCACAAGGAAATTCCATATAAAAAAACAACAACTTTAAGATATAAAAGTTTAATCGTCTCTTGAATTTTAACGAAGCAAATCAAGTTTCAAGAAGATTCATTCATCGGTTCACAATTTATTAGGGTTACCACCACCTATGCCAAAGATTAACTGGTTTGATCAATCTAAGAACATGTATATTAAAAATACTTGTAATAAAAATAATTATTTATAAAATTGTGTATTTATATACAGAATTTCATTTACAATATATATATATATATCGTAAATATATATATATCGAATCTTTTTTAAATATTTTTTTTTCTTTTATCGTTAAAAAAAAAAGTCAATTCACAAGTTTGTACTAAACACAAAACGAAGTGACTTCGTATAATTTGCAATCCATCAAACACTTCAGTGAGTTAAAAGTGATGCTACTTCGATTGGAAAAAAAACCCTAATTTATTGAAGTCGCTGTAATCCAAGGGTTAATTGCAATTTCAAGCGATGCCTACATTGAATTCATTTAATGTGTCTAAGCTCCCATTTTCCACAATCTCCACACCGTAGGGGAAGCATTATGACTATTGGGATTCTATACATATGACACACCGAGAAATGGGGATCCTAATAGCGCCTCCCTACGGGATCAGTAAGAACTACCTATCATTCTCTATGAATGCTTAGAAGGATTATATCATTTACCAAAAAAAAAAAAATGTAAAAAACTATCACATCCCTTCATTAATACTTTGCATTTTAATAACATTTAAAAAGTTATTTAATTATATATAGTTAGCAATCACAGTAAATAGTAATCATAGTAAATAGTAATAATGATATTTCTTTTATTTTTAAATTCAAGTCATAAACTGAATATAAGTAAAAGATGAAATACATAATACATAAAAGACATTATGGAATTATTAATTCTAAATAATAATATAATAAAATAATAATAATTTTATTGCAATAAAAAATATTTACAAGAGTATACATTGATTACAGTTTTTACATCCTAGTTGTCTTAAGGGTGATCCCGTCGAGAAGACAAAAGGGTGTCGGCATCGAGGCAAATTACATATGAAATTAAAACAAAAAGCATTACATTAAAACAAAGCATTACAAGCATTACAATTAAAACAAAAAAAGGGGGTAAAAAAGATAAAGAAACTGGATTTGTTTCCTTTTTTTTTTTTTTACAAATATTTTACAATGTACATTATGAGGACGAAAAAAATTCAGTTCATCACATTTTGAGGAAACTATATGCTGAGAAAATTACCTAATTTTCAAAACTGATAAGAAAAAAACAAAATTAGACTGATGGCATTTACCTAGATAGAGGAAGGAGAAAGTAAAAAAGGAGAGAGTGAGAAGAAAGAGAGGAGATTACAATCAATTATTGGGTTCATGTAAAGAGGGGAATTATATATCTATGAGGATTTATTAGATTTGAGTTGAGTAGAAAAGTGTTGTTTAAGTTTTCTTTTAAATTGTGCCAGAGAAGAGCAATCACGAATTTCCTTTGGAATTTTATTCCAATTTAGAGGAGCAGAATAACTGACTGCTCTTCTTTGATAGTTGGATCTTGTTTTTGTTAATAGTAGAACAGGATTGAGTTTAGTTTTATAAGAATGGGAATTGGGTTTAATATTGAAAGTAATTGAAGGACATAGTTTTTTGTTAATTATTTTGTAGGTGAAAAGAGCCAACTGAAGCTTGTAGATATGTTCGAAAGGAATTATTTTATATTTTGTCCAGAGGGATTGAGTAGAGTACAGGCGGGGCTTTCTATCTAAGAATCTTAGGAAATGCTTTTGAACTTTAAGTATCATTTTTTTTTTAAATTTGGCAGTGGTACCCCAGATGATTACACCGTAGCACAAGCTTGTATGAATTAGCGACCAATATAGACTCAGAAGTATTTGCCTAGGAAGAAAATAAAGTTTTCTAATGATGCCTAATTTTTTTGAGACTTTATGAGCGATTTGTTGTGCATGGAGATTCCATGATAGATCGTGCGAAAGAGTAACACCTAAATATCTGAAGGATTGGACTTCATGTAATAAGGAGTTGTTATAAGTGATAGAGAAATTGTCAGTATTAAGTATTTTATTTCTTTGATAGAAAAACATATAAACCGTTTTGGTTGTATTTAAAGTAAGGTCGTTTGAGGATAGCCAAGATTCAAGATAGAAAAGTGAGCACTGCACCTCTTGCATGAGTTTTTCCACATTAATGCCCGAGTGCACCAAACTTCAGTTAACTTTGATGACTGCAGTTTGGACGGAGCTAAAATTAGTGGGGGGGGGGTGCTGCTCCAGAAAAATGTTAGCCTTTTTTATAAAATTGTGTGAAAGGAAACATGTATAAAAAGAAAATTTATTCAGAAACTTGATAAATTTCTTTTTATACATGTTTGTTTCCTTTCACACAATTTTAAAACAAAGGCTAAATTTTTTCTGGAGCAGCACCCCCCCCCACTAATTTTAGCTCCGTCCAAACTGCAGTCATCAAAGTTAACTGAAGTTTGGTGCACTTGGGCATAAGATGAGCAAATAGGAGGGTTCCGTCATCGGCATAGAAGATACATTTGGAATAAATTCAATAATAATTTTAAATAATAAAAGTCATTTTGATTTTTGTTATTATATATACTAAAATACAACAGAAGAAATAAATTACAAAAAAAGATTAAGAATTAAAATGGGAAAACTTTAAGAAAAGACATTATTTTAATATTCATCTGTTTATTGTCTCATTTTTCGCATTCCTTGCATTTACGAATTATGTGGCAGTATTAGCTTCAATAGTAATAAAGCATTCATAATCTTTGTAATTGTTAATTTTCTAAATTATTTGCACTTTAACTGAGCTGAAAGATGGTTTGTGTTTTTTTTTTCTATTTTTAATGTATGGACTACAATCGGAATTTGAACTCACAAAAATTGTCATTCTCTCAATGTGTCACAGGATCGCGTTTATTCATGTTCCTCTTCTCTAAATAGCTTTGGAACAAAGGATGAACCTTCTTGAAGCTGGTATACATATTTTCAAATAAGAGACATTCTAGCTTTTGTATTCAAACTTTTTGCTGTGTGGGTCCTTGATGAAATTACAATGTCCTAATTGATGACAGAAATTTCTACAAAAAAGCAATAGATTCTAAACATAAACAGTATAAATTAAATTATGAACATTTAGTCCGCTTTTAGAAGACGCCTTTTATCCCGGTTTGTCTGTCTGTCTGTGTACACATATCCCGTAATGCTTTGCAACGGCTTCTGTTAGCTCAGTTGGTTAGAGCGTCCTGCTAATAACGCGAAGGTCGTGGGTTCGATCCCCTCATGAGCCATTCTTATTCTTCAATTTTTTTTTCTCCCCATTTTAAATCTTTTCACAGTTTCTCAACTTCTGACGTTATGAGATATTGATTCTGTAATCCTTTAGAATTTGGATTTTGATACCTACTTTATTTTCTCTAAAATTAGTATCAAGTTGTTTGAAGTAGATACTTAGGAAGCAACTGTTATAGGATTTCTTGGATAGTGTAGATGGCCTGTTAGCTCAGTTGGTTAGAGCGGCGTGCTAATAACGCGAAGGTCGTGGGGTCGATCCCCTCATGGGTAATTCTTATTCTTTATTTTTTCTCCCCATTTTAAATCTTTTCACAGTTTCTGTTTAAGTTTTTTTTTAAATCATTATTAGGAATTCAGTGTATTAACAAGGTTTGAGTTGAGAATGACGATTATTCCATATAAATAGGGGTGGGTAAGATAGCATGGGGTCACAAAGAGACTCGCGCGCGCATTTTCTAGACCACCCCTGCGCAGTCTATTCTAAAGCAAAGGTGCGAAGCACTGTGATTGGTTTACTAATCGCTATCCTACCTTGTTCAAACTCAATTTATGTGTTAAATGTAATATGTTCAAAAAATATTTTTTTTAGGAAACTTTTTAGAAACAAACGATAGAAGTTTTCAGCAGTTACAGTCAAACTTGTATTTATCGAATCTCAAGGAATGGAAAAAAATTCGAGATAAAGAGGAAACCTTCATAGAGTTATAGAGGTTTTAAATGCGGTCAATTAAAAAACGTTTCAATTGCTTTTGTTGTAGAAAAATACAGTGGTATGGTCACAGATTTAATTATATATACATCCATAACATTTTTTAAACTTAAATACGTACCTTTAACAATAAAAATAGTCTTTCAGTGACTTTTGACGTCTAACTTTCTTTGTTTCTATTATCTTTTAAGGTTAGCAAGAGCTGCGAATCCTTGGTGGCCAACATTTTTCTGAGATTCAAGAAAGAGTTCTACGGCCTTCTCTGCTTTCTTTTGTTGTCACTTTAGGTGCATCGGTATGCTCTTCGGCTCTTCCGTAAAGAAGGGTGATCTTTGGGTATCGATTTTTATAATTTACACTATCCGAAATTCGAGATACAGAGGTTTTGAAGGAAATTTTTTTCGAGATAACAATGGATAATATATTGAATTTAGATTGTAAATGTACGGAATTTCAGAAATTTCGAGATATAGAGGTTTTCGAGATAAACAGGTTTGAGATAGACAGCAGAGCGGCGTTAGGGGGTGGCGAATGGGGCGACCGCCCAAGGCCCCGCGCCTGGTTATAAGAAAGAGGATAAAATAGGATTGTGGGTTTTTTTTTTGGGGGGGTTGTTAAAGTAAGATTTCCGTTTTTTGTTTTTTTTTTTGGTTGTAAAAGTAAGATTTTCGTTTTTTTTTTTTTTGGTTGTTAAAATAGGATTGGCAAGGGCCCCGCAAAATTCATCTCGCCCGAGGTCCCGCACCCTCCTAGCGCCCGCCCTGTAGACAGGTTCGACTGTATTATAATTTAAGAAAACAAAATAAGAAAAAAAAAGCCCATCATATTATACACGAAATCTGTATGTTTCATTTTCGGTTATTTGCTGACCGGAATTCATAGTGTTTCTCTCCTCTACAAGTCGTAAGGGTTCCAAAAGTTCATCACTCATGTCTGTCCGATTTGTATTTCTGGCTGTAGAAATATTGGCGTAGTTCCTTTTTTCGCTACTTCCTGTAGAAGAGAACGTAAACAAAAGCTGGGACTCATATTTTTTTCCTCATCTCTACAAGCATTAAGCTTTCCAATAAGTTATTACTGATGTCTATCCGACTTATTGTGCAGTAAAGAGGGGGGGGGGGGCAGACGGACAGAACCTTCTTAAGAAATTCACTACTTAACGCTTCACTAAAAAAAACTCAGACTCGTCGCTTCTGTTTTTTTTCACGATTTAAAAAAAGAAAAAAGAAAAGAAACCTTTATTTAAGGAAAATTGCCTTTAAGTTCTTTCAGGAATTTCTTTGAAAAAAAAAAAAACCAACAAAACACTTCCATTTTAGAAGTGTACATTCTTCTACTGAATATCCTGGAATAATCACTTCTAGTCTACTTTGTAATTAGTATTATAATTCAGTAATTTGTTTTAATGAAGCAAATCAAAGCACAAATAAAAATGCTTATTTACAAGTTAATTGAATTTTTAATTCCCTTCGGAGAAAAATAGTTTGTTAATGAAATTACGATGCTTTATTAGCTTCATTGTTCCTCTTAAGTAAATATTTACAGTTCACAACGGAACAAAGATGAAATGTAAACAAACCTAAAATTCGATTTTTTATTTTCATTTAACTATTTTTAAAGTCAGATGAGTCAGTCTATGTGTGTGGGTGGTGGAAGTATGTCTCACCAATCTTCTAATAACTTTTACTAATTCAAGCGAGACGGCGACAAAAATTCCTTAGGAAATCACTAGAATCTAAACAATTTATCTCTATCCTATTTTATTATGCGTCATTGTTTTAGACATGATTCACTGAGCTGTTCTTTTTTGTTATGGGTATCCAAGACAGCTGTTTCGTTCTTTCTTAACCATCATTAGCTGAATTTGCCCAGAATCTTACAACTCAATGATCTCAAAAGACATATAAAGAAAATAAAATTCAACAAAACAATGGCCTTCCAAATAAAACAACAATAAATAAGTTAAGAATAAAAAATGCCAATCAATCAATCCCCTCTTGCAGACGCTTAGATGAAAAAGGATTAAATTAAGAAAAAGCAACAACTTTTATAACAACAAATTTAACGTGCATAAATCATAATAACATCATAATAAAAACATGAACGCACAGAAACAAGGATTGACTGAGCTGTTTTAGTGTTTTTGATGCAGGGAATCAAGGACAATAAGAGGCAAATTTTGTTGAAATTTTGTTTTCTTTATATGCTGCTTGACTCCCTGAGCTGTAGATATTCGTCAAATCCAGTTGATGAGGAATAGAAAACCAGAAACAACTGTTCTGGATTCCTGATATCAAAAGTACTAAAAACAACTTACTCAATCCTTACTTCTGTGCGTTTGCATTTTTATTGTGATATTCTTGATTTTTCTTCGAAGTCCTCTGTGAATTTATTGGAGTGAAGTGAATTTTATAATAATGTACGAGTTTCGTCGCCTGCCACGCTTTGTCTGTGTTGTAGCAGCACTTTAACCTTTTTTTAAAATTTAATTTAATGAGAGGACCTGTGAATAGCATGAATGGAACGGTCTGAATAATGAAGTATTGTTGAAATCCATGGTTCAAATTCCAATGAAAAAGTTCATGAACGTTCCTTAAAATTTGTTTTCTTAATAAACAAATAAATTTTATTTTTTTTTTCTATTATTTTTTTCTTTAATTACTATTTTTTTCATTTTGTGACAAAGTGAATTAAATCCAAAAGAAAAACATTTAAATTGTCTGATTATGATTAATTTTAATGAAAGTAAAATTCCTGCAGATACAGGATTACTAAGAGAATTAATCTCCTTTGTTTAAGTCATCCACAGAAATTCAGTGTTTCTGTTTTAATGCTTTCTTATGGGGATTTTCTCACCTTCACGCGTTAATTTTTCTGCAAGGATCTACACGGAAAAAAATTAAAATATAAGTGCTAAATAATCTTCTATTCTGAAATGTGCATGCTAATTTTCAATAAGCTTCAATCAGCAGTTCAAAATCTATTATGAGAACACAGATTGTACGCATCCGGAGTGACTGACTTGATGAGCCTCCCTTTCTTAGGAAAATTGCTGAAAAAGTATTTGCTTCTATAGGGTCTATTTAGTGTTACAGTAAAACCTCTCAAATCCGGGTCTCCGTAATCCGGCCCCCATGGTAATCCGGCCTGGTCCTCCATAAAAATTTCTTTTTAACAACTAAATTCGTTTTTTTAATAACTAAAAACATTAAAAGAGACATTAAAAACTAGGTGTTGTTGCTTTTTATTTTACGGTATGTATATTGTTAAAATGTAGTTTAACGCATTTGCGTCATTGTACTGTATACAATAAATAAGACTACTGTAATTATAAAATACACTTTTTATTTGTATTGTTTTTAATAAACATTTGATTACAAAATTATGAAAATGGGGTTAAAGTAATTAAACCTGGCATTATGTCTTCATAAAAATTGAGCTATTGAGTTATATTAAGAACACTCTCGGTAGTTCGGCTTTTCTGTAATCTGGCCTACTGGGCGCCCATTAGGCCGGATTTGAGAGGGTTTATTATATATAGTTCTGAATTTACAGAAAAAGGTTAAATCTGTACCGCAATAAGCCTTGCAAACCATAAAGTGAGCGGGAGTTTTCGGCTCCCAACGATTCTTGGCCAAAGCGGACTACTTGAGGTCGGATGGTCTACCCGACGCCCACCCGTCTTTAACCTCCAGTAAGAAATCCGTTCTCATTTGTTAGAGGGCTGGGTGAACCCAAGGTCTGTTCACCTTTTTCCTTAAATTTCGATTTGCAGCTTAAGTGCAAAGAAAGGCTGAACATTTGTAACTGTTTAAATACGTGTAATAACTTTTGAATCAATGAGTGGAGAGAAAATCGCCAACCGGACAATAAATATGCCTTCGCACTTTGAGCCAACATCAACGGGAATTCTGTACAGCAATGATCCTGAAAGATCCAATATGTTAACCCCTTGTCCTCTCACTGA
>JAFIDM010003189.1:30809849-30837093 GCA_023159025.1 Thereuonema tuberculata | reverse complement strand
TAAGGAAATTAATAACAAAAAGGCAACATGATAAGTTCAATTGAAAGGAAGAATCTTTCAGGATCATTTTTTATTTTATTGTTTTTTATCTCGGCAGCCCATTCCCGGGATCGAGAATGCTTTTGGCTAAAGCTTTCGCGCAACGAGCCAAACATCAAGGGTATATTCTGCTGATGATTCCATAATAAGGATGAAACAGCTGTACGGAATTCCCGTTGATGTTGGCTCAATGTGCGAAGGCATATTTATTGTCCGGTTGACGATTTTCTCTCCATTTATGAATAATCACGGACGCTAAACTTGCTTTCAATTGAACTTTTGAATCAGGAGGGAGAAATTCTTGAAAGTTGACTTTCTACTTATGCTTAAAAGATTATTTGCTTTTTTGGGAAATTTAAATAATTTAAAGCTTTTGATTTCTGTAGGGAGGGATTGGAAATCAAAATAATATAGTGTAGGCCTAGTAGCGGTCAAAAATAATCGATAATCACGGAACCTACTAATCTTATTACACACGCTTGCTTTGATGTGATTAAGTTAATTGGACTGAGGCCAATAAAACTAATGTCCCAATCAGACGACACAGTTAAAGTATTTCATGGAAAGGCTTCTGGGATGAAAGAGGATAGTGGCCGTTTGGTCTTATGGTATCAGACAATTCGTAAATTTCTTTAAAGTTGAAAGACTTCCGATTTTAAGAGATTTCTTAAGTGAGACTTAAGAGAAAGAAAAGAACTTCTAAAACCGAATTCAACGTCTTGCAAAAGATTTCGTTAAGTGCATTTAACTAAACGGAGAAACGGGGACCAGCACAGGGTACTGCAATCATACCAAAATGGAGAAATTTCCGGTTGACAAATGAAGTGACTGCGAACATTGTCCATTTCATAAGTAAATAACGAGAGGGAGTTAGATATAGTGAAGGCCCTCTCCACTGCCATGCTGATAACATTTCTCTTAAATGCTACGGGGCAAATGAAAGGAAGTTCGACGTTATTCCTGAGGAAGTAAATTATCAATCAGTAAATTATCAATCTTAATTCAATATTAACTACATTAAAATACATTGAATTTTGTCGTACAATTTTAAGTTCAAGTATTTTTTGACTTGCTGAGTAGTGGCGTAGTACGAAATAGAGAGAAGAAGAAGAGAAGCAGTGGATGACATTTTTCTCACCACTTCAATTAAATTGTAAATTAACTATCACAATCAGTAATTTATCAATCTTAATTCAATATTAACTATATTAAAATATATTGAATTTTATTGGAACATCAGAATATACCAAAACCTATTTTTTAAAAGAGATTTATCAATATTTGATGAGACCAGATTGCTGCTCGCAAGGCATTGTGGATCTCGAATGTCGCAGTGGATATAAAATCACCTGATCATATGTTTGGTAAGTTCACTGGTAGAAACTTCAATTGTGATGAATAATATCTGGTGTACATCCATCTTGGCTTTGAGTTTCACTCTTTAAAATCTTCAATTAACGTTAAAATTTGAGCAATAGACATTCATCAAGAAAAACAAATGAGTAAAATTAACTTTCTCCATTTTGATACGATTGCAGTGCCCTGTGCGGAGAAACGCTTCGTTAAGTGCTCATAGCGAAACCTTTTGCGAGATGTTGAATTCGGTTTTAGAAGTTCTTTTCTTAACGTTTTCTTTACATCTCATGAGAAATCCTTCTAAACACACGTATAAGAAAGCCTACTTCATCAGGAATAACATTGAACTTCCTTTCATTTTGCTCCGTAGCATTTAAGAGAAATATTATCAGCATGGCAGTGGAGAGGGCCTTCACTATATCTAGCTCCCTCTCGTTATTTGATCATGAAATGGACACTTCATTTGTCAACAGGAACATTAGGAAAACCATGATCAGCATTTACAATAATGATAGTATTCAGAAAACCGCCACGCAACAAAAACGATACGTCTGCATTGATTACCATCCGTCATTGTTTCCAGCTATCTCTAAAATTTCACGTCCACTTTTTATTGTATCTACCTCATCTAATCACCACAAGCAGGTACTTGTTGAATGTATAAACCACAGATTAGCCCAATGCAGGTGAAAGGCGCCATCTACGCCCTTAAATGGACAAATTGCAGTTCCAACCCGTCGTGCCCTTTCTGAGCGAGTTGGGGAACACCTTAGGGCCATTTCTAAAAATGACATGAATTATGCTACTGTTTGTCACTTCAACAATACAGGACATTTCACTTTGCTAACCCTGTCGTTTTGTACATCTCTTACCAACATTTCCGTAGGAAATATAAGGAATCAGTATTCATTGCCACCACGAAGGATGTTACAATGATGGCATCTCTGTTGAAAACATTTATCAATATTCCCTTAAAAAGGAAAAGGAAAACAGCGGATAAAGAAAACAGTTCAATAGGCCTTCACCTTGTAGTATCTCTTTATTACATCCCACCCCCCTGGTTTTATTTTTATTTTATTTTATTTTATTTTATTTTTATGTCTATCTTTTCTTAATGGTTTTATTTTTTATTTTTAGATTTATTTTTCTCTCTTTATATAATTTCATTTTTTATTTTCTTTTTTGTTTTTAATTTCATTTGTTTGTTAATGGTTTTAAATCTTTTTAATTGTTTTTTTTTTTTAAATCTTCGTTGGTTGGTGTTCTGTTTTGTTTTGTTTGGATTTGTGTTGAAGAACATTGTCATGTGCTCTCACACCTCAGTTTCTGTGATCACCACTTGCTGGCGTTGCCATCTCTTCAGCACCATGAGTGGTTTTTCAGACAACCACGGGAATTTTGATCTTCCACTGTTCCAGCTCCCCATTGATTCATTTCCACTTAAATAGAGGTGTTTTCAGCTCAAAACACTATATCCACTGAAGATGCTTCGTCCTACTGAGGCGAAAGGTATGGATTTTTAATTTATTTTTATCTTTATGCTAGTTTGCAGGCTGTATACTTCTCTCTTCTAATGCCTGTTATAACTTGATATTATGGATGGGAAGCCTGGACAGCAATAAGTAAGGATGAACAGAAGTTTGAGCATAAAATTCTTCGAAAAAATCTTTAAGGACCACTACAAACGCAGATCCCCAAAAATCTTGAAGGAAAAGAATAAACTTCGAGCTTGACTACTTCAACCAAAATACAGAGATTGAAAAGAATTAAGAATAAAATAGCTTCGATATATCATTAGGATGGATGATAACAGGATTTCAAATGAATTATGAATTGGAAGCAAGATGATGTAAGAATGAGGAGGAAGCCTAACGATGGCGAAGATGATATGAGGGAAATGGGAATAAAAAGTTGGAGACAACTTGTTTGTGAAAGGCTAAATGGTCGAGGGCTGGTGACAAAGCAACAAAGATAATTAGGATTATAATGTCTTTTGAAGACGAAGAAGATGATGATGATGATATTTAAGAGTTTTCTAGCCTTACATGTATGGAAATATACTGTTTGCTTAAGTCAAATGTTTTACAGGTAACACAACTGAGATACAATATTTCGAAACTACTTGAAAGTTCTAAAAATATGACCAAAAAATATAGAAATATAAAATATTGTAAAATTTTTTATTCTATATGATGTGAACACTGTATTCTACGTAAACACTGGTATTGAATTTTGCAAAATATATATGTTTCCGCAAAGGAACACGAAACGCTCCTGGAATTTTTAAATATCTTTTTATAATCTTTTTAAACGATCTGACTTGTGTGTTATCATTTTAGTCTACAATATTAATAGAACATGAATTTTTAGCGCCAAACAGAAAGTAGAACAAATGAACAACTATTAAAGACAAAAAAGATAATCTTTGAAAAAAATCAAAAACCATATTACAATTTAAAAGGAGATAGAAAGAAAGAAAAAAAAGAAAAAAAAATATAAACACTTGAGAACCTTGTCTGATTGGCTTACAGAAGCTTCTCAAATTATAACTACACAGATTTTGGTTTTAAGTGCATATATTATTTATTGTAAATTTTTAAATAAATTTTTAGTAATAAGCTGAAATTTATCGTAAAAAATCAATTGACTTAAACATCTTTTTTATTTGTCTGTTGATTATTTTAGTCTGTTTGTAAGCCTATCAAAGTAAAATATTTAACGGATTTTTGTAGCCTTGTTTTGGTATTTATAAAAGTAAGTACATTTACGTTGGTCTTCACCTTTCCATCTCTTAAAAATAACCCACTCGCTAAAATGACTGGGCTGATTTTTTTTAATATTTGGTAAAAATGCTTATTTATGGTACAATGCTTAAAATATGAGCAGATTATTTGATCTCCTCCAGTCCTCAAAATTGACCCTAAGCCTGCAACTCAGTTAACACTATTCGACTGATAGCTTAGCTTTTACTTACAGAGCCTTTTGAAAAAGTAAATATCACTACAGCAAATCAAAACAACATAAAAAAAAGTTTTTGAAGTGGCGCTAAACGTAATTTCTACTCATAAAATGCAAAGCTATACAATGCTCTGTGTATGCGTTTTACTTTGCGGAGTAACATAGTTCGAAAAAGAAGTTTAGCTTAGCAATCCACGCATCAGCGTGTAGATCAGTGGTGCACAATCCGTGGCTCTCGGACCGCAAATGGCCCGTCAGTGTATTTGCTGCAGGGAGGTAGGTGAAACTTAAAATTAAATTTGAGCTTTTACATTGCTGCCAACAGATACATTGAAAAAAGTCATAACTTCTAATATCAATTGTCGTAGACTTTAGTATTGGAATGTGGGTGTTAAACACAACAAGTGCATTATTTGATAATTGGAAGTTTATGTAAATTAAATTTATTATTAATTACTAATATAAATGGCACTGTCAAATCATTAATTAGTAAGACATTTACGTAAATTACAAGTGTTATTAATTCTAATAACATTATCAAGTCATTAATTAGAAACATATACAAAGGTTGGGGAATTGGAGGATGGGACACTGCGGCCCACCATCAGAACTTTTATAAAAATTTTGTTCTAAGATTGTGCTCTGCTGATATAGATTTTCAATGTAACCTCAATTCAGACATTTACAGCAGAAGACAAATTCTATGTAGGTTTTGCAGTTGGAATAAAGTGCAATGTTATACTTTATGGTACTTGAGACGAAAAACTTGAAGATGAAATACATAAGCAGGATACGGAAGTAGTTTATTGGTATTTTCCCAGCATAACTTACTTGAGCATTTTCGTTATTCATAAGTAAATGCCCTCTGATGAATAAACTTTGCTTTCTCTATGGCTCCAATATTTTAGAAAACTAGCAGGAAAACCAGAACATTAAGGTACCTAAATGTCATAATATTGAAAACAAAGAAGTCAGCATATGATATAGAAAGATTTAATAAGGTTGGGGGGAGGATGGGACATTGCGGCCCTCCATCAGAACTTTTAAAAAAGTTTTGGCCTCAGACTTCCTAAGGTTGTGCACTCCTGGTATAATTCCTTTTGGTAATCTTTATTTTTTCTGATAACCAGAAGAATTAACTCTTTTATCTGATTTAACTGATATGAATTTCTGAGAGCCATTCACAAAAATAAGAATGACATTGGGTTCCATCAGAAGAGTACTTCTCGAATGATAAGTCAGAGGCAGATAAAAGAATGAAGACAAAAAGCAAACTTCTTGTTTGCTCTGAGTTTTGTAATCGTTCTTAGTTCTCCTTTATTATCAGAAGATACTTAATGAACTTCTTGAAACTCCAATTTATCGGTGTTGTAGGTCGAGGAGGTCATCTGAAAGCTTATTGAAGAACAACGATTTTTTTTTTATTGAAATAATCTGATTTTCTCGTTCGACTTGAACGAAGTTTTTTAAGTAGCAATGACAATTTGAGAAGAGTTCTCTTTGCAGCGTCTCCAAGATAAATGAAGAATTAACGAACCATTTCTTCTCCAATCTACTTCATTTTTCCATCTATGGCAATCGGATCTTAAAATCATTCATTCAGAAATCCTTATTTAAGAGTTCATAAGAAGATGGTCGCAAATTCAACATCCTTTTCTTATTAGAAATTAAAGGAACTTAAGGTTTTTTTTTGTAAGATCTGCATAATCTTTACATGACTTTAATTAGTCACCATCTTAGTAGTTACCATCGGAAATGAAGAACAACTTTTCCTTCCTTATCCCTATTATTTAGTTAGAGAAAGAGTGGTGGTTTTTCAAGACAATTTTTTAAAATGATGCTTCTGTAAAAACTATAAAACCTTTTGTTTATTAGCTTAAAATCTTTAGCTGTCAATTTTCAGCTGTAGGGTTTTTTCTTGAGCGTAGGCTCCCTATCCATAAAATGACCTCCCTAATCTTTCTTTATAAGATGAATTTAAAAAGAATATCTGGTATTGGCGAAGACTATCACTCTCCAGTAGAAATCATTGATAACAGTTTCATAGAAAATCGATGTTATTGAATTCAAGTTAATAAATCTATGTCAGTTTACAAAACACTCACCCTACATCGGAATAAATAGGTTTGCAGGAGAATAAGACCCAGAAGGAAAATTGTAATTGTAATAGATTTTCTTTCTGCTGTAATGCAAACAAAGAAATTGTTATACTACTACCATTACGAAAATAATTATTTCCCAGAATTATCCTTACTGCATACTTCAAAAATAAAGAAGTTACCATAAAGAAAGAACCTGTTACTTTTTTATTTCAGAAAACTAATTTTTTAATTCCTTTTTCTTCTGCTGTATTTTCTGATTTCTGAAGCAAAGAACAACAAAGGATTATGAACAAACTTACACCATATTGAAGACTATATTCAAGATCAAAGATTTCAAACTGGGTTTCCTCCTCCCTCCCTGTTTTTTTCCCACCTTAATGGTCCCAGTATGTGCACCATTAAGTCTCCTTCCCGCACAAGGTGAAGGCTTCCAGCGTCAGGCTTACCTCCGATCTCAACTTCATCTCATTTGGCCATTGATCGGACGAATGTTTGCCTTCTGTGCTGTCTATTCTCGAAGAAAGATACGGAATTATGCTTTTAAATAATATAACCTCATGATATCTCAACAACTATTCAAAAAGCATTATCTAGAACGAAAATGCATTGCAAATGCAAAGTTGTAACTTGAGCATATAGCTACTAATGTTCTCAAAAAACAATATTAGGAATCAATTCGTAACGAAAGGCAGAAGAAATCTTCAGAAAACGATAAATGCAAATTAAAAATTAAAAATTAATCAGCCTCATGTCTTGAGATAAGGATGACAGAGACGCTTCCGATCTCCAGTTACTCTTTTTTAATGTTATTCTGTAATAACGGTGGTCTGGCATGCGGAAGATAATTCGGAATCTGGGTTCGATTACCGGCGCAGGGCCTCCTTCAGTGTTTGTTTCCCTTCAAAGGAGGCAGAAGTCATCTTAGGGTGCCTCCTGGATATTAATTTTCAAACGACAGTAAAACAACAAAAATTCCTCATCATAGAGCGTGCATGTATGACCAGTGATTTGAAAATGGATCCGGAGATACAACAACAACATCAAAATAACTATTGCTAAGCTATTAATAAATATCTATGAATAAATTAATATAATGCAATTGGCAAATACATTCGCCGTCTTGCGAAAAACCAAATATTGAGTAAGCGAGACTTGCTCATCAGCGACCCCACACGAAAAGTGGGAAAAGCTGTTGAAGAAGAATGCAATTGGCAAATAAAACCCAAAACAGCTCTTTCAAACAATTGTGTTCTACGTTTGTTGTTTTTACTGTAAAATTATTAAATATCTGTTTAACTTCTGTAGAAAATGGCGGCATTTCAAGTCTCTTTATTTGGTAAAGAAACTAAGCGAAATTCAAATTTTTGTTTAGATTAAATTCTTTCAGTTTCACTCAAGGTATCCACTTGATAGAACTTCAAAAAAAAGAATTAAAAAAATCCTTTATTTAACAAAAAAAAATAATAATTAGTGATTTAGATCTTCTTAGAAGAAATGAAAGAAAAAAGAAAGGGAAATGAATATTGGAATGATCACAATCTGTTTCACATTTCTGTGTATTATTGTAAGTTGGTTAGTAATGATATAAATATTCACACTATTTAAGAACATAATAAGGATTAATTGTTTTTTTTTTTTTTTAAAAATGGAAAATCTTTACTGTTTGGTTTCAGCAAAAAATCTGAAATAAATACAGGCTTTTTTCTTTTTTTTTTATAGTTTAAACATTAAAACTATTTTAGCTTTGGATATCGATAAACAGAACAAAGAGAAGTTTGAAAGACCTTAAGATAGTAAGCTTAAAGTTCTTTCAAACTTCTTTTTTTTTCTGTTTCTCGTTATCCAAATCCAAAGTAGTTTTAACTACTGACGGACCGCAGAGTTTTCCTTTACAGGTGATTGCTAATAGTGTTTATTGGTCTTTCCAAACCATTCGTATTCACCAACTAGGCTATTATTTGTTTACGGAAAAATCATTCAGGCGTGTCTAGAATTGAGTGCCTCCCATTTGACAGTAATTTTCCAGACTGGAAAATACCTCTTGCGAAAATGGATGACTTTTACCTCATTACCATCCAACAATGAGTCTAAAATAAGCAGGACTGGCTGTCAGTTAATTATTTACACGATGCAAATCACTGGCATTTTAGAGCAATTGGAGAGACTTATCTTACCTTTAAACTTTAAATAAAAGTGAGTATTATTAACTTTAAGAAAAGTTAGCTTATTAGGAACAAATACATTACAAAATATAAAGAACAAGATATAAGGATGTATGCGGTCGCTGTGATTTCGGTTATACTATGAAATCAATTTTTTTGCCTTCTCTGCTTTTACACTATTATATTTTATACTAAACTAAATAATACAAAGCCACAATTTAGAAACTTATCTTCAGTTATATTTGTTTGAATACTCGTAGATTTAAATTTTCCAATTCTCTCGATTTTCTCTATTTTTTTTTTAAACTCAATCCCTAAAGATACAAAGATCTTTATAATTTTTTTTGGGGAGCCATTTTTTTTTTCTTTCTTGTAACGATTAGCCATTAGTTTGTAATAACGACGTCCTGGCTCAGCAACAACAATACCGAATATCCATATATGTAATGTATTTTGGAGTACGAAACGGCCCTGGTTTTGGCTCTTCGCTCGTACGCCGCTTTTTAATTAAACACGTGGATGTGCGATACGACGCTTCATTTATTAATTGGGCGCTTCTCGATATGACGCCATGACGAATTCGTTTGCTGAGATCGAGTCGAGTGCTCACCGCCATTTTCTTATCGATTCAGTTTATTTATATCCTGTGGAGCGCTTATTCAGGCAAGTTTTCGGGCGTCACAATGCACAGTGAAGCGAAGTAACTGTGCTCCGCTTTACGGGGGATGTCTGGCCCCTAATCCGCCGTATAAGTAAAGCCTTACTGTATTTGCTTTTTAAAGAAGAAAAAAAGTGAACGGAAAGTGTCATAACACCAAGGAAGTTTCATATTGTAATAGAAAATTGAGCCAAAAATCTCCTATTTGGAAAAATAATGCGATGTGATATTATTGAGTAATGTTTAATTTACACGTTAGTGTCCGATAATACTGCTGAGAAAAGTTCGATGGATGTCAAAAAGAGACAGATTGTGATCTCTTTGTCTGTTTACTCCGCAAGGTCCTATTAGAGTAACTACTTTGCATACTTTGGTTCAAGTTGGTCAATTATGAGAAGGTACAGAGAATATAAATACTGACATTCAATTTTATATAGATCTAGATATCAGTGAGAAAATTCTTATTTTATTAATACTTGCTACTTTATTACAAAAAACCCCCCAAATATATACTCTCCTGAAAACGACCAATATATTTGTTTGTTTGGTTTTTTTTTTGTAATAAAGTAGCATTTTATGAAATGTCTAACAGTTTTTGTTTATTAATACTTTATTTTTTGATTCTAAAGGCCAACGCCTTGTCGCTAGGCGCTCCCCAACCGGAGAGCCGCCCATTACTAGGGAACAGATACAGGAGTGGTTTCCCATTGCCTGCCCCAGGACACCGTTAAGGAATGACTCAGACCGAAGACGAAGAGAAAGCGAAGAAGAGTCTGAGAAACACAGGAAAGAAAATTGAAACAACCAAGTCCTCGGCCGGGAATCGAACCCCAGATGCCGGCACCCGGCCTCACAGCAGACCGCTGTCACGGACTATCATACTTATAGTTAACATATATATTATATTGATTCTACGATGCACAATTCTTACGATGTTAATAAAATCTAAATCAGTTGCCGACCGGTGTTCTAAATGATTTATGGATACCATTTATCAAATTTTTAAACTTTAATTTTCTATTTATATGTTCATGTGCATAGTATTATTTTACTCAGAAGCAAGGATCAAGAACACATATAAGGAAACGGGTTCCTCAAGTTAAAGTTAAATTAGGTATAAGCTCAATTTTCCATCTTATACTAAAGATTAAGGAGGGAATCAAAATAATCATACTAGAAATTTAGGTTATATAAATAAATTACTTTTACTTTTGTAAAAAAAAAAAAAAAATCTGAAAGTGCACATAACTAAATAATAGTTCTCGCACCCTGAGCTACCATGCGGGAATCTGAGACAGCTGTTTCAGCCTTATTACGCTTCTTCAGATTTACCCTTGATAGTAGCTTAGAGTGCGAGACAAAGAAGAGGGTACATAAAGGGTAAATCTGACTGAAGAAGCCTAATGAGGCTGAAACAGCTGTCTCAGATTCCCGAAATGATAGCTCAGGATGCGAGAACCTTTGTTTATTTATGTGCATTTTCAGATTTTTTTTTATAAATTTTTTTGATGAACGTTAAGCTTTTTATTTACATAAATAAATTAGCATCGTACTAAAATTTTAAGGAAATCCTCTAACCGTTGTAGCGTGATACATGTACAAACAAACAGAGCACAACAGGGAGGGTGACATTTAAGGGACAGATGGAGACCGAAACCAATGAACCATAAAAGTTTTTAAATTTTATGGAATTCCCTCCAGCCGTGGTAGGATGCACATATAAACAATGAACAAACACAAGAGTCCACAAGTTCAAGTGGACTATTGATTCTCCAGTGTGCAATGCTTACGGTGTTAGTACAATCTAAATGATTTATGGATTGCATTTATTACTTTTTAAACTTTGCATTAATGGCTGTTAATCGCAAGGGAACAATTTTCAATAACGGTTTATTGTAAGTAGATTGAGGCTGTTTATGATAATGAAATATTTGTTATCTCTCTTGAATTCATAGTTAAATGATTATCGATTCCTATCAGCTTAATTATTTTCGAATGACATCCATTCTATTTTCAATTTAAATATTTAGTTTGATTTATCTTTATTGTTAACTGCCATTATTATCTATTATTGTTATTAATAATAATACTCCGAACTACAGCTTTTGATTTAATAGACATAAACATCAACGGGATTACTACTATTGATGTATTGGTTATCAATTATAATAGGAAGCTACTGTAATTTATAGTTGGACTGAATTGGAATTTGAAAGAAAAGTGAAAAAACAACAACAAAACACGGTATAAACAAGTGAAAAAATGACGCAGAAATTAAGATATATCTAAGCTTTTATTGGTTAGTCTTCATTTCGTCCTTTCTTGTGGACTCGTCAGCCAGACGCATTCACCAGATGAAACTCTCAGATACTGCAAAAGTGATAAGGGTAACCACTCTAGCCCTCGAAAGCTGACTCTCTTAAAAAGAAAACACAATTAAAAATTCAAAACAAAAAGCAAAGCTTCAAATCTGGCTTGCTATACCGTCAGGCTCAAAAGAATTTGAAGATAAAAAAGAACCAAGGCTGAACCGAACCTGGTTAATAAACATAGAGTTTAACGTGCCACCTTAATTTTAATTAATTTATGTGAACAAGTGAGGTGTTGAGTGGCTCTGGCTGACGAGTTCACAAAAAGGCGAAACGGCCGTCTCAGACGCTCACCGATGAAAGCTCAGATAATTCTTAATTACTTTTTTGTTTCTTCATTTGTACATTACATTAATTTGGTGGTACGTTAAACCTTATGTTTAATAAGCAGATTCGGTTCAGCGATTCGTTTTATCTTCAAATTCCTTTGAGCTTTACGGGTTTGCAGGCCAAGATTTGAAGCTTCCTTTTTTGTTTTGTTTTTTTTTAATTGTTTTCTTTTAAAGGGAGGCAGCTTTCGAGTGCGATAGTGGTCTCTCTTATCACTTTTGCACTATTTGAGCTTTTCATCTGGTGAGTGGGTCTGGTTGACTTGTCCTCAAAAAGGACGAAATACCCATCCCAGACTCTCACCAATAAAAGCTCAGATATTTCTTAATTTCTGTGTTATTTCTTCACTTGTTTACGTTAATTTGGTGGCACATTAAACCTTGTGTTTAAAAACAAGGCAGAGTTTTAAAAAACAAAACTTTAGAAATGTATCAACCGTTGCAAAGAAATTCATTAATAACAAGTAATTTACTGTGCTGATCGTTTTTGCTCTACCTCTATTTGTCCGCTTTGAATCGGCATCTTCCTTACAAAAACCATAAACCTGTCTGTAAAATTTCAGCTTATTTAGATATAAAATTTTTGAATTACAGGGATTCTTTTGTTTTACGACATTATATTTCTTCAGTCTGTTGCTCTTTATCTAACGATCCAAGATTAAGCAAAATCTGTAGGAATTTTTTTTGCTACAATATACATTTACCTTTAAAACGTCAGCAACCTAGAATATGTAGTTTTTGGGTAATCAAGATCAAAGATGACTGATGGATATGTGTACTTCGACATTAAATTTGCCAACTTTTAAAACTCCAACTCATTTTAAGAGTTTTACAGGTATTACACCAAACCTATAATACTCTACATCAGCTAACAATCAGGTGGATAAAATAAACTTTCATCTTTACGTAGAACAACTCGTTGATTCATATGACTTGCTTCCATTGTTCATTAATCCAGGACTGATAAGGACCAACCATTCTCAAATTGCACAATGATCACAGGTCTATAACTAGGTCTGAGATAAAGCTCTACTACGGAAATAAGGCCATGTGACTTCTTACGGATTGGGCACAGACACCGCTAAGCCAGTTTTACAATATTAGATATTGTACTAATACTTAACAAATTCAATGCTAATAGAAACTTAGAAACTTCCAGTGCAATAATTATATAACAGCACATTTTTATTTCTCATTTTTATTTAAGTTTTAAATTCCTTTTCATTGAAGTTGATAACTTTACAATAATTTTTTAATTTCTTTGTTAGAAATTACCTTTTTTTTATTAAAAAATAATGAAGAGTGAATAATTGATAAAAGTTAACATTGACATATTTATCACAAAGAAGTAAATTATATTTAATCAAAAACACATAAATTTAACGTGCTGGAATTTCGTTAGAAAAAAAAGAAAGTAAAGAAAAGCAGTACCAAGAATAAAGAAAATTTGCCATTCTGGGTTAATTATGGGAGAGAATTGGGGACGGCCGTCTCGTCCTGCAAGGGACTCGTCGGCCCAATCCGCCCTCCCCGGGATTTTTATACAAAGCTCGGTTGACCCCAAGAAAAATTCAGCCGTGGATTGAATCTGGCTCCTCCAGCCCACAGTCAACCGTTTACAATTTGGCTATCATTACAATAATAAATAATATTAATGAGAAAGCGATCCTTTTTTGAATCATTATTGTAATTAATAAAATTTATTGTAATGCATAAATATATACAATTTATAAGAATGGCTAAATTGATTCAAGAACAATACGTAGCATATAGCTGGATTTGCTAATAGCATACACATCTACGTCTCTTTCAAATTCCGCGATCCTATTTACTTTTTCTATCTCCTTCCTGATTATTCTCCTTCCGTAATAAGATTTTTAGAAGATAAATTAACAATCAGCAAATGCTGATCTGACTAATTTATGTTTCAATTTTTTAGGAGTTAGAGCGTTATTTTATTAACTTTGATTCGAAACTCGGAAATATTACTATAATCTCTTCAGTTTCATTGAACTTCATTTGAATTTAATTGCGTTTAATTTACGAAGCTTAAAGCTAAACCCAATGACATGAAATGAGGCATGAAGTGCTATTGAATGGAGTTATTTAATTCCAATTATCAGTTATTAAAGGACATCCTAACTTAAATTAACCAATGCTGCACTGGATCTATTAACCGACATTAATATTAATGAAATCAACGAAATTAATGAATAAGTTTTAATTTCCGATTTCATTAAAAATACATACGTATAAAAATCCTGCAACCCCTGACAGAATGATGAGCTACCCTGATCACAAGATAGGAAGTGTGCAGTTTTTAAAACTGAGGTTTTTGTTTCCAGTTTGCTTCATGTGTCATCTGACGAAGGGATCCGATCCTGAACCCCGCAACTTGTAATGAAAATTTTTTTAAAATATGTGTTTTTTTAAGTGTCTTAGATCCCAATTGTAAATAGTAATCGCCACACTAATATAATGGCAAATTTAAATATTTAGGAGATAAGATTCAAATATATCCATTACTAAAGTCATTTAAGACTATTTACTGAAAGCAAAATTATAAGTAAAAAAAAACAAAACAAAAAAAAAAAACGATTAGGCCTATTTAAATTTATTACATTTTTAAGAAATGTAATAATATCTATCTATCTATCAATTTTATGAAAAAATAAAAAGAACATTTGAGTGTAGAGAAGAATGCTTGCTATCTTGTCTCCTGAATTGAATCCTCTGTTTATCTGAAAAGAAGTTGTGCTCATATGCATAGTCTAATGGTAGCCCTGGGCTAACTGCCTCTCGTAAACAATTAGATCCTCAGTCACAATAGAGGTTTGGAGTCGCATCTGTGGCTTTTGTATTGCGATGCTAATGGATAGATTAGAATGCGAACTCTCCTCAGTTGCTTTTTTTATTAGAATATAGATGATATATACATGTGAATTAGCCTATATGGGTATGCTTATTTATCGTATATATACCGGGTGGGCATAAAATAACGTGAAGTGTTCAGAGCCCTCTAGCGAAGAATGTATTGGCGTAACATCATTCGGTGGACATACAGAGTGGAACATGCGGTTTCGATTTCTAATAAAAAAAAGTACTAAAAGTCGCCAACAGGGGAAAATGTAGAGCGGCAAAGGTTGTAGTACATATGAGTAATGAATGAGTATTGCCAAATGAATCAGCACACATCAAGTTTCGTAACAATACAGACAACGTTTTTTGGTAATTACAAATAAGGTTCCATATGACCACCATTGTAATGTTCCACGAGCTGCATACGGTGCACGACATTTCCACAGCGGCTCGCAACATATCGAAATAGATTTGTCGCACCTGTGATGTAATTCGATCTTTCAACGTCGGGATATCGGAGACATGTCCTTGATACCCAAAGCATTTAAGAAATCCTTACAGCTAAAAGTCACAAGGATTGAGATCAGGCGACCTCGGTGGCCATGCTGTGGGATTCTGGTGTCAGAGAAATGTTGAGAAATGACCAGAATCCCACAGATGTACTTGACATCCGATGTGGGGTGGTGCACCATCCTGCATGAAGATTGTCGAATCGAGACAACCTCTCTGCAGTTGTGGAACCACAAAGTTCTTTAGCATATCGGAATACCGTGCAGCATTGACGGAACAGATCACTGGTCCACTTCTCTGAATTTCCTCGTAAAAATACGGACCGATGATAAACGATGACGTAAAGCCGCACCACACTGTGACTTTCGGCGAGTGGATAGGCATCTGCAGACCCACGTTTGGATAAGTCGCAAACCAAAAGCGGCAGTTGTGTGTATTAATATCACCGTTCAGATAAAAGTGCGCTTCGTCACTCCTCAAAATCCACCACGGCCATGCTTTATCCGCTTCCATTCGCGTTAAGAATCTTAATGCAAACTCCATGCGGGTGGTCGTATTGTCAGGGCACAATTCTTGAACAGGACAGATTTTATAGAGGTAAAACTTCAACATCTGCTGCAGGATTTTCCGCACCGTTAAGTATGGGATATCCGTTTGCCGGGATATTGCCCGTGCACTGCTGTTACCCTGCACTTTCGTAATCTCCTGTTCCACAACAGCAGTTGCAACTTCTTCAACGTGTTGATGACTGATAGCGTTGCATCCCCGGCCTGGTTGCACTGCTAGAGTTCCATTAGCGTTGGAATTTGCTTGTTTCAAAGCGTTGAATTATTTTTCGTAGGTTTGTTAAGCTCATCGGTCCTCTTCGTAGCGTCTTCAAACGCCGAAATTCCCGAAGGGCAGCACTGGCATTCTCGTCCGCTGATAATACAGCTTCACTATCAAAGCACGGTCACGTAAGGCCAATAAAGGTAAGAGTGAAGAACAAATTACGTAACTCATAGATTTGTTTCCTTCTGTAAGTTCACGGGGTAGGTCTATCTTCAGCATGTTGCCAAGTTCTTCAAAAAAATAAAGAATGGATTTCTATCCTACTTCTATTAATATTTCATTATCTTAAACAAGGGGAATTAATCCTTTTTTAATATCCATTGCGCATTGTTTGATACGATTAAAATTAATTCGAGTCCGACAAATAAAGTAATGCGGATTTAATTTTTTAATGGGGATTTTGTTTTTTAAATGGAAAATTTGTACTGTTTTTCTTCAGCAGACATAATTTGAAAAAGAAATTTAGGCCTTCCATTTTTATCGTTTTCACTTTGTCTTTTTTTTTTTTTCATAGGAAAGACAAAATGTTAACTGAAGGTCACCGTCACACCTGGTAGTGACCTCCGAAACCCAAAAAAAATCAACAATAAGAAATGTTGTGCTATTATGCACAACAAAAACCTTTTCCTAATAAATGATAGGATTGAAAGCTTTTAATAGTAAGGAAATTAAAGTTTCAACAAAGTGAGTTAATCTAAAGAATAAATTTGTCCCATGCAGGACGAAACGGCCGTTGCCGATTCCCTTTGATAATTGAATCAGAAAGGCAATTTATTTATTCATTGTGCTGCCCTTGTTTCTATTTTTATTTTTGACCCAACTAACATTTTATACTTAAAATAATAAATGTATGGGGGAGGGGAAAGATCATTTTTGACGGATTGTGGAGAGGTGGATGTATTCGTGATTATATTGAAAGTTGGACGATAAAAAAAATATGAGTTAGATCAATTCATCCATAGCTTATCCAATCTATCCATTGGATTCCGTGGATCATGTTTCGAGCACTTAGATGCCAAACAGAATACGCCAAATTTAAAGTTGAATTTTAAATAAGAAACGTACCAAATATTATGGAAATCTGTTCAACCATTTTTGCATGGACAAAACAAACAGATAAATGAAAAAACAGATAAACAAAGAAGAAAAATACTCAAGTGAATAGTAAGATCTCGCATGCTTCACGTTCCCAGTCAATTCATGTGCTTTATAAAAAAAAATAATCAATGCATCTTATCTTGACATCTATAAGATAAGTTGTTTTGTTTATTTTGTTATAAATCACTCAAATCTTTAGATCTACTAATTTTGAGTGGAAATCCTTCTCTTGTAAGTCTTGGAGAATAACCATTTGCAAATCTTGATCTTCGGAAAGTGAATAACATTAGATTTCAGTGAAATAACAGATCTCTTCATTAGGATTTCCTTAGAGAGACGAGGAGTCATCAACGAAGTCCGAATCCGAGTTTAAAGTAACCACGAATTTAAAACAAAAGAAATTCCAGCCCTTTCTGGAACCTACCTTAAGTGGCAGGTTCCTTAATTATTGAAAAGGAAGTCAGCAGCAAAAGTTCACTTGATTGCTTTGGGAACTGCTGAAACAAGACAGTTTCAAAAAGAAGGATTCCGAACTTAGTCTTACATGTTTACGAAACTAATTGGAAAAGGAACTAGCTAAGTTCTAAGCTGTTAGAGATTTAAAGGCATTAACTGTACAACCAGACTATTTGAAAAAAAAGTCAGTTTCACAAGAATTAAATTCCCTTGCTAAAATCACTAAACCTTGCAAAGTTAACATTAAGCTTTTTTTTTATAATATCTCGTGAAATATTTATTGAGGGATACTTTTAAGTATATCTAGCCATATACGCTTATATTGTAAAAACTTAATCTCGGTAATTCTAATAAATAATTGATGGAGAACAAGATTCAATTGTTTTTTTTTTCTCTGAAATACTAAGGACGTTGAATATCTATTTAATTAGAGCCGTTCCGTCATGGTATAGATGGCGGTGTGGTATAAGATGGCGGTCTGCCAATAAACAGCTATGTCGCATTCTAGGTTTTAATCCCGGCGCTGAGCTTGGATGTTTCGTTCTTTCTTCTTAAGTGTTTCGTCCGTTTATACCGGCATAAAACTAGTAGAACATGTGCTGCACCCAGGATTACGCCAAAGAACTAGCGAATCTGGCGGTCAGACGGTCGTTTTTGTTAAATTTTATTAAAAATTTAGTGTCTAAGAAAATGGGGCTCACCAAATAAATCAGTGAATCGCTAACCCTGCTTCTTTATGTGTATATTTTTATTTGTGTGTATGAGTTTATATTATCCTAATAACTGATAATTCCCATAGCAGAATAGTCAATCCGTATCGCGGGATGATTGATCCGTCTTTTTTTTTTTTGTATTATTATTAAACATCGAAAAATTATCTTTTTTTTTTATAATCGTTTCAGGCCAACTAAGGACCACATTAAGATAACTATTTTCTTCTCTCTTCCTTCCTCTTTCTCCAAAACTCCTTCATCCTTTCCGAATGGACTCTTTTCCTTTCATCCGACCATTTGGCTCCAGTTGTTTTCCTTTTCCCTGTGTCTTCCTGAAAACCTTTGAACTTCTTAACTTTTAGTCTGAATTTGTCTCTGCTGAGTAGGGTCTCCCGATCAATCTGCATTTCTGCTAAGTCCTTTATTGCTTTGCCACTCCACCCATTTTTTTTGTCTGTTTTCCTGTTTTGGAAGAAAGTATGGATTTTCTTTGTTAATCTATCTTCATTCATTCTCTCTAAGTGCCCATAAAGGGTAACACGTCTTTTCCTGATCTCATCCGTTATTTTAGGGCATTGCAAATAAATTTCTCTATTTGGTCTCAAAACCCAATCGCCATCTTTATTCTTGATTGGACCTAATATTTTTCGCAAGATTCTTCTTTCTTTCTTTTCCAAATCTTCTAGTGCCATTTTGCATCCAGTTAGTAATAGTGTTTCTGACCCATAAAGCACTTCAGGTTTTACAACTGTATTATAATGTCTCAATTTAACGGCTTTAGATAAACATTTTTTATTATACAAATTTCTTACTTTCATGTATGCTGTTTTCATTTTTTCAATTCTAATTTTAATTGCTTCTTTTTCACTTTTAAGATTTATATTTTCACCCAAATATTTAAAGTTATCCATTTTATCAATGTTGCCGTACTTAGTTTTAAGAATTCCTGGTGAATTGCCTTCATTGGTCATGTATTTTGTTTTTTCAAAAGATATTTGTAAACCTACTTTTTCTGCTGTCTCCTTTAGGAGTTCCAGTCTTCTTTTTGCATTTTCTATGTTTCCATCTAATATTACTAGATAATCCGCGAAGGCCAAGCAGTTGATTGATACTTTAGATCTACCCAACATAATGTATTTATTAAGTATTAGTTTTTCCTCCTCACTTATCCATTCTCTTGTAACTTTTTCCAACACGCAATTAAATAGGAGTGGGGACAAACCATCTCCTTGTCTGACTCCTGATTCAATTTGGAAAGGACTAGAAATTGTTCCATGGAATTTAACTTTAGACACCGTGTTTGTCAAAGATTGTTTAATTAATTCCAGAGTTTTCTTATCTACTGAAAATTCTTTTAGGGTTTTAAAAAGAGAATCTCTGTCAATCGAATCATAGGCCTTTTTAAAATCAACAAATATTAGCACTATCTTCTTATTTGATATTTTCAAGTATCTAATTATTTGTTTAAGGTTTAGAATTTGTTCTGGACAGGATCTACTACTCCTAAACCCAGCTTGATATTCTCCAATATGTTTATCCAGTTGA
Organism: Thereuonema tuberculata; assembly: GCA_023159025.1. Taxonomy (NCBI): domain Eukaryota; kingdom Metazoa; phylum Arthropoda; class Chilopoda; order Scutigeromorpha; family Scutigeridae; genus Thereuonema; species Thereuonema tuberculata. The sequence continues at coordinate 30,817,108 of JAFIDM010003189.1, read as the reverse complement.
GGATTTAGTATGTCCAAAAAAGCTTTGGATAAGATTTTGTATTCTACAGGTAATAATGAGATTCCTCTGTAATTATTAATGTCTGTTTTATTCCCTTTCTTATGAAGTGGGTGAATTAATGCAACCTTCCAATTTTCTGGAATTGTCTCGGTGTCCCAGATCTTGTCCATTTTTTCTTTTATAATTGTGGCATCTAAATCTCCACTAGCTTTTAGAATCTCTGCTGTGATGCCATCTTCACCTGGGGCTTTGTTGTTTTTTAGTTGTTGGATGTATTTTTTAATCATATCAAGACTTGGTGGTTCTGAATCTTTATTAGGGATGCTATCATGAAATTCCAGTTTTTTGGTCGGTTTTTCACAATTCAGTAACTTTTCAAAATATTCTGCTAATAGCTTACAGTTTTCGTCATTATTAAGTGCTAGTTTTCCATTTTCTTTCCTGAAGCATAGAGATTGCGAAACGTACCCAGACATACAATTATTAAATGTTTTGTAGTAATCCCTTGTATTATATTTTTTAAAATGTTCTTCTATAGATACAAGTTGTTCCTTTTCAAAACACCTCTTTTGTGCCCTAATAGTTTTATCCGCTTGTTTCTTGTCAGACTGATATCTATTCCACTTACTACTTGTTTTCCTGCTATACCAATTGTTCCAAGCTTTTTTCTTTTGTCTAAGAGCTTCTTCACATTTATTATTCCACCATCTGTGCTTTCTCTGTTGGTTCTGTGGAGCTATGTCAAATGCAGTATGTTGAATCATTTCTGTAAAGTTGTTGGCATCAATCCCCGCTTCCTTCAGCTTCTCTTGAAAATCGCACTCCTTTTCCTTCAATGTTTCATTATTAATTCTCTTATTCGTCCTGGTTTGTTTACTGATTTTACATTTTGGAATAAATCGCATGTGGATTTCCGTTGGATAGTGATCTGAATCAACTTCCATTCCTCTTTTGACTTTAATGTTCTTAATTTCTTGATAATTATATTTGGAGATGGCGATATGATCTATTTGAAATTCTCCTAAGATGGGATTTGGTGAAATCCATGTTTTTTGTTTTCTAGTTAGTTTTTTGAAGTGAGTTGTCATGATTTTAAGGTTGAATGATCTGCATAAATCTACTAATCTTGAGCCATTTGTATTAGTTCTCTTATGAGCTGGGTAGTTTCCGATAATTTTTTGGAATGCTTTTTCCTTACCCAGTTGTGCATTGAAGTCCCCCATCATGATTATTATGTTATTCTTGTGAACTTTTGATAGCCTATTTTCTAGATCTTCCCAGAAGATTTCTACTTTTTCTGGGTTTTTCTTATTATCTTCATTTACTGGTGCATGACAATTGAATATTGAATAATATTTATTCTTGCATTTAATTGTTAAGACAGAGAGTCTTTCACTGAAGGATTCGAATTCAATTACGTTTCTGGTTATACTTTTATGAATGACGAAGGCTGTTCCTAGAATTCTAAGATTTGAATTTGAAAGTTTGATTGCGGGTTTACCCTTAAAGATTCGATAGTTCTCACTATCCATCGTTAGGTCATCAGTATATCTTGTTTCTTGGATGGCTGCTAGTAAAATGTTATTGTTGTTCAGAAAGTCAATGAGTTGCTTGAGTTTCCCAACTTTGCAGAGAGAGTTAACATTCATGGTTGCAAATTTATACTTCCTTTTAAATTTAAACGTACGATTACAAAGGCCCTCAGGACCCTCCGACTGATCCTTGCGTGATGGTGCAGACTCTCCAGAATCCGAACGTCTGCTTGCGCTCCTTTCCGGAGCGGTGGATTGGCCACCTGGAGTAATATTGTTTCGTTCATCACACATCATAGTTATCCGGTTCTTACGTAGTGGGTAGACATTTGTCTACCGAATTTAAAACTAAGATTGTTAGTCCTAGAGTTTTCTTCCAGCCGCCCCTAACATGGGGAACAGACGCTGACCAAACGCCGCCCGCTCCGGGAACAGACACGGTTGGATTTTAATAGCTTTTATACTAACCCCAAAAGCAGGGCTGCCTCATTCGCCAGTTCCGCCGCATCGATGATCTTCATCTCCGCCTTCACTGCCGTTGAGGTCTTCACTGTTGCCCTAGCAAGGGGCCCTCACATGGTACTATCACCCGGGCCAGGTGAACCAAGGTTTTTTTACGAGGTGTTACTCCTCCCCCTCCTCCTTTCTCATCCGGGCTTGGGACCGGCAATGGCAGAGTTAAATTATCTTTTATTTTATGAACATTCTAGTTTTTAAAATGGTATTCTGGTTTTTAAATAATATCTATTTTGTTTAACAATCACATAAAACAACTATACAAATATACGTATATCTCTCACCATACGCAATCGTAATCCCTTTTTTACTTCTCCCCTGAAACACAAATCGACTTTTCTTGGCACTCTACTAAGTAGGGGTCTCTTATCTGTGATCGACAGTAGTACAATGTAATTTAAAAAAAGATAAATATTAAATAGCAAAAATTGCAATTAAGCTATTAAATTTCAAAGGTCTGTATTTTCATAATATTAAAATCGGGAAATAAAATTAAAAATAAAGTTACAGAATGAATTTTGCTTCAGTATAGCAAATAAACTAAAGACCTAACAGTCTTTGGATAAGAAAAATGACTGCAACTTTATCTTCTCATTATTCGGAAGCATTGTACAAGCATTCATCATTCGTATATAAAATTCGTATCTGGTGATTTTGTAAGGCATCATCACAAGCTTAACGCAAGCGACAACAAATAATATAAGAAAGGCTGAATTTTAAAACAGTAATAAATGTAATAATTTTCAGGAAATTTATACAATAAATAACAATTACTCGTTTGATTTATTTTAAATCCGAAAGCATAGACCACTTTTCTAATGATGGCTTACACGTGCATTTCTACAAGTACTGTGGGTGGAATTCCCAATATCATATTAGCTGCCCGATGCTTGCCCGCATGCCTCAAGCTCTCCGCTCTTAGACTGGTTTAAGGAAAGCAATGTGACATTGGGAATGCCACCCACAGTACATGTATATGTCGATTGCTTCAAATCTTATGGACGTACTAACTTTAGAATAGGCTTAAAAGAAAACTTCCTATTTAAGAATTTAGTATTCTTTTTCATTTAGTTTTTTCTATCGATTCTAAGGGTTACTGTACTGAGGGAAATAACTTTATTGGCTGAATATTAAAACTTGACAATGAAAACAAATGGATACGTTAACAATGGGCGGATTGATGAACAAGTACTTTTTTTTTCATATTGGGCTGCATTTGGCTTCCAGAACCTCACCTATTCTCCATGTTGTGAACTGGCCCAAAATCTTTAAGGGTTGGAAATGGAGCACAAGGAAATTAATTTGGGTCATCTAAACAAAAAAAAAATAAGTAGCGAATCAGTAACTCATATCACTGAACCAGAAAAAAAAGATATTCTTTAGAGGTCTCATAGTAAGAAAAGCTTTATTGGTAAGTTTAAAGTTTATTTAATTGTATTTATTTACATTTTTATGTACGGTTATAATAAATTCTATCATATTTTTAAAAAAATAGAATGTCAGTAATGAAAAATTATTAGAATAATATAATTTTGGTTTTGCTATTCTTATAACAGAAACTTGAAATATTATGAAAATCTTTACCCTTGTCATTATTAAATTCTGAAATGATTAAGTGAAACTTTTAACGACTTTAATAATTTGTAAATAATGTTAACTAATTGAATTTTTTGTTACTGAAAAAATTTCCCAATGTTATTTTTTTTTATATTTTTCTATATTTTTAAGAAACAAGAAAAATCAAAATAAAACGATTGTTGTACATTTTAAAAGTGAAAAACTAAAAGCTGTTTAGATTTCCAAATTACTTTTTTTTGTTCAGTTTCATTTCTTTTTAAAGTTTTTTTTTAAAATTTGAGAAAAAAGTGAATGAAGAAGGGTGGTGGCATTTTTAAAATAATTGATTATTTTACCAAAGAAAGCCAAAAATGAAAAGAAATAAAAGGTTCTTATTCCGTAACTTAGCACGAAAATAATCTGGCACTGATATACTGAAATTTACCGATAAATTTGAATAACTTTGTTAAATTCTAAACAAACCTGCGCCATAACTTCGGTACATTTTAACACGCTAAGAAGAGACAATTTACAAAAGTTCTGACTGCTCTTAAGAATCTAAATCCTTTCTTAATTATCTGAATTTGGTACAAAACGAAAATTGAATGTTAATTCGAGCCTTAGTTCTTCAAAAGCGTCCGATATCTAAATTGAATTGTGAATATTTTCTCCTTGAATAATCCCATTGCTTTAAGCCATCTCTTGTCTTTCGTTTAAGTCCTTTTGGTCGATAAGATGTTCTGGTTGACAGCCAAAGCTAAGGCTTAAATTCCGAAGGGAAATCTTCGCTATCATTAGAGACAGGATTCTTAAATCTAATTCAAATTTGGAATATTTTTGGAAGATGCTTTTGCATGCAGTTCTTGGAAACGAATCTCAAATTTAAAACGGTGTTTTTACTTTCGCCTATCACCATATTTTTATAGCATATAACCTATAACTACACTATATTTTTATACATCTACATATATATATATATATATAATATATATATAAACCTAAAAACAAAAAATATGAACTAAATTATAAATTTTAAATAAAAATAAAAAATAAAAAAGAACAATAATAAAGAGCAAAATCCTAAATACTGAGTTAAAGTACAAAAGAAGTAAATAAATAAATTAGATAGATACCTTAATAAGAAGTAATAATTATATACACTTCAAAATTAGACATATTATCGAAAAGGTAAAATTCAAAACATGGCTTTTCGAGTTTCACAGAGCAAAGATTTCAATCAATCATTTGCAATTTAGAAAATTTAGAACGTGTAGAATATAAGAATAAAATTAAATTATATTACTAAACATAAATAGCCGGACAGTGATATGAAATTTGAAACCAATACAAAGAACAAATCACTGCCTGAAAATGCCAATACAAAATTCAGATCACTGTTTCTATGGTGATAGAATAAATTTACCACCAGCGGCGAAATTTAGAAATAATTTAGCAAAAACGCAATATATTAAGACTTTGCTCTTTTTAATTAAAAAATCTCAAATGTAAAAAATTACCTAAATATTTAATACTAAAGTTAAGAATTACTTAATTTTTAAAACGAAGCAAAAAAGAGTGGATGTTCCTCTTTATTACTTATTGAATTATCCTAATAAATTAACTAAATTATCTACACTTAAATTTAAAACTAAAACTAAACTACCAAAAAGAAACCAAATTAAATAAATTATCTAAACCTAAAAACAAAAAATATGAACTAAATTATAAATTTTAAATAAAAATAAAAAATAAAAAAGAACAATAATAAAGAGCAAAATCCTAAATACTGAGTTAAAGTACAAAAGAAGTAAATAAATAAATTAGATAGATACCTTAATAAGAAGTAATAATTATATACACTTCAAAATTAGACATATTATCTAGAAGGTAAAACTCAAAACGTGTGCTTTTCGAGTTTCACTGAGCAAAGATTTCAATCAATCATTTGCAATTTAGAAAATTTAGAACGTATAGAATATAAGAATAAAATTAAATTATATTACTAAACATAAATAGCCGGACAGTGATATGAAATTTGAAACCAATACAAAGAACAAATCACTGCCTAAAAATGCCAACGCAAAATTCAGATCAATTGATCGAAGCTTAACTATGGCCACTATTGGGTCACCTACCTTATATAGGTGAGTTTTAAATGCCTTTCTGCGTTATGAATCAAAAATAATAATTATTCTTTAGAAAAGTTAAACTTTAGATATGGTTGGTATTTCGTTTTTCTTTTCGGGTGGAAAATGATCGTTTAGATTAAACTCTCAGAACCTATATTACAGGTGTACAGGTAAGAAGTACACCTAAATAGGTCCATTAAAAAAAAATTTCAAATCATATAAACAAATAAATCAATATATATATATATCAATTGGCTAAGTTCGTCTGTCTGTTTGTCTGCAACTCGATATAATTAAGCTATTAAGATAGATCCAACGGTTCTCAATGATAACATTGATTCAAAATTTACCATTTTACATTCAGTAATAATTCGAACAGTTCTATATCTAGTTGATCTGCCACCAAGGTTTTTCTGTCTAAATAATAAAAGGGTGTAAAATTGTTATTCTCATTTAAGAGAAGATAAGAATATCAGTACACGTAAAAAATTTATAAAGTAGTTAGAAGTTTTGGTGATGATGACACAGAGTGAAGTCATCATCACCAAAACTTCTAACTACTTTATAAATGTTCAGCGTAATTCGTAACATTAGATATTCCCTGAGGCTTCCACGGCTTACAATTTAGCGGGGAAGTGAGTGCTGGGAAGACAGGAGGCATTTCGGAGACTAGGGAGGGTGGAGATCGAAATAACCATGCTCCTATTTTATCTAGGTTCATTTTATTTGACTCCTAGGTCATCATTGCGCCAATTTTAAAGAGATCTGTCGTGTCTTTTAGCGAAATTGCGAGGGAGGAGACTAAGTTAAATGGGTCTATATTTGAAGTTAAACTATAAATGTTTGGACTACTACCAAAATTGATGGCAATCCGTCCAGCTATTTCAGACAAATGAACAAATATCGGATAAAAATAGTGAGCCTTCGCATGTTTTGAATGCACGGTAATTAATTAATTACTAGGAAATGTAATCATTGTCCAGAAAACTTAAAAGTCTAACCTTATTTAGTCTTCGTGTTTGGTTTGTTTATTTTCGTAATTCCGTGGGTCTCAATTTCGCTTCACTGAACAGCCTCAGTGACACATTTATTGAATTACTATTGGCTTACAATAGATTTTATCACATGCCTCAACAAAATGAAATTAGAAAATACTAAACATAATTACTTAAAAAAAATTAGTTTAAAAAGTAGGTAATTTGTAGCAGATCACTTTCTTTAAGACTTTTTTTTTTAATTCATCTGAATAGAACTAAATGACTACAAAAACGAAATGACAAATAATTGACTGATAAGTTCTTATACGAGTTTCAAACCACAGTCGAGCTATATCTCTAGGTGTTCACTATTCACTAAGAGTCTTAATAAATGGACTTTTCTTCAACTAAAGTCAGACCATAACTCCAGGCACAAGCAATAAATCGTAGATTGTTATCAAGATATCTCTAACACTATGATTTTTTTGGTTGTTTTTTTTTTTTTCATGGTTTTTCTAGTTTTTGGTAGCTTTTCTAGTGTTGAAATG
>JAFIDM010003189.1:30790736-30804849 GCA_023159025.1 Thereuonema tuberculata | reverse complement strand
AAGTCGACAAAGTCAATCAATTCATTGATTGAAAAGGCTTATGCAATCTTCTCTGCCTCCTTTCATCCATTGAATGATCATTCTTAGAGCGAGAGATTGAGAAAATCCTTTTTCTAAAGAATTTTGCAGAATCTTCTTCAAATGGTTCAAATCTAATAGTTAGAAATCCGGATGAATATACACATCTTCAATGACGCTGTAAACAACAGTCAGCAAGTGTTCGTCGATTATTCTTAAATTCAATATGTAATATTATCGTGCACTAGTAGGAGACATCAATTATTTAATTAGGCAACATTACTGCAAAGAAAATTTTCAAGAAGTTTCTTTTTTCTCGGACATAATGATAATCCGATTTTTCACAACAAAATGAACCAAGAAGAATGTATTATTCCCTGTTTCAGTGAACGCATTTTGAATCAATTCCAATGTATGAGAAAGAAGTTCATTCTCACCGATCTTACTCTTGTCACTGGAGATGCAAAATTCGAGGTTCATCGGGATCTCCTCACTGCCTCATCTGATTATCTTTTCAAAATGTTTACGAGCGATGTTAGTGAAACAATGCGTGTGGTCGACTTCTCTTGGATTGATTCCACGACTTTAGAAATAATTCTCGACATCATCTACTCTGGAAGATTAATCGTCTTGGAGTTCCCCAAACAGAGAAACGTTATTTTTGCAGCCCATAAGCCGCAACTGAACGAAGTCTTTTATCATTACAGGGATATCTTTCTTTTACAATTTAATAAAGAATATCTTATGTTCTATTGGGAGTTACGAGCCCTCCTGGACGACGAACACTTGCTGACTGTTGTTTACAGCGTCATTGAAGATGTGTATATTCATCCGGATTTCCAACTATTAGATGTAAACCATTTGAAGAAGATGCTGCAAAATTCTTTAGTAAAAGGATTTTCTCAATCTCTCGCTCTAAAATGATCATTCAATGGATGAAAGGAGGCAGAGAAGATTGCATAAGCCTTTTTAATGAATTGATTGACTTTATTAACTCTCTTAATGTTTTCATGAATTTTGAAAATTCATAAAAATAAAAAGAAGGAAATAGATTGCTTTAATTATATAATTATCAATTATATAATTCTGTTGTTATCTACAAATACAATACAATTGCAGAAATACAGTAACAAATTAGTTGAAACAGCTCAGTTGCTTAACCTACCTATTTATGGATATATATTTATATATCCATAATTCTATAAAAAATAAGGATAAAGGAACTGTTTTTTTTTAAATGATGTGAGAATAAAGGTATAAGTTTACGATGCGTTTTTTTTATGCGAACTAGCTTCTTAGCTCTTCTTAGAATAAGTTAATTAATTATCAAGTAACTAATTTATTTTGTTTGAATATATTTTTATTTCATTAAAAAATGATTTCGATTAAGGCTATTAACATAAAAATTTGCCAATTTATTCAACTTCAAACTTATGGTAAATTTTAAAAATTTATGTTTGATGGATCTGATAATTTACAAATAAGAATACTTTAAATTATGTTCAACGACTTTATCAATAAAAAAAACAAATTAGAATACAGAATTAACATTTTAAGGAAATGGTTTTTAAGTTTAAAAAAGATTAAAAAAAACAAAAACTTCTTTATTATTTTTACGATATCTATTTAAAATAGCCATTTTTAATAATCCATAAGATTCATTATTATTGTGATTTAATAGAAAACAAATCGTTTCTTCACAACTTCACATGAGCCTAATGGTAATTCAAATGGAGGTTTATAGAAAAACAAATGAATTAAGTAATTACACATTTTCTGTAACTGAAATTGTGAAATTTATACACCTTAAGTTCGTATCTTTTAATAACTTAGTATGTTTGAAGAATAATTTCTGATTCACCCAATCTTCATGAAACTTGACATGCCTGTTTACGAACAAAAGATTATCGATCTTTTTATATTTGAAATTTTTTCCGTGTCAGAGAGAAATAAGAGCGAAGATTTTAAAAAAAATAAATTATTGATTTGAACAACCAGTAGTGACGTTATTATAATCCATTTGCATTTGCTTTAATTTAATTAAAAATAATTGGATTTACGGGACTTAAAAATAATATTTACTAATTTAATTACTTATCATGTGAAGAAAGATTTTCTGAATTGTAGGGTAATTTATAAAATACGGAAAATTTTGTTTGTTTGTTTTTTTTTTTTTGTTTTTTTTTTTTGTCTTTTGAAATAGAAAACAAAGAAAAGTAAAACTTACAAATTATTCTTCTTATAGAAAAGAAATATTAAATTTCTTTTGGATTTTTTTCTTCGTGAAATATCTGTATATCTATATATATATATCTATATATATCTATATATCTATCTATATATATAAAAATTGGGTTTTTCTGCCTGCAACTCCTCCGAACGCATAAGACACAGAAATACATATAAATAAGGTGTCAAACATAATTAGATATGCTATTGACGATGGCTACATTTCCTTTTTCATCGACCTGTCTCAACCGCAAGGTACATGAGGTAAGGTCAACTGCTAAACCATTCATTTCTGGTCGTCTTCCCTGCCACACACGCACGCCGTAAACGTGACCTTGGATTCCGAGATCACTTTCTCAGTCAGCAGGGAAGCCGAGTGGGTGTCTAAAATTCTTGCAGGTTGCTATGCTAAACTAAAAGAAGAATTTTCTAACAAGGAGAGGTCACGAGTTGTACGAAACAGAATTTCATACCCTTTTGGGAGATGAAAGTACTCATGAAGTACCACAAAAATGTATCAGGTTTTAGGGTCCAACACTCAAGCGTTTTGGAGATATTTGATGATTTTTGGAGTGTTTTTCCCGCCTAAGCTTAAAACCTCCCTGTCTCGCAGTCGAAACAGGAAGATCAGCGCTTGATCGATTGATAAGCTGCCCGACTGCAGGGTCTAAAGGTTGGTGGTAAGATCAATATCATAAATATTTATGTTTAGTAATATAAGTTAATTTTATTCTTATATTCTATACGTTCTAAATGGCAAATGATTGATTGAAATCTTTGCTCTGTGAAACACGAAAAGCCATGTTTTGAGTTTTACTATTTTGATAATTTGCCTAATTTTGAAGTGTATATACCTTCTTATTAAGGTATCTATCTAATTTATTTATTTACTTCTTTTGTACTTTAACTCAGTATTTAGGATTTTGCCCTTTTTAATTGTTCTTTTTTATTTTTTATTTTTATTTAAAATTTATAATTTAGTTAATATTTTTTGTTTTTAGGTTTAGATAATTTATTTAATTTGGTTTCTTTTTGGTAGTTTAGTTTTAATTTTAAATTTAAGTTTAGATAATTTAGTTAATTTATTAGGATAATTCAATAAGTAATAAAGAGGAGCATCCACTCTTTTTTGCTTCATTTTAAATATTAACTTTAGTATTAAATATTTAGGTAATTTTTTTAAATTTTAGATAGCTTAGTTAAAAAAATTTTTAAATTAAAAAGAGCAAAATCTTAATATATTGCGTTTTTGCTAAATTATTTCTAAATTTCGCCGCTGATGACGTGGTGGTAAATTTATTCTATCACCATAGAAACAGTGATCTGAATTTTGTATTGGCATTTTCAGGCAGTGATTGTTCTTTGTATTGGTTTCAAATTTCATATCACTGTCCGGCTAGATATTATATATCTATACACTATATTTTTATAGTAACATAAATAAAGTAAAGCTTAGATAAATCAGTTTGACTGTTTGTGTGTTTCTGTTGATGGTATTTTTTCCCTATATCAAATTTTTTTTAACCAAACTGGTCTTCTTGAAAGTTGCTATGCACATTAACAAAGAAGCTATCGTCTAACTTTTATATTTGAAATATTTTCTACATGGATCCTTGTCGAGGAATTAGCGCGGGAAACTGACAAAAATTCCCGTAGAAAAGTCATAGAAAACAAACAATGATTAAAAATCCTTTTTTTAGCTAATTCACATATTTGTGCCTGGGCTGATACGATGAAAATGAATAGTATTCAGACAACTTAAGCAAATAGAGAAATTTTTTTTTTAGAAAATGGAAAGTCAGGACTCTGTTTGAAAATGTTTTCACAATTAAAAAAAGTGAAAAGAAAAGTACTGAAGGAAATCAGCACTTTAGAAAAGTAGGTTTTACGTTCTGTCAGAAACTTCTTGTTATATTTCACGTTTTTGTATCTATAAAATCCAAGATAATTTTATAATTGAAATGAACTTTTAAGTTTTTCAGTCGAATCTTGGCAATCGGAGGTTTACTGCGTTTTATGCAGGGAAAAGATTTAATCTGAAGATTAAATGTAAGTAATTTACTTCATTAATATTTTAATTTTAGAGGTGTTTTCCAAGGACTCAGTTTTATTTTCTGTAAACTCCTGTTCTATATTCGTAAAAAAAAAATCTAACAGAGGTTTGCTAAAGTGATTCCTACTTCGTGACATTTCTGTGTTGCCGGGTTCCAATGCTGACACGAAGTTGATCTTTCGACAGCAGTCGTGGAAACAGCTGCTCCCTAGTTCTCTTTGTCAGAAACCCTGGTACCACTGGTGACCACCTTGTGCTCTTTCCCAAACTCGTCTCAACATCGATTTGATCATTGAATTGCTGTTGAACTCTTTGACCACTTCATCAATTCCTGTTGTCAGCGAGGAAACAAAGTCTTTTCAATGAACGAAATCAATATTTCATTGAAATTCGGAAAACATATTTGAAAGGAACCAGTAACAACGTGACAGAGCGTCAGAATTACCAAGAAGATTCTTGATTTTCAAGAAGATTATAAAGATTCACTGAAAAAAATAAAACAAAATCATTGGTCGAGAGAGTAGAATCATCATTATGACTTCAAGAATAGAGAAATTGCAAATTACGTAGCCTATATGCAAGGTCTTCATAATTAAAGTTCTAATTTCGAAAGACTGTAACTGGAGAACCAATCAGCAGAACGACCAATCATTATCTAACCACCACTATTTTTTGTATAATACACACACATGGCACACAGATATGAAAACTGTAATACCGATTGCATAAAAGAAACAATAAAAAATATTAATTTAGAGTTTAATATGTTACAGAAAAGAAAAATAAACTTTCTTTTTCTTTTCTTTTCTGTTACGATTCCGTTGAGAATGGCAACCCGCTTAGGATGTCGAAACGTCCGGCCCTGAAGCCCATTTATATAATGTATTCTTTTTTCTTAAGTTTTAAAATACATTATTATTTCCTACATGTGTGTATGTTTACCCATTTCATAAAAATAATATACACGTATATGATTGATTATTTAGGCATAGTTCTCTTTCTCACTCTATGTTTTTGTTTGTCGAATTTTATTGTTAATTTCAGCGTCCAAGCATTTAATTATCCACGTTCAGCTTTATTCTTTATCTGCAAGTCGAAAAATAAGCAAGCAAAAAAAAAATCATCTTTATTCTTTTATTAATCGTCTACATAAAGCCTAGGCGTCGCCATTTTTTAAAACGCAGGAATTTACTTCTTCGAGGTCCTTTTCTTCGTAATTATAGTTGGTCTCTTGAAGAACAGCGAGTTTTTGCTTTTTTTTTGTGCTAATGAAGATAAATTGCCTGAACCAAATAGTTTGGATAAATAAAAAAATTGAACATCGTCCCAAGCCCTGAAGCGATTAAAAGCTGGATTGATCGTAATAGAATTATTAGTGCTTCCACCCAAACAAACAGAATCTAACATCTGTCAGAAAGTAATTGATGACCTTTTATTGATCCAAAACTAATCTCCGTTTTCTTTTTGGTTCTGCTGTGATTATAGCTCTGCTGAAAGCTCAGTTTGGATTTCAAAAAATTGCAATAAAAGAGTGGAAATTATGTGAAAGACAAACGATCATAAAATTTTTAATGCTGTAGTGCAGATTTTCTCAAATTTGCCCTACATTAAAGTTCCAGCTTTCTTAATATCTCATATTTTATTAGCTAAAATTTTGCCCACAGTTGAAATCTCTGTTACACTGCTAACTATTTGCGTCCATTTCATCTAAGATCTTTTAGTCTTTTCCAGTTCTCTGAGTGTAAACATTCTTTTCCAGTTGAGTCCAACTGTAAAAAATGTTTTACAGTTTTTCTATAAAAAACATTATGCCAAGCATTTTCGAGAATGCTACAATGATGTTATGTACTATAATGCTTCAAAATATTTGTTATTTAATTTACTTTAAAATGTAATATTATTCAAGAGCCAATTTTCAGTAACATTCAATAGAGGGCTGGGTGGACTCTTGGACTTATCTGAAGCAGAATTCATCGTGGAAAAAATCCCCAACCTCGCCGCGATCGAACCCGGAACTTCCATCCCACAATCAAATGGCTTACTATTTTCGTATGGGGCCCATGTATGCTTTGAAATGAAATAATTTTCTTTTTCGGAACCTATTGACACTTTTTTTTATGAATTTTAAATTAAAGTATGTTAGATAAAAAGTAGATAATATTTATATGACTTTAAAGTATTGCAACACTTAAAAGTTATTGTAAACTTACAGATAATGTTTTATGATTCGATGATTATTAATAAAATAATTAGATAATGATTTAAAAGAATAGAAGAAAATACTAGAAAGTTAAAGTAAAATTATATTTATCTTCATAAATCAAATTATTTGTCTTACACGGTGATAAGATTAAAAAAATGAAAAATATGGAAAAAGGTAAGTTTAAAATTTATAAAAAATGAAATTGAATTAATAAATTTTTAATTGATAAATAGCTCTTCAAACAATAAAGATTTTATAATTATTGTTATTATTATTCTTATTATTATTATTATAATACAGTATATTTTTAAAAAGATTTTCATTAGATTCAAACAATTAATAAAACTTATTTGTCTTGCAGTTGAAATAATCTTCCAATCGGTGTATGTACAAATATTTAATATTATTAGATTTTTAAAATATATAATTCATATAATTTAAGGAATTTTGTCTGGCTTTCCAATAGTTTTAACAACTATTGTGAATCAGATTAATAAAAAATATATTTATTTATTTTTAAAGCAATTTGTAGATATACAGTATAATTGAAAGAATATAATAGAATTTATGTAATAGAATTTTAAAGTTATTTTGTGTGTTGACCTTTTAGTGACTTTTTTAAAAATTCCACACACATAGGAAGTTTTTTAGAATTTATATCTTTATGTTATAAATAAAGCATATCTAAAGATAATTTAAAACTTATATTTCATTAAAAAGATTGAATGCTTCTAATAACAAACGTTTTCTTTTCAAAAATAAGAATTTTGTTTCCAACGGCCAGGTTCTTCACAAAAAAGATAGGCACAAAAAATAGGGAACAATCTCTTACTATCTGGAAATTATGGTTAACTATTTTACTAATTAATTAAAAGTATTATTTTGAATGATCGATTTTTTTTAGGAAAGAACTAAAGTGATTAGCTAAAAAAATATTCTGTTTGTATTTTATCCCAATATTCAATTATTATTTCTCAGAAATTTTCATCCTCTTCTATTAGTTTTGTACGAAAATGCCGAATTTCTTTTTTCTTGTTTCTTTTCTGCCTTGAGATTGTATCAATGAGTCATAGAACGACAGCTGTGTCTGTCGGTGTCTCTGATTTGTTCCTATTTCTCTGTTGCGAGGCAGGTCTATGTTCTTAACATCTGATGCTTGTTTCTTTGAAGACAGGCTGTCAGACGATCACTTGGTGAAAAACAGATTATGTTTTTAGTTCTAAGCTGTTTTTCTCTGATAATATATTTTTACTCTTTTTTCCTTCTATATTTAATCTTGTTTGGAGTTTTTGTTTGATTAATAATTTATTAATACAAAATTACAAATAGTGCTAAGCAATTAATAATTAAGACATAATTCGTTAGTAATATTTTTATGTTGACATGTATAACATCTTCATAAAGTTATTTGTTTATAACTGTATTGTAGACATAAACATTAAATTTTAACATTACATGTTAGAAAAATAACAAAAATTTTAACGTGTATTAGCAACTAAAATTAGTTCGACAACATGAATTTCGAATAATTGTGAGGTAGAAAAAAGATAGGCAAAAAAAATTATGAAAAAAAGAAATCCAGTAAATAATAACACACATATGAAGCAAGTGAACTTACCAGATACTATATTATAAATTTATTCAAATTAGCAAATAAATACTTCGCAATTAGCTACGTAGATTCGAAGTATTGTGCTTCCAAAGTTTTCTCTAATGATAATAATCCAACGAGATATTTTTGGCACAAATGACAGCAATTGAGTTGGATCCAAACAATTTTAGATTCATTTAATTCCAGTCAATTTAACTGTTTTCATAATTAATCTGTAGAGCTTTCGAACAATTCATTACTCATGAATTGCGTTAAATGAATCATATCTAGAGTTAATTAAGCTTTACTCTTCTGTGCATATTTGGCAAATTCTAGTTCATCATTCCCATCTGCAGTTGATAGCCATAATAATCAAAGCCAATTTTTCTATTTGAGAATCTGACTTCAACATGAAATGCAATACTTTTAAGTAGGAACAAGCTGTAGATATTTCCGAGATTTATATTTCAAATATAATATATAACTTTTATTTCTAATTTCTTCAAGCTGAAGGAAATATAATTTTGCTGTCCAGCATTGCCTTTTAGCTCAGTCCAAAAGCTGTTTTACCGACCCATTTGGAGCTATTGTGATAGCGACCAAACTCAGTAGCTATTCCGTTTGTCCTGTCCGTCCGTGTCTGTCCACCCCTAACAACTCCTGAACGGAAGGTCGGATTGACAAACGAATTTCACCATAGCGTTCAGAGGCCTAAACACAGTAGGAATGGAGTATTTTCAGGTCCAACGCCCCCCCCACCTTTGTTCGAGATATTCGGCATTGTTTCATTTTACTCTCCCCCCCTAAAAACTCACAAACGAAAGGTCACATCGACAAACGGACTTTACAGTCGTGTTCAGAAATCCAAACAACGTAGGAATAGGATATTTTCAGGGACCGCCGTCTCCCCCATGATCGAGATATTTCATTGGATTTCCTGTATTAACTTAAATGTTAGAACTGCTACCATCTTATTTCACTTGTCAGCTATAGTTTAATGCTTAAGGGATCTGACTCATATACTATCAGTTCGAATCCGTATATATTCTTTTTTTTTTTTTTTCCACCTGATATTTTTTTCTCAATGTACGCGTGGATTTTTTTTTTGTTTTTCTCATTCACCTAACGGTTTTTTAATTTTTTCCTAACTTTTTTATAATGTACTTCCATTTTTTATTATTATTTTTTTTTATATTACGGGTCGCCCTAAAATTTATGTTTTAGCACAAAATTATATTCACTTACGTATTTCTAAATTACTATGGTTTTGAAGGAGGCTTCTCTTTATTGAATGCAAACACCTAAAGATTTATTGCAAAGCACAGATAGAAAGAAATAGAAATCATTGCAATAATTTAGTAACCCATAAAAGATTGTGAACTGCGATGAGAAGATGCAGTAGATTTCTATTGATACTAACTTCTACTCATATATCACCGATTTAAAGCAACTTGGCTAGGTAAGTGAATCTCATCAAATCAAATAGTATTCCTCTTCTTATATATTCTTCTAATAACTTCAATGGCTTAATAGATCTTCTTGGAAACTTCTTTGTATATTTAATGACGATCTAACTCTACATTTGAAATTTATTCAGCAGATATCAATTGACGTAGATTTTTCGTTTGTGTCGTTTTCACTATTACAAATTAAAATTAAAAATAACATTATAAAGAAATTAGGCTTTGGGTTCTTTCAGGAACTTCTTATTTCTTACTGCGACATAGTTACTAGAAATCAAATGGTTAAATAAAGCATTGACATATCATATGCCTGGAGCAATTGGCAACAATTTGGGTAACATCTCTTAGATCATTTTTCCTTAATAAAGAAAATAATAAAAATAATAATAAAAATAAGAAATTTCCTAACTAAGAATTTCATAGTAATAATAATTGAGTGTTGTGGAACGATTTTAGCATTAACTTTGCTAGGTTTCAACAAACAGCGAACCAATACCGAGATATTTTTGGAATAATTTTTTAAGAACAAATATGTTTTTAAAAGGTTTATTGTTTTATTCTTTTTAGACCTATGATAGCCCCAAGCTTTAATTCTATTCAAGGAAATCATTTAGTGAGAGTTGTAATCCTTTCGATCACTGGATTACTGATGAATGGTGAGAGTTGGTGCATAATACATTGGATACTACATTGTGAATAATACATTATATAAACACCAAGAAACAATAAGTTCCTTTTCTACTTCTTTTTACACAATGCGCTAGGTTGATATCAGTTACATTTGAAGTACACTTCAAATGCTTTAAGAAGTATAGAAATAAACTGAATTACGTATATGCGCATTTATTCGTGTATTTGTACAATTTTGAATTAAGGGACATTATGCATACGCTCTTTGCTTGATATTCGTGAATAGTTACAAAACAATCGCTACATAAGTTATTAAAAAAGTTATCTTTTCTAACGCTGTTTTCGCACTCATTTTGATGCTTTTTCTATTTGATTTTGTGCAGTTTTGAAAGCAAAATATATTACTAGAAATAAAAAGCATTCGTCGCGTAGAATCACAAGATGTAAAACTATTTTGTTTTTATTTCGCAAGAGACAAAGAAGCTGTACAAAGAAAATGAACTAAAATGATCATTCCTACTCGATTTTTTTAAAGCATGTTATGTTTTCATGTCAATCATTATTGATTGATGACTCAATCTTGTAGATTAGCCAATTATTTTTTTATTAAAGTTAACTTAAGTTTATTACCGTTGCTATTAATTCTACGTTCAGGAACTGAACTACAATTGACCCATGGTAGTATTTAATTCTACACAATATCACCACAAATTTCCATCTTTGTTTTTGGCTCTTTTTTTAGAATTTTCATTCATAATATTCGTCACATGATCGCATTGACCCTTTGACATTCACAATTGACCCATTGTAGTTTCAATGTGCTTCACAATGGAACTACAGCTATACATTAAAATAGAATTTTCTCAGAACGTATGACAATACAGGAAAAAAGTAAAAACTTCTCCTTGCAGCTGGCGCAGTTTTTCTGAAACCATTCTGTGAATAACCATACTCACAGTTCGAGAATAAATTTTTTAACAATTCATCCAGAATCACAGTTCTGGAGAATACATTTTTATCAAAAAACAAAATGAATCTTATACTTGTGTAGTTTACTTTAGTTCTCATAAAGAACTAGCGTAAATTACGTAAAGAAAAATTGCATCTAATAAGATTCAAACAGTTAAAATATATTCTTTACTGTGTGTGATTTGTAATAAAAGCGAAAAAGCCTTCATCTGTCTAGTAAACGATGCATTTGCTTTAGTAAACAGATTCGATGCCAAAGCCGCCAGAGCAAGGCATCAAAACAGAGTCTAGATAAGTTGCATTTAATTGATCGATATGATTAAGATTAATACAGGCTATCAAATCGTCTCCTTTGAGTGGAAAAATAATCGGTAAAGTTTTCGATTCATCATAGAACGAATCAAGGAGTGAAAATTATCCTGGGGAAAATAAGTTGATGAAAATTAAGATTCTGTGTAATTTAAGAACGAATGAAAGTAATCTATTATTTACTTAAGAGCTACTTTTCCACTTTATAGCAGCTTGACTGGATAATTGCTGCACAATTTCAATGAAAATGTAAGGAATTCTGTAATTATGTTTTATTTGCTTTTTTTTCCAAATCAGATTAGCGTAAAAACCGGTCGAACTCAATTCAAGTTTTTTACGAAAAATTATTTTTCACTTCTTCTTGTCAAAATATTTCAATCTGTCTAGAACAACTTTTTAGGTCATTTATTTTTATTAGGTTTCTTTTAGGGATGGCTGAAAGGCCGATGAGATCTACAGTTCTTAATTTTAATCTGTTGTAACTGGCTAAGTCCAGCTAATCAGTCTCGATTAAGGCGAAATAGTTACCAAAACTCAACCGTGATGGGAAATGGCGTTTGTTTTCAAGTGCATGTTCACCATCGCATTTTAACTCCAATATATATAGAGCGGAGTGTTAACTTGGAGCATTGACAACTTGGAAAATCAAAGAACTTTCCGAAAATGTTCGTAAAAGTAAGAAGATTTGAAAAATCACAGCGTGGTGTAGGTGAAGGCGTGTGGGCGATTCGAAAGTGGTATCATGAGCATTATATAGAAGCGTCTACAGGATTAATGCATTGCTGTAAGTCACTTTCAGAATGAGGTGCAATGTCAGTAGTGACTCGTTACATTGCTTCATTACTGTAATTGAAATTAAAATTTATTGATACTGTAACAGGGTTTCAGATAATTTTAATATAATTTAATGTAAGATAATGAAGAAATGGCTCAAATGGCTTTCTTACACTTACGCTTATGACCATTGATATATAGAAAATTAAATCCTTAGTTATTATAATTGTTTTTTTAATTTAGATTTGGAGTTCACTGTTTAAACACGTATTTTCTCCAATATTCTTGAGTTTAAATATTAAACTTTTTTACAGATAAGAATTCCAAGGAGACACAACATACGTTTTGTAAAATATCTCCTTCATGATTTATGTACATTCACTATAAATAGTGTTAAAGTTGACATCTATTATTTAGTTTAATATTTAATAATATTTTATAAGGGAAAATATTTTATAAGGGATTTAAATGTTTGTTCTTTATTATGTATTTATGGATCCTCACAATTTCTTATATTTAGAAATATCAATTTTCATGCTATCGAAAAACATTAAAAAAAATTTGTTAAAAACTAAACAAATACTTTAAATTATATCTCTTCAAATGTAGTAGTTCTTTTAAAATAAAAGTGTTACTAATAACCTCAAATACATGACGCATACCTACCACTGTGATTATTTCATGCATTATTCAGACAACAAGAATTTTTAAGAATTTTTTCTTATTCCATTTTGTAGTTTCATTGTGTTTACAATAAAATTAATTAAAAAGCTCAAAACAAAGTTAATAATTAGTAAAGATGACTTTTTTCCTTGAGGAGTTTTCAGAATAGTAACTATTTGTGTCCTGAAATTCGAATGTATAGTTTTTTTCCAAAAAAAATTAATAAAATATTTAATATTGTGTAGGGGAATCTGTATAGTGTTCTTATTTTATTAATATTTTGTTTTATTTATCGTCGTCACACGAACTTTTTTTGAAACACGAATTTTCGATCCTGGAAAGAAGATTCTCGAAGTCCACGTCTTAATGAAATGCTTTGGCCTATAAGATTGCTATGGTATTAGGGGCATTAGAGAGAGATGAAAGGGAAGAGCTCTTCATTAAGTCATTGATATATAAACGAACATTCTTAAAAATAAATCACTTCGCAGATGGAAACATGTGGCTGTTGACTTGGTAATGAAGTACCTGAGACTGTCTCATGTAATAATTAATGACATCATAAAGGTTGCACCTATGAGTAATGGCGTCCAGTTTCGCCTTTTTAATAGAAGATAAGACGCTCTTTGTTAAGTCTTAGTAATATTAAAGAATACTGGTTTTACTTGATATTTAATTAAGTAAGAAAACTTAAGAGAGATAGTTTTAGTTATTGAATTTGATTTTTGTGGTTCAATAGCAACTCTGGCCATGCTGCGCCAAAAAAGACTAAGAAAGCTAAATAGAAAAATATTAAGTTTATAAAAGAAATACTGCCAATCTGAGATAACAATTCTGTTCTAATGAATGTTTTGGGACGACATGATACGGTGTTTTAAGATTAGTTAACCAGTTGTAGTTATCCAATGTCCAACAGCTTATTTTAATATTGGAAAACTGACAAATAAGGAACTTCAAAATATTGAAAAAGAATTTTAAAAAAGACATACTTCTAATTATAATTATTTCTATTATACCAATAGTAAAAGAAAAAAAAGCTGAGTTTTCATGATAAGATTAGAATGTAAATGAAATAGCGTATTTTGGAAACCATTCAAATTGCGGAGACTAATGCTTTTTAGCAAAAATCTTTACAATGAATAAAATAGTATCAATTTATATCAGAACTCTTTATTAAACTCCAAAATACTGCACCACAGACCAATATTTCG
>JAFIDM010003189.1:30759510-30780736 GCA_023159025.1 Thereuonema tuberculata | reverse complement strand
ATATATATTAAATAAAAGAGGTCCTAAATTCGAACCTTGTGGGATTCCTCTTCTGGAATTATAAGTTTGACTTAAATTGTTTCCAATTTTAATTTTAAACTTTCTATCTTTTAAGTAATTTTCTATGATTTTGAATACATTCACTCCTATTCCCATTTGATTAAGTTTTTTTAGTAGGATTTTGTGATCAATGGAATCAAATGCCTTCCTGAAGTCGATAAAAGCTATATATATTATCTTTCCATTGTTTAGTGATTTGTTTATGTGTTCATTTACGTTATTCAATAGATGTAATGTACTTTTATTTTTTTGATATGCATATTGATTTTTATTTAAAAGTTTCTTTTGAGTTATATAGTTATATATTTTTTTTGATAAATAACTTTCTAAGATTTTTGAAATATTAGATATTAGAGCGGTTGGTCTGTAATTATTTAAGTCATTTTGATTACCTCCTTTATAGATTGGAATCGTGTGTGATATCTTCCATGAATTGGGATATATTCCTGTATTATATATTTTTTGAAATAGATCTACCAAAAAAATAGATATATTTTCTTTCATGTTGTCGATATCTATCATATTTATACAATCAGGTCCGTAAGAATATTTTTTCTTTTGACTTTTTATTATTTCGATGATTTCATTTTTGTTTGGGGGTATAAGGACCATAGAATTTTGTTCAGATTCCTGTTTTTCATCATACATCTTCCTTATATATTCATAATTTGCATTATTTACATATGTATTCTGGGTAAAGTTTTTTCTCAGATTATTAAATAGTATTGTACTGTCATAATTTTCTAATAATTTTACATCATACGAATTCATATTTTTACTTTGTTTTCCAATTATATTACTTTTTAGAATTTTCCAAATATTTATGTTTGCATTTGGATCATCTTTTATCAAATTTCTGTAATATTTGTTTTTTTGTTTCTTGATTTGATTTTTCAAAGAATTTCTTTTTCTCTTGTATTCTTTTTCCAGTTTTTTATTATTTTTATTTCTTGTGTATTTTTTATACAGATCGTTTTTTTCTTTTATTTCTATCATTATCTGTGAGGTCATCCAATTTTTTTTGTATTGAAGATTTTGTTTCTCATTTAGGATTTTCCTTAATTACTTTATTTTTAACCTTATATTTTGCCTTCTTTATTAGTTTATTTAACTTATTTATAATTTTATTTGGATCTTCTATCTTATTTCTATTTGTTTCTTCTAATAAAAAATATATTTCCTTACTTAAATAATCAATATCTATTTTAAACTTTAGTTTTTCATTACTTATGATTTCCTTTTCCTTTGTTTGTAATCCCTTCTTTGCAATTTTGAGCAAAATACCGAAATGATCTGATATATCCCAATGTAGGATATTCGCACTGATATCAAATGACTCTGTTTTTGTAAAACAGTGGTCTATACATGTATTTGTCTCAGACTTTGTTGTCTTGGCCAATCTTGTTGTTTTGTGTATGTGATTCATAAAGCCAAGGTTATATAACATATTTGTGTATTTTAAACTATTTTTATTGTTAATTTTTTCCTCTATGTTTATGTTTGTATCACCTATACACATTAAATTTTTTTTTCCATTTTTTTGTATTTTGTTTATATTATCTTTTATTTCTTTTATAAATATGTTCTTATTTGTGTGTGGAGGTTTATATATTATATATATTATTAATTCACTCGATAGTTGAGAGTTTTTATTAAAATTGCATATTAAGTTTTCATGAGTTATAGTATCTTCACTTATAGTATGAACATTATATTTTTCGCGGTACCATATTATTATTCCCCCACCTCTGGAGCTATTTCTCAATTTGCATTGTCTGTTGAATCCAGTTAAATTATATAAAAAGATTTTCTCTTCCTTTATGTTTACTTCGACCAATATTATCATATCGATGTATTTTATTTTTTTATTAATATTTGTCATTAAGTACGTGAAATTAGATCTCAAACTTCTTATGTTTTGGAATATTATATTTGTTAAATTTCCGTTTGGATTCCAGTTTTCAATTGTATCGATAATTTCGACGTTTCCTAATTCTATCCTTGTTTTGTTTTTATCCATTTATTTTTCTGTCAATTTTAATTTATATTAATTTTAGTTCTTCTTCATTTGTGATTTTTATGACTTTTGACGATTCATTTTTTCTTATTAATATTTCCTGGTTTTTGATCCTTATGAACTTGAACCCTTTGGTTTTTGCCTCCTGTTTTGTCTTCCAAAACAGATTCTTCATTGTTCTTGTTAAGTTCTCGTTTACATATATTCTTGTATTATTCTTGTTGTCGAATAGTTCATCATTTGTTACATATTTTCTTTCTTTATATTATTTCAGGCAGTCATCTCTATCTTTTCTACTTTCGAATTTCAATATTATAGGTCTGTGTTTCCGCTGTTGGACTCTTCCAAATCTGTGTGCGACTTCAACTTTTCCCAGTGTCTTTTCAACTTTTAAAATTTCTGCAAGTTTTGCTAATGTTTCTAGTAGGTTCTCATTTTCCTTCTCTTCAACTCCTGATATTTCTATATTGTTTTTACTCATTTGCATTTCCATTTTATTTATATTTCCCTCTAAATTCATGATTGAATCTCTAAGGAGTGTATTTTCATTCTCCAATTTTTTTTGTTTTTCCTCCAGTAGCTTTTGATTTTTATTAATTGAATTTAACTTTTCTACTATTTCCTCATATTTTTTTATCAAGGAATTGCATGGATTCTTTGATTTCCTGTAGTTCCTTTAATATGGTATGTGCCAATTCCTGTTCTACTGAATTTATGGGCTGTTCCATTCTTTCCAACACGGGTGATGGCTCCAGTGTTTTTCCGTTTCTGATTTTCTCCTCTATTTCTATATTTGTTTTTGATTTATCTTTTCTGTCTCGTACAGTTATGTTTCTGCACTTTGCGCATTTCCATCGGCTTCTTCGATTAGGAGTGGATATATCTATCCCTTCTTCATTAATTTCACATTTGTCGTGCTGTTCCACACCGCATGACATACAGCGCAATTCTGCCTTTTTCATTAACTTGTTGCATTCGTTACATTTTATTGTGAATTTGGCGTAATTACTCATTTTTGTTATCTGCGAATTTAGTTAAACCATAAAGTAGAAATATATGAAAGAAATACTTAAGTTTCTGGACTTTTGATGTGATATTTGGCGGAGCTAGGCGACTGCACGTCAGCCTCAGGTGACGCATGCGCCTTCACTTATTGAACTAAATAAATATCCTTTGGTTAATATTTAATTGCTTGAATTCTCTTCATAGAATCTATTAATAAATTCGTTATTCTTTGAATAAAATTATTTCAATGTTTTCGCTGATGCATACAAATATCGAACTATATCAACATGGCCTCTTATCGTTCTTTTCCTGTCGTTAAAGCTGGAAGTAAAAGAATAGGTTAAATTTACTTACATTCATCCAGGCATGAAACAGATACATTCGGATCACTGATATGAATAAATCCTTTCCTTAAATATATTAATCGTTGTAGTCCCAGGTCAAAACCATACTTGCATTCGTCGCATTTGCTATGCTGGAAATGAAGAATGATATATTAGTTTATTTCTCGCTTATTATCATTCTGTGTAATTTCAAATCACGATGATGTTTTATTGAAATGATTATCCTATCATCACATTTCTCCTTTGATTCTCTCCATGAACGTTATTCTTGATATTTTCCTGGAAGTCTACATGTTATCATGAAATTGAACTCGTTACTTCGAACTGCCAAATCCTAAAACAAATCTTTGTTAATATCCGATAACAATGCATTTTCACTTACTTTACATTTCATTATTTTTTTTAGGTACTCAATGCTTTGCTATTTCCTTCTGATGTTTATCAGCTTCTATTTAAATTGTTAATGCCATCTACCTATATTGTATCCTATTATTACAGCATTATTAGTGTATTTAAATCTGCACGTAAAAATCACAAATCAAAATTCATGAATAATAATCATCGAAAATATCTTTTATATATTACTCATAATTTTAGAAGAGAATAGAAAACATTGGAGCATACTTTATCTGAGGGAGGGAGCGGGAAAGGGTTGGGCCTCAAAAAGATTTTGTAAAGGTGCGTTGGCTTGAAAGGTAAACTGGTATTGCTGGACTGGTATTTTTCATCATTTTTCTCTTTGTTTTGGATTATGATTAATTGTGAATAATGAAGGCAGTTTTAGTTTAAACAACAGTCTTTAAGGACATATTGTTAGGGTTGAAACCTACTGGGGCCGGTTTTATGTGCGCCATCCTGTAGATTTCTTTATCTAAAGAATATTGCTGTTTTACATTATAGTCCAAAAAAGAACAGTGGACTCTCTTCAATACTCTATTTCTGGGGTCGTTCATCGTATTTAACGACCGAAATATTGATCTTTATGATGTTCTTATTAACCTACGAGACTCTCAAATCATTCAGTCTGTGTATGTAATGCTAAAAACTTTGAATAATTAGATGCATTCTTGGAAGTTGGTAAGCATATTTAAAGATAAAAGATACGACCTAACTTTTGTATTTTCAATATTTCCTTGTCGGTCGTTTCGAGAAAGTAACAAAAATAATCCTATTTTTCAATTATTAGACATTATTGTTTCTAACAATGAAAATGATATCTAATTCTTTTAATAATCTTAATTAGCGCATATTTTGATGTGATTGCAGTTAATTGTATTTAGTCAAATTAAGTAACGATATTTTTTTTCAGAAAATGGCAAAGTTCTTCTGCTTGTATTCCATAAGACTTTATCACTTAAAAATCAAAGGAGACCTTCATTTGTATTATTTATCACGATTTAAAAGAAATAAGGAAAAACTAAACAAGGGAAACTAATTATATATTGTACACGAAACATTAGCGACTCCGTATATCTTTCTTTTTCAATCACTTCCTGTAATGTAGTAAGTGACAGCAGAAAGAAAATCGTATTTTTCCGTCATAAGGATTCCAATAGAGTATAACTCATTTCTATCCAGCATTAGCTGTGAGGTGGTCATTTCCACATCCTTATTAAAGCTCCACACACTTTGTGAATGGGTCGTTAAAAAATAAAAAAAGATTATAAGAAAAGTAGCTTAAAGTTCTTCCAGACACTTCTGTATTCAAATGTTTTTGATTGTTCAACAATGGGTGAGACCAAATTGTTTACCAAGTGACATCCTGGAACAGCTGTTTCACGCTCTTTGGCGATGATCAGCCAGGCGTAATCACTAGTCAACGATTATTTATTTATTTGTCTATTTATTTTTGCTTTTGCGGCACCACTGCAGTTCTGACGTTTCTGATTATTCTTTTCAGCCGCATGGTCAGCATATCTACCAAAAAAAAGTAAGTATAATTTTTATAATATGCTTTAGTATTGATGTAAAGAGAAAAAAGAACTAGCAATCAACATGTTATATTGCATTTTTAAATCGATTAAACTTGGCCACTGTTTCTTTATTATCTCTAACCTATCTTAATATAAAGTTTAGTTGAATGCCCGTTAATGTCACCATATTGACAAGTACGAACTTAGAACCACAAATGCACGACCTTCGTTATTAATAAATGTATTTGGAATTAAAGATTTTTATTTGTTGCAGGTGCTTATATTTAATGGTGTCAGAGCACTGACTGGTGCTTCGACACTTTGTTTGACTGTCTTTTTTCTCTCTGCTAATGATTAATTCTAGGTGATTAATTACCTAGATTAAATCGAGATAATTAATTCCGGAATTTAACAATTAATTTTGCTGACGCTGGGATTCAAAATGATTTCACCAAATTGCTAAATAGGATATAGACTGGAATGGTGACAATGTTATAGTTAGCATCGTAACTTGGGAATACCTGTGGCAACAAAATCTAGATTTTCATTAATAAAAAAGAAATTGAAACATTAGCGAATGTAAACTAACAAAAATTCAGGAAAAAAGTAACAATTCAAAATTCAAATGAGAGGAGGAGATTGTATTATAGTGAAAATAAATTCTAGTTGTGCTTCTTAGCAT
Organism: Thereuonema tuberculata; assembly: GCA_023159025.1. Lineage (NCBI taxonomy): Eukaryota > Metazoa > Arthropoda > Chilopoda > Scutigeromorpha > Scutigeridae > Thereuonema > Thereuonema tuberculata. The sequence goes on along the minus strand of JAFIDM010003189.1, from coordinate 30,774,715 downwards.
CCTCTTACAGGAGTAAGCTGTTGGGAATAGCGTACTTTGTGTGTGTGTGTATGAACAAGGCCCCCCCTACAGTTCAAACCAGGAACCCCATAGTCAACATTTTGGACTCCCCATGGCTTGAGGTTTTGGGGAAAAAATTACATCCAACATAAACCATTACAGTTTTAGGTAGCCAATGACCCGATCAGGAAAATTAGTGGTAAATGGATAAAATTGTGATCTATATAAACCGAATCTACTATGCTGAGAACGAATTGGATACCCATGATTGTCACTTCAAGTTATTTTACGAGCTCTGCGAAAGTAGGCGGCAAAAATGCTGCTGGAAGCCAATTGTACTCAAATGACATACCAAGAAGGCCGTGATGGAAATTGCACTTGATCTTTAAATAAATGATGCTTTTGAGCTCAATCAATAGTAGTGGCACTTTTTAGCAACTCAACCGTTTCATAAATTGAAAATTATACAATGTCACTTGGATTTGAGTTCAGTATAAACTCAGTATATATGATGTTTTCTTTTCTTTCAGCCAACATGAGAATCAACGCCAAACATTTTGATGGTTTATGATCTTTCGCTGCTGAGCTGGCGATCTAGCAATCGCAAATCAATAGGATCCTTCTCCCTTTTTGTTCTAATAAAACAACGGCTGTAATTCTGCTATTTAAGATTCAAGCCATATTTTCGGCTGAAGTTCAAATTTAGACTGAATGAATAATCGAAAATAACTGTATAATATTAAATAATTAATTTACCTGAAACTCCGAGGCTCCATAAGCTGAGCATCATCCAAATTATATTAACACATAAACACATTTATTCCATGAATTTTTGCCATTTGAGGAACAGCTTCTTCAGGCAGAAAACGTCTGAAAATTAAATTTTAAATTACAAGGAACAGTTTTGTTGAAACTGCTATACATAAGTCGGAAACCTAAAAATAACAAAACAAAAAAATAATTTAAAACACATTAGCTATTAATAATATGTATGCGGCCACTGTCGTAGACAAATATATTATAATTCACTGTGAGAGTGGATTTGTGTGGTGAATGCGTCCGGCAGGGAAGCCGAGCAGCGCGACATTTGATCTATTGCGTTATTCCATGGAAATTAGGACAGACGAGAGAAAGACTGAGAAAGAATAGTGGGAGAAGTGCAGGGGGAAAGGGAGAACCCCGAGAAAATCAGCGCGATCCACCACTATGAAACCCACATCAGAACCGAACCCAGAACTCACAGGTGTATCTTGGAATTTATTTACTCTTTTATATCGATTCATTAAAAGAATATTTTTCTTCAATTTATTTTGGAAGCTATAATCATCCAAAGGAAATTGAAGAATGGTAATATTCTTATGAATCGATATAAAGGAGTAGAATTAACTCCACAAATATTGGAAATAGCGCTAACAACAATGCCTCCTTAGTGAATTATAATATATTAGTCTACAATAAAACCACAGACGTATTATTAATAGCTAATGTGTGTTAAATTATTTTTTTTGTTATTGTAATATTATTATCGACTTATGATGGCATATTCAAGCATAGTTATAAGAGCTATTCATTGCAACTTAAAATTTAATATTTGTGTACCGTTTTCTGGTCTGAAGAAGATGTTTCTCAATCGACGAGAATTAATGGAATAAATATGTTTTATGTGTTGAAACAATTGATTTGCTACATATATTTTAACTTTCACAATAGCTACAACGCTGCTACTTAAGCTTCAAAGCAAATTAAGATTCAATGAGTAGTTGACTTTTTAAACACATTTTCCATATTCATTCTCTCATCAATTCGATTAATTTAAGATTTTTGGTAATTACTAGTCAAATTTCCACAATATTCTTCTGATATTATCAGAGGAAATATTTGTAAGTATTAATTTTTGAACGATAATTTGGAACTGATATGAAATGCAGCTGCGCTGTGCCCCAGCTACTTAAGCTGCCCCAAATTCCCTGCTTTCCACTCAAAAAAGAGCGAATTGAGTTGGAGCCGTCAATTAGTTCTGCTTCATTACCGTTTTAATTCCTCACAAACTGGATGGAACAATCTCATTAGAAAAGTTTGAATGTGTTTAAGGGAAGCAGCTGCCTTTCAATGAGGGGGTGGATTGCAAATTATGGTTTTTGAAAGCCAAGAAGGATTTTGTAACAATCACCAATTATAACCAGAGAGAATTTATTGAACCTAAGAAACGTAAAAAAATCAAACAGAGCTTTCTGACAAGCTTTTTTTTCACATTTTACGATTGTGTTTACCATTTAATTTATGGTTTCGGTCTTCGGAAGCTTCAGAGCTGGAACCTTTTAAGTGGTGACATTTGGTGGGTAAAGACACACTAATCCCAATAAAAAACAGGAGGAATGTGCTTTGTGGTAAAGGCTCCCACGTTTTCTGAGAAGAAAAAAAAATAGACTTAGCACAGAAGTAATTACTTCTGCTTTGTGTGTGTGAGGGAAGGGGGGAGGGTGAATAATTTCCAATGAATCATTAATCGTCGAATCATCGCCTCCTTAAAACGATTCAACACATTCTTCTTTGGTTTCGAGTATGTTGAAACGAGTTAAAGTGACCTGAACAAGTGTTATTTTATAGAAAAATAAAAAGTGGGAAAAAGTGAACTATTAAGAATGGTTAAGTTGGGGTTTGTGCTAGTTTTTTTTTTTTTGTAAATGACCAAGAATACTTTCAAGAAAGCTTATGTACACACACACACACACACGCGCGCATATATATATATTTAAAGAATGTTGTGGGGAACTACTCTACACAAGCTATAAAAATAAATCTAATATGGTTTCATATTATCCATATTATCACATTAACCATATATCTAATATGGTTTAAATCTTCAAATATGATTTCTCAATTTCATTAAATTCAGGTTTCGTTTCACATACACTTCGTAATATTTGGTTTTATATATCTGTTTTCTCAGTAGTGTGTATTAAAATGTGGAAATGAATATAAAATAGATATCCTTTTAAGAGCTGAACACTTCTACTTGTCTCAGTGACAGGTTATTGTTTTTGCAGGGTGTTTTTATTTTTAACTGATCACCTAAGACTCGTCGCATCTTACTAACTGTAGCTCTTTCCACAGGTAAGCTTCAACTACAAGGGAAAATGTCATTGCTTTTATAGTTTCTGTCTGAAATTTTCACTTCATCATATTCATGTTGACCATACCTTGGTGATAAAACCAATGGATTTCAGAATAAGATTACCCATGATAAATGTTTCTGACATCTATTCGATTCACAGTATGAAGACTATTGCATACAACTTTTCATTTTTCAAATAAGATTTTGAAAAGTCTCTTTGATGTAATTATTCTTTTATATTCTTCTAGCGTCCAAACCTTGAGACGAAAAGACATCAGATCGGATGTCAGTCAAAAGAATTATGACTACTAAATAAAAAACAGATATGTACTACATTATTACTATTATTTTGTTACACAGCCCTCTTATACCGAGGCTTTTTTAGGTCTGCTATGCAAACCCTAGAAATCAAGAGAACAGACTATAGACAGCGGGAGAGAAGAAAGAGAAGAAGCAGCATATTTAATTTAAACTTGTCGTTTAGATTATTTTCGTGACTTAACAAAAAAAAAAGGCAAGTTATATTTTATTCATCAGTCTCTGCAAAATTAAGTAACTCAAACAAGAATGCAATGACAGACAAGACATTGGTTTCCCCATGACATCAAACAAACATTAAGTCTTCACAATTCTCTTTCCAACAATGATAAGCCTCACCTCGTAGAGTTTGAAGGATTTTGGGATAGTAGTAAAAATAACACCAAAGGAGATAAAGAAAATATAACAGCTCCGGAGCGGAAACTTTATCTTTTTTAAATAGATTTAAAGCTGAAATGTAGGAAAGAAATTTTATGAAAATTTTACCAGTAGCAAATAAAAGAAAATGACAGTTGCACAAATCATGTTAAATTAAGCCATTCTAGAAAAACGAAATAATGCTTCTAAATTAAAAATAAAGTAGTTGTTTCTTTTCCTTACAGTATCTAACTTCAAATTGAAAAACCTCAGATAGATGAAAATATGAAATACGAAAGCTGAATTTAAACATGTTTCAGATTTCACATCGAGTAATATTTTGATTACTTAAGCTTAATAGGGTTAGCAAATAATTAATAAAAATTAGGTAATTAAATCAAAACTAGTCAGTGGAATCTTAGTAAAAGTCATATGATAGTTGCAATAGCAATGAAGGATTTGTAAATCATAAGAAATAACAGTACTTTCTAGTCAAAAATTATAGCAATCCTTACAACAGTAAAAAATACCTCGTAATAAATACTTTACAATTCCTAGATAGAAATTCAAATTAAGCTATTCTTGGTTAAGTGAAAATATAACTAAGTAATCTGAAAAAAAAATTGCCATAGATTTTAGTGAGGCTCTTAACATAAATTTTTATAAATTGCTATCTTTTTAAAACGAATTACAAACATAGGAAACAATTAATAAAATTAACAATTTTTCATTGACACCAATACCTTTGTGATTCCTAGAATTAGATGCATATGACAAAACTACAGGATTTAAGAAACCTATTGAAGTTACTGAAATACACAAGAACAAGAACTTCCTGAAACAACTTAAGGCTATTTTCCATAAAAAAAATTATTCATTCAAACTTCGTTTATATTTTTCCTTCTTAAAAAAATTATTAAAAATATATTTTTGAAGTCGCGAAAATGACAAAATTAAAATCTTATATTTATTTTCAAATTGCCACTCCTTAATGGAAACAGTAAAAATTTTCCATTTTCATTTAATTAAATTCATATTACTTTCTTAAGTTGTCTAACGCTGAATAATTAATGGATTAACTAAAAGGATAAAACTAATTATTTAGGTTTTGTTGGGAATTTCTTTTCATGGCAATGTCTCGAGAAATGACCACTTGGAGAAAGTTGCAATTATAAAAGTTAGACTTTTTCTAGTCATTAAATGTTCTTACTTAGTTTCAAGATGTTTCATTCAGGGGTTCAAAAGTTATTATGGGAGAAAACATATATCTAATAAAGTGAAAATATCATATATCTCTGCACGTTAAACTTTAAAAACATACATCTATTCAAAATAGACAAATATCATTGAGAAGACCAAAAAAAGCTTGACATAAGAGAATATTTCTTCAATTCCTTATTGTTTTCCTGTTGACTATAATCTCCAAGCATTATAAGATTTAATTTTCATCCAATTTTTCTTGAAAATCAATGCAATCAAAATCTAAAGATAGTATAAAAATTTGCCTAGGGAATTCCAGTGAAAAGAAAAACAAGTGAACACAACTTATTAAATGAAAAAAAAAATTGCAAGAACACGATACATAAAAAACACTTAATACATAAAATGAGCAATCTTCCATCTTGTCTCCCATTTTCAACTGTGACCATTAAACCAACATTAAGTCCTGAATAAATGTCCTCATTAATCAACTTTCATTACGTTAATTATAATTTATAGGAAGGAAAAATTTTGTTTTACGAAAATAAAATTATAGAAAGATTTATATCAGCTCAAAAAAAAAAAAGAAATATGCATTTGGCAATAATCCAAGTAAAAAGCTAAGAAGAAATGGTCTTCGTAAACTGAAATAATTTAGGGTGAAAAACCCAACAAAAACTAAATGTTAAAATTCACTGAACTTAAAAAAGAAAAAAAAAAACAAAAAAAAAAACAAAAAAAATAGAAAAAGAAAAACGAAATAGTAAATTAAAACTAAATATGGAATCTTCTGAAAACCTCCTTTTCTCCTTTCTTATACAATATTTCGTTTGATATATTACCAAACTCCTTCAGGTATAGAAAAAAAAAGAACTTTTTTCTCTCCTCTTTACAGAGAGTTCGTTAGTTGTAAAACGTTCAAATTATAAGAAAATAAAATCATAATGTGTTAGATCAGATTTCATTTCACAAAATAGTAAAATATAATGTCTCATTCTCCTCTGGTTTATTATTAGCATGTCATGTATGATATTCATTATTACACAATAATAGTTATTTAAATTCGTATGTTTTATTACCATCTGAACGTTGATTTTACATGTGGTATAGCATTGAACTTGTTCTGCTATCAGTTGCAATTCGGATGGTGCAAAGCATACCAGACAACGATGTCTACGATCGTCCATAGGTTTTCGTCGGCCGTACCGGTATCACACGCTGAATATCTTAACTGATTTGTGTAGTCGCTGTACACGTGAAATTGTTGCACGCGAAAATACCAATTTCGTATTGATTTCGGAGATGGATTGACTCCTATATCTGACATCTACAATCATCTTCTTTCAAAGCCGCTTAATCGTGATACGCTGCCATCATGACTGCGAATTATAGTGCAACCATATCCTGCATTCTATGCTCTTTAATTGAGGGAAGATGCCATTACTGCGGGGTGTGATGGCATGTACTGGAGTTGAAGCGACTGTCTCAGTTTTTCTAGTACTTCAGTGTACTAGTGTTTTCTAATGAAAACGAAACAAATAAATGTCGTTTATGACTTTCGAAACATTTTTTCGATTTTAAGGGCGGCGTTTCAAAGAAAAGAAGCTTAACTCTCTCTCTTTCTCTCTCTCCTGTCTATTTTGTTACATTTGGTAAAAATTACTCTGTCGGTTTTCTCCCATTTTTAATAATTGAAAGGTGGATGGGGCCTCAATGGAAAAATATGGAACAAAACTACAAAGACAATTTCAGTAAATCTTTTGCGAAATGGTAAATTAATTAAATTAAAGTAATATTATTGCAATAACAATAGTCACATTAATTAACAATTATTTATTTAATGCTTTAATTATTTACACGAATCACGATGATATTCCGACGTAATTGTGAAAGAAAGTTTTTAAAGAAGATACCTAATCTTTTAACATGATTGAAGAAATTGCTTTCTTTATTTATAAAAAAATAATAATAATAGTAAAAATAATAATAATAATAATGAAACAAAAATTGTAATAATAACAGCTAATAAATATGTCATTTTTAATTTATAAATAATGTATGTATATATATATATATATATATATATATATATATATATTGTAATAGAAATATATTTGTATATTAAGTAAATTAGTTATAATAAATATATAGTTGTGCCTTCTTTTATGCCTAACTATTTAGCTATAACATTAAGATAGATAGGTGTATCCCACTTGGGCCTACGATGGCCCACGGCGGCGCTGAATGGTATCCCAATGTTTCATGACTCAGGACTGATATGAATTCGGGTGGTCTGCCGAACGATTATCCCGGTAAGAAACCCGAAACCCTTTCTAAGCAGAGCTGGGTGGACCCTAGGACCCGTCTGGAGGAGAATTTAGCGTGGAAAAAATCTCCGACATCCGCCGAGTTGGGAATTGAATCCTCCTCCTCCAAATTTATTTTTAAACTTGTCCTGTTTTTAAATAAGAAACACAATGAACATGCACAAACTACGCAAAGGCTTCGCACCCTCGAGCTGTCATCGTGAAGAGACTGGAACGGATGTTCATTGTGTTTCTTGTTAGTTCACTCCGCACGTTAAAGAACGTTTGATGATTTTTAGTTGCTCTGTTTTTGTTTTTCCCTTCAGTGTAATGCAATCTATATTACTAAAATAGTTTATTTCTCTGTCTGTCTGTCTGGTTGTCTGTCTGTCCGGCACAATTTCATGAGCGAATGGAAAAATATAAATAATTTTTACAATGAAACGTCCGCGACAGGAATCGAACCTACAACCTTCTGATCCGAAGTCAAACGTCTTATCCATTAGGCCAACGTGACTACTACTCACTTTATATTGTTTTCTGACTTATGTGTCCTTCCCCTTCCCCCCAATCAATAATGAATGAATTCAACCTTTTTGTTTTTTGAATCTCAAGATTTTTTATTTATTTCCGATCCGTCTGTTTATTTTTAATTAGAAAATGACAATTAGAACTAAAATTGCCGAAATGTTGGAATATTTTAAATATAATAATATTCTTACTTAACCAAATTCTATGTGATATTGAAAAAAAAGCACGTATACACGGGAAATGTTTGAATAAAAAAAGAGCCAAGAAAGAAAGAAGCACTATTTCTATTAGATAGAGTACTAAGAAATCACTATTTGTAACTCAAAAACCACTGAAAGGTATCAATTGTAATTAAAAAAAAGAGTTTCAAGAAAGACAGAAGCACTATTTCTATTAGGTAGAATTCTGAGAAATCACTATTTGTACCTCAAAAACCATCACTATTTGTAATTCAAAAACCACTGAAAGATATCATTGGAATAAAAAAAGCGAGTCAACAAAGAAAAAAGCAGTATTTCTATTAGGTAGAATACTGAAAAATCACTATTTGTATCTCAAAAACCACTGAAAAGTATCAATTGGAATAAAAAAAAAGAGTTAATAAAGAAAGAAGCAGTATTTCTATTAGATAGATTACTGAAAAACACTATTTGTAATTCAAATACCTGGAATCACGTCAAAGTCAAGAAAGTAAAGAGTTGTAATTTGTGAAAATAGAAATAATTTCTACAAATTCACTACGGTGATCGAACATGCAACCTTCTGCTCCGAAGTTAGACGTCTTAGCCATTAGACCACGAGGACTACATTCTAATCTCAATAAAAAATATATGATATGATTCACACGCTGGTTCTAAAAGCAGTCGTGGATTGACAGAATATAAACATCAAAAATTAAATTTAAAAAAAAAAAAAACTTTTAAAAAATTTTAGTGTTAGTTTACTTGATGTAATTTGTGTGTGTGTTTTTTATAATAAATAAAAAGTTTTTTTTCGTTACATATGCGGAGGCTTCCGGAGCGAAGCGACGGGTAGCCGACTAGTATTTATTAAAAACTTAAGATCCTGTTATCCTTCGGAAAAATCATTAGAACAAAGTGAATATGGAAACGTGGAAACATATTCGAATGAATTCGCCTGGTTAAGGGAAAGATGGAAAGATAAGTGAAAATTCAATTTAAAGGAATTATAGGTTTTAATGAAATCGTAAAAGAAGGATTTTGCCCTGTTCTTATCACATTTTTCTTACTACGTAAACCTGAACAAGAGGGAAATATCTATGTTATCCAAACAACGATAATATACTGCATCTTTAATTCCACTGGGATTTACTTCGTAGGAACGAAGACGTAAAGTAGAAGAAAAATAAGAACTAGAGGTATGTTTGGCCAAACGAAGGGATTTTCTACGTATCGTCGAATGTCAGCGAAATTCGGGAAAGGAAACCTGAAGATTTTCTAGAGATGGACTGAGTATCGTTCATTTGGTCATTGGGAATTCAATTTATTCTCTATAGAATAAAGAAGGCATCTCTGTTATCAAGATAGCTGTTACCACCTAAAGTCGTCAGTGTCGTCATCTCAGAGAAGATGAAGCTAGCCATCCTAAGTTAAAGATGAAGTGGCCTGAATTTCATGAAGTTTAAAAAGAACTATTTGGAAGCTTATATCAAGAAGCTTAATGAACTATGAGAAAAATAAAATTATTTTAATGGTTACTTAAAATTATAAAAAAGTTCTAAAACTTATTTTAGTCGAATTCGAACTTTAGAGTTTAAAAGTAGGGTTAACAGGGTTTTACATAAGATTGAATTTTATTTACGCTTTGACAAAAGTCAATTTGGCTTGATAGGATTTCAAGTATGATTTTCTTGTATTATTTGTATGTCTTAATTAAATTGTAATTAAGACATAAATTGTAAAGTTTAAAAGACTAGATGTTAGTCTAATTGTATTAAGTTTCAAGAATCTTTCAATTTGTTATTATCTTTAAAATGATCTAGCGTCTAGAGGTTAAATTTTTTTCCAGTTAATTCAATTAAAGTGATTTTTTTTGAAAAATATGTAACGAAGAGTAAATCTAATTTGTAAATCTACTGAGATTGAATAACGTTCTTTGATACAGTATTAGTCGTTTACTTGTAATAAATATTTGTTTGTTTTAAGTTTATATGTGTCTATTTTCAGAATCGTTTTAAATTTACTTTTGATTAATGGAAACTTCCACTGCTCTCATTAAATTACATTTAGTTAATTTATTCAAATTTAAATGAGTCATCCTTTTTAGTTTTGGTATTAGCTTAAGAATTTAATTACCTTCGGGTAATCTTTCTGTCCTTGGTCTATGATTAATAAAAAAATATATAAGGAAAATAATAGGTTTCAAACGTAAAGCATAGCGAATCATTTTTTTTCGTTTGCCAGCTATGATTTACATTTCAAAATCATCAAAAGGGGACAAAAGGAAAAAAAATAAGTTTTCATATTATATATTATGAACTTTTAAATCTGTTAGAACTTCTATAAGTACTTTGAAATTTAATTTATGTTTACGAATATTGGCTTCCGTGGTTACGTAATGTAATCGTTATTTATTGGTTTTTCTTTTATCCTTTCTCTTGTATGAAAGGCTGATCATCTTTTGAATTTCCGATATTTCGAAAGCCTTTGATCTTTAAATTGAAATTTTCCATCAATTTTACAAAAGCATAACTTCTTTCTTTTCGGTTATTAAATAAAAAGATTGAGAGAAGTCCCTGAAGGGAAAAGACGAAGCTAAAGGCAAGGCCTTTATCTGATTGAAAAGCATCATTCGAAAAGACTTCTTTAACTTATAGAATCCGTGTATAAGATTATGATAAATCAATAAGCATATAATATTCAAAAACATATCCTCGAAGAAAATTCATAAAATATTAAATAAAATTTTACACTATTTTTAACAAAAACAAAAGTATTTACTGTGTTCATTTTGCCAATTCTATAACTCGATTTCTAAGAGTTCGATACCATCTTTATGTATTAGGGAAATTCAGTTGTCATTCATGGGAATGTGATTTTAACGTGTGCAGATTTTAGATAACTAAGAAAGACACACAAAACTAAAATTTAAAATTTAAAAAAATATTAAATTTAAAACATTAAAAATAGCAAAAATTTCTCAACTAATATTAAACAAGTAAACCGGTGCTTAAATAAATTCATGGAGCAAAAAGAGAAAAAAGTTATCTTTATATAAACCAATAAAAATGTAATTTATGAAATAGTCCAATCGTTGGCTTCCCAAGGAGTCACCGCCTATTCGCATGTCATAGTTTCTGCTGCACTGTTATCTCTATCTCCGAAGCCACCTTATTTCTTTGTTGGCTGACGTCGTTCCATAAACATCCGGTGTCAAATGCCTACATCGTCTGCAAATCGTCTGCTTACTGGGTCTTACTTCTATGGTTTATTTTCCATTGGTAGCTAGGTGATGTCTTTTTCAAAACATCTATTGTCGAGTGCCCGCACCTTCTGAGAATCGTCTGCTTACTCGATCACTTTCTGCAACTAAATAAACAATAAAGGGGCAAGAGGGAATTTTTCGGGACAGGAAGAATAGAATTACGACGCCAGACATTACTTTTTACAAAAACCATTTTCAGCTATGGCCTGTACCGATAATGTTTCATTGTAATGATAAGAATAGATTCCGCACATTTTCTACAGAAGTGATCTTGTTCAGTAAAAGAATCAAAGGGGTACAAAAATCAATTCGATGGTTACAGGCAATTAAATGTAAGTATGTAGCATAGTTATTATCCCGACTTCTTGCAGCCAGAGCATGCTGTTGAATTGTTCTGCTGCAATCTTTGTCTAGTTTCTCCGATATAAAGAAAGTCATTATGAACACATTTAAGAGCATATACAACCCCCTTAAAATTTAAAATATCTGGTGTTGTCATTCAGTTGGAAAAATGATGACAAAAGTTTTTCTTGACAGTACTTAATAGAAATATATAAAGATCATGTAATTATGTATTTCTTCTGCAACTTCGTAACAAGAATAAATTATGAAATCTCTATAGTAAAATTTGGATTTTAAGTTAAGTAAAAGACTTAATACTATTTAACAACAAATAAAAAATCATATCAAATTTTGTTTTTTGTAATAAGAGGATAAAGGATTACTTAGCATAATAAAATATTTTCATTTTAAAATTTTGATAATTGTACTAAAGCTAGATCACAGCATCTCAACCAATATGCCTCGTCATAGTTGTATGCCATGAGGATATTGCAAGAAAATTCTGAGAGTTCATCTATAATCAGCATTTAACTTCACTGTAGTCAACTGTCTGTATTTGGAATAAATTCTAGATGTCTTTAAACTGGGCAAACAATATTCTGTTTCGTTTTAATAATTATGGTTAAAGAGTATTAAAAAAAGTATTAAAAGAAATTATTAACCCCATTATGGCAAATCATATTTCAAGCATCTCGAAATATTTAAAAATACGACTGTTAAATAAGCAATGAAAAAGTTTGACGTTGGATTTTAGTAACAAGGATTGGTGGGATTTCTGCAAATACGAAAGTGCACCGTGAAGCGACAAAGATTGAGAAGCACTACACTTGATGTATTAAACTATACAAAGATTATTAGCTACAAGGACAAACTTCAATAAATCAATTGAAGATGAGTGCGGGATTAGTGTAGCAATATGGCCGCACACATGATTCTCTGCTCAATCAAAATAAGCCTAATTAACGAGAAATATAAGTGAATAACTTATATTACAGATACTGTAAAAAAAGAAGATAATATGAACTTTAAGAATATCACTATACGAACAAAATCAACCAAAGAAGCTAAGAAAGGAGAAAATCAAGATACGCATTACCAAACAAATGAAATGGAATCAGCTCTAGAAATACGTCAATTATTACAGGAGGTAAGAGAAATCAAGTCGGAAATACAGGAAATAAGAAGTAGTATCAACTACATTCATGAACATTATGAAGAAATTTTAGATAAATTATCAGCCATAGAAGGAAAACAGGAGAAAACTGAAGAAAGACTTTTAAAATTAGAAGAAGAAAAGGATAAAACACAAGAGAAAATCAAAAACTTTGAACTAGAAATAGACAATCATGAAGAAAAATTAAGACAAAATAACCTAGAAATAAATGGAGTTATCCAACTTCCAAATGAAAAATTGCAAGACATTGTAGAAAAAATTGCAAACAAGATAGGTGTGAAAGATCAACTTCAAAATGTAGAGGTTATGCATAGGGTTCAAACTTTTAATAAGAACAAAATAAAGCCTATAATAATCAAGTTTTCAACCTTAAAAAGTAGATTAATCTGGATGGAAAAAATGAAAGAAAAGAAAATCTTAAGAAATAATGAAATTTCTGATAGCAATGACACCAGTAGAATCTATTTTAATGAGAACTTAACGAAAAGGAAAAAAACCCTATTTTGGAAAACAAGAATAATTGCAAAAGAGAAGAATTATAAATTCACTTGGACAAAGTTCCATAAGATCTTAGTAAGAAAAGATGAAAATTCATCTATAATAAAAATAATGAATGAAGATGATCTTAAAAAAATAATCTAAAAATGTTTGACCAATGTTTGAAACATCAGATCAGAAAAAATTAAATATTTACTGTGATTTTGAAGAATGGTATATAAATAGAATAATAAATCAGTCTTCTGAAAAAATATTATACTTAAATATACGAAGTATAAAAAAGAATTTTGATTATCTCATTTGTCATATAAAAAAATTTCTAAATGAAATAAACATAATAATTTTAGTAGAAATAAACATAAATGAAAATGAAATTAAATATTTTACCCTGGAAGGCTATAGTATGATATATAATCTTAGGAAAAATAGAAGAGGTGGTGGGATAATAATGTATTATAAAAATGAATATACATTGATGAATTTTCAGATTGACACAATAACATTTGAAAATATTACATGTGTACTTAAATATAAAGATATTAATATAAGTAAAATTGATAATAGTACAAATTTAAAAAAAATATTATTAATTTATAAACCTCCTCTAACGAATAAAAACTATTTTCTTAAAGAATTAGAAAACACTATAGAATATGCTCATAAAAAATTGGAAAAAACTAATAATTTTATAATTATTGGTGATATGAATATTAATATTCTAGAAAAAAAAAAACAATTCTTTGGTACTGAAATATTTAGAAATTTTTAATACTTATGGCTTTGAGAATTTAATTGATACTGCAACTAGAGAAGTACAGACAATAAAATCTTATACTTCAACATGCTTAGATCACTGTTTTATTAATTTAAAAAATAAAGATACTAAAAGTAATATTATACAAACAGAAATATCAGATCATTATATAATAATGTTAGAAATATTTAATCAAAAATTAAGTAAAAGTAATCAAAATCTTAAAAAATTCAGAAGACATAATAATATAATAAATGAGGAATTATTTATTGAAAAATCAGAAAACTTACTTAATAATATAAGAAATAAGCAAATAATTGACCCAAATAAAATAATAAATAAATTTGTAAAAATTATAAATAAATCTAAAAAACAAATAAGTAATAAAGAAAAATATAGAGAAAACCATGAATATCATTATCAAACTAAAAATAATAAAAAACAAAATTATAAACATGAATGGATAACAGATGAAATATATAGTCATATTAAGGAAAAAGATAAGTTATATAAAAAACATAAAAACAATAAAACAAATAAAGAATATAGAGAAATTTATAGAAAAAAGAGTAATTGGTTAAAAAACCTAATACAAAAAACAAAGCAAAGATTCTATCAAAATAAATTTCTAAACACTTACAATAATAATAAAAAGACTTGGAATATAATAAATAATATTATAAAAAATAATGAACATAAAACTATTGATAGAAACAAAATTTGTAAATTAATAGAAAAATATAATTATAAGCAAACTGATGAATTATTTGGTAAAACATTTAGTAAAGTTGTTAGTACATGTAATTGTAACACTAGAAGTAATAACACGGATATTGAAACTTCAATAAATTCAATAGTGTTTGATATACCTAGTATTGAAAATATAATAAATATAATTACATTAATGAAAAATAAAAATACTGTTGGTATTGATAATATTGCTGTAAAAGATAAAAAAAAGTATATGGATATATTTGCAGCAATATTGCATGAACTTATAAAAGCCATGTTTGAATATGGAACTTACCCAAGTATTTGGAAAACTGCGAAAATAACTCCAGTATATAAAAAAGGAAAAATTGATGATATAAAAAATTATAGGCCAATTTCTGTTCTTTCCAATATGTCAAAAATTATAGAAACATGCTTAGCTAATTCAATATATA
>JAFIDM010003189.1:30737113-30747769 GCA_023159025.1 Thereuonema tuberculata | reverse complement strand
AATTATGTTTTATGTTGTTATATTTATTATTGTGAAAGTAACAGCTAAAAAACAAAAACAAAAAAAAAATGATAAAATACATTTTCTTTATGTATTGTATTGAAAATGAGCTTGGAACCAATATAAGTGTCTCATAATTCTTGAAAGATGCGTTATTAGAAGATCGGTTTCAGACGGAATTTAAAAACTGATTTGACATTCTGTTAACAGAATTAAACGCCTGAGACGCTATCAATAGGGTCTCTGGATCAAGCAAAAGAATAGAAAACGAAAATGAAATACTAAAGTATTAATAATAAAGATTGAGTATAGATTATGATAATAGAAAGAAAATTTGCTTTTTAATCACCTTATTTTTTTTTTTTATTTCTAGAATGAACAACACATTTTAAAACTCTGAAACCTACACAGAACTAAAGAAAGTTAATAAAAAAGAGCTTAACGATTGTTTGACAGTGGGCGAACAGATTCAATTTTGATCATTCCTGAATAGCTTCTAAGACAGTCTCTCCTATAAAAAAAATATAGCTTAATTTTTCTTGCTTTACGGTATATATCATGTTTCGGTAGCAAAGTTTTGGGTAACAGTGAAGTGAACGGGAATAAGCAGATTAAATTTAAGACCTTTTGTAAGCCTTTCGTCCGTCGTTGAGTTTTCCAGGTTGTAATAGATGAAAATGAAATAATTTATGAGGAGCACGGTTACAATGAATTCTCTGCTATTGCGGTCAAACAAAACAATTGGTTGTAAATGAAGTTAAAAAGAAATCACATAATTGAGAATTCAAAGATAACACTTGGAAGTTATCTAAACTATCAAAATAATTTCATTTCTTTTGTTTTTTTAAAGATACAGCAATCGCGCTGTTTTACCAGTTATATACTGTATTAACGGAAAAAAATGGAAAGAAGAAAAGACATTTTTTATAATAAGAGGAAAAGTGGAAACTATTCTCGATTTAAAAGATTATGAAACAAGAGTTTTAGCAAATTTTTAGCAAAACAAAAAATTATAAATAATAATAAAAAAAAGATATGAATAATGTGAACAGTGTGAAAAGCAGGAAAGAAAGCAGGAAATCAAAGAAATCAAAGAAAGCAGGAAATTGTATTAGAACTGTCTTTTCTTCATAAGTGATAGCAATCGATTTTGTTTTTCATGATAACAATCATGAAAGAAAAAGCCTGAAGTAATGAAAATGAGACACAAATTCTATCAATTTCTAACATTAAATACAACAAAAAAATCATATTCCACGAACAATATAATTAATTTAATATAAATAAGGATTCACCCTACCGACACGAGTAAATCTGACTGATGAAGCCTAATTAGGCTGCTACAGTTGTTCCGGATTCCAGGTAGGATGGCTGAGGGTGCGAACTCTCTGCTTTGGTGCACGTTTGATTTGTTTTTTTTGTTATAAATAAGATTCTTTATAAAAATTATATTCTACAATTTAATTTTTTTTTCTTTAAATCCCAAGATCATAAAAGTCAAATTTCTCCTTAAGCAATGCAGTTTGAATTTTCAATTAATAATTAGCGCAATGGTACTATATTATAAATAGGCTAACTATTTATGATAATAAATTAAAATTTATTTCCTCTGAGAAATTCAATCCAAAATGGCAGTAACCACGACATCCTTTTGAAAAACAATATGCAAAAATGTTATAAAGCTAAAGAAAACTATAATTTCTATACAAAGCTACATTCTTATACATAGTGGAACGTATGTCCGGAAACGTCACCTGAATGTGCTGCATGGCGCTGTTTGGCAACACATTAGTGTTAACCATTATCATGTGAGACTTTGACTTTGTACGAGTATGATGTATCACTTCACTAATGCTGAAAGGGCAGATAATTTACACCTAGCCAATGGGGCAGCGAAGGGAAATGGACGAGTCGGTGAACGATTATATCGTAAATTGTTCTCCAACAGATGTGTGCCCAATCGTTAAATGTTTGCACGTTTGCACCAGAGATTGCGTGAGCACTTTGAGCACCTACTATGAACCTGTAATTGTACAACTTACTGTCTTATTGTAAATACAGAGCTAATAAACATGTTTTCTACCTCATTGTTGTCTTGCATTTCTGAACCATAGTGTATCTTCTAGCACATTCGGGTGTCGTTCCTGGACATACGTTCCACTACGAATACGGTTTGTTTTTGTATTCCTGACTTACGTTGAAAGTTTCTACAGAGAATTTTGAATCACCTTTATATTTATATAATAAATAAATAAATATATATATTTCTAATTTAGTACTTAAATCCTATCCAAAACTAAAGTTGTTATGAAGTTATATTACTTTACAAAATTAGATATATGCAAAAGTATATTCCTATAGTAACCGAAATTATAAACAAACTTATATTCTTAATTCCTATACAAAACTGTAATTCCTATATAAAGTGCTTTACTGATTTTTTTTTGTTCTCTAAAAACAATGAATATTCAAAATTTCACCAAAAACCTTTTACTTATAAATTTTGCCTTAAACAATATTTACAATTTGAAATTTGGAAGAAATCTTTCAACAATCAAAATAAGACACAAAGAATATTTAAAACGAAACCAAGACTTAAAAAAAGAAATAACTACGTTGTATAAAGATACATTTAATAAATTGCTTACAATAATAAGGTAATAGACGAAATAGCAGTTACCTAGAATGTTAATGTTAAAACGAGATCTTTTCCCAACTACAAAATTCCCTTGCATAAGCACCAAGTAACTTCCAAAACGCTTCGAGCATTAATATTCAGGGAAAATTTCAATTAAATTCCTTCCGGAGCAGAAAGTGTGGTTGTAATCCTCTTATAGAATATTGGCATCCGCAGGTAGTAGCAACAGAGCACAGGATTTTTGTCAGTTTAATTTATTCATAGTGAAACATTCACGTGAAACTGAACTTTTTTTTATTAAAAAATCAAAATCAATTATTTTTATTTTTGTAATTCCCTTCTAATAATCAATATATAAAGAGAATTAAATAAAGACAGCTGTTTCGTTTTATGGTGTCTCCATTTTTAGCCTACTTTCTTAGGAAAGCCAGGCTCATTAAATCAATCAGTCTGTATGTATGTACGTGTGTGAGTCAGAAATATATTTTGAGCTACTAAACTTCTTGAAACTTGGCATGCATATTTAAAGATTATTAGTAATCCACAAACTCCGCGCGCTACGATACGATTCATATTAATCGGATTTAAGCAATGTAAGCATAATTGTTAGCACATTTCTGGAAATAGTGTTACTTTAAAACAAGTGTTTACTTAAAACTAGTTTCTAAGCGCAGGTTGATTAAGTAATCCATTCAAACGATTGTAGTTTTTTTGCACTGCTGAAAATGTTGAAAAATTCAGAATAAAGTACAAACATTTTTATCCCTTTACATCTACATATAACGGGTGGTTATAATTAAAGTTCCCCACTTCTGTGCGGTATAGAGAACGTCTTATTGCACGGATAGTAATGCAATAACGCGGTCTCCATACCCCACAGAAGTAATGCAACTTTGTGTATAAGCTACGTAGACTATGGGGAAGATAATTCCAATGAAAACTTCAAACAGTTGCCACCATGTGAAAAAGTGGCGCTGTATGAAACGCGCAATGCGTGTGATAGTACGTGCACTCCTGGTGAAGCTCTATTACCAGAACAGCAGCAACAGTGCATCAACACTGCGAGAATATCGTCGTTTGAAGGGATTACGAACAGGACCCATGACGGCAAGGGTTTTACGAAAGATGATACAAAACAGGAGAGT
Source organism: Thereuonema tuberculata (assembly GCA_023159025.1). Taxonomy (NCBI): domain Eukaryota; kingdom Metazoa; phylum Arthropoda; class Chilopoda; order Scutigeromorpha; family Scutigeridae; genus Thereuonema; species Thereuonema tuberculata. Next base: position 30,743,986 of record JAFIDM010003189.1, on the reverse strand, counting down.
TAGGTGCTACCAGGAAGACGACGCCGCCCGATTGCGGAGGATGTTGTGTATGAAGCTGATGGAGCATCAGTGGCCTAGTACTCAGCGACTAGTGCGGGAGCAGTAGCACGTGAATTAATAATTCCATGGTCCACGGTGCGAAAGGTTTTTGCCGTCCATTCTTCACTGGTAACCATGTAAGATCCAAATACTGCACCAGTTACATCTGCAAGATCCACAAACGCAGTCAGACATCGCATTTCGTTTCTTGGCTAAAATGAGCATGAACGATGCGTGGCCCTGGCGTGTGGGAGGTTGACGCGTGTGAGGTTCCTCAAACCCCCATGTGGTGCAATCCCAGCCGTTGCATTCCCAATACGTGACTGCATGGTGTGGATTCACCGCGGATTTCATTCTGGATCCTTATTTTTTGAGGAGCTGACACCTGCAGGTCCTTTCCGGTGCACTGTTTCAATTGCACGGTACTGTCAACTCTTTACACGGCATTTGGTTCCAGCGTTGCAAGAACGCGGGTATATACAGACAACAGTCTTCAAACAAGATGGTGCAGCACCGCACATTGGTCGCCCAGTAAAGGAACTTCTTCGTGCCTGCTTCGGCGATGATCCTGTTCTGCCGAGACACTTTCCAGGGGCTGGCCTGCCCGTTCACCAGATCTTAATCCATGTGACTTCTAGCTGTGCGGAACCCTGAAAGATCGTATTTATGAGGGACGCGTATGGACCTTGCCTGAACGGAAAGCTAATATCATTCGTCCTGTTGCAGCCATTTCACGATACACTTCGTGCTACTGTTGAGCACGCTGTCCTACGCTTCCAGCATGTTATCGACGCATACGGGGGGCATATTCAACAGTCACTCTAAAAGAATTAAAAGATTGCAATTCCACAATCTGTTTATGAAATTGCAGTGCCACTTTTTCAGCTGGTGGCAACTTTTTGAAGTAATTTGTTTTTCGTTGGAATTCTCTTGCCATGCTCTACATAGCTTAAACACAAAGTTGCATTACTATCCGTGCAATAACGCGGTATCCAGACCGCACAGAAGTAGGGAACTTTAATTAAAGCCACCCGGTATTTTTGATTATTATCTTCAAAGCCTTATATGTTTTGTACTGTCATTTATAATTTTTAAAATTATTTTTATTACTATTATTGCTTTTGCCTAGTTTTTGACTGATGGTTTGACATTACTTCTCATGAATGATTTATTTCTCAAAACGAAGACGTTTGGTGTTCTGTGGTTTATAACGAATTGGCGTTTCCTTACAAAAATTAACGAACAATATGATATTTACTGAAGATGTAATAATATTTTGCATTTGTTTGATTACACACGTTTAGGTGAAGTATCAGTAGGTTAAGACTGTGATGAAGAGTCTTCGGATTAGAGCGGTAGCTGAGACAATGATAGAGATGTAGGAACTTTTGTTTATTTCTCGAAGTATTTGGATACTTCCAGTTATGATAACTTGATGATATATTGTTATTGCTTTGAATGGTTATATCAATCAGAAATGTTGTTTTCAGTGTTTTATCAATCAAACTGATGCCTGGTCTGTTGTGTGCAAATTGTCTTGTCCGTTAGAATAGATCTGTGCCAGCAAAATTTATGGTTGTTATTTTCTAGTACAATTCTTGGCGTATATTTGCAATACAGTGGAAGTTGCATGTTGAAGAGATTATGCATTACAGTGAGTTGCATATAGATTATTTTCATTATTATTATTATTATACTATTTTTGTTATTATTCATAGTCCTCTGGTTGACTAACCGATGTGGTCGCTCTTCATATTGGCTACGTTAAAAAAAGGATTTACGCATTATATTCTTCGATACTAAGATAGTAATAATCAAATCAATAATTGCGAAGTAGCCTAATCATTGAGCTTCTTCTATTAGTTAATACAAGGGTTCTTCTCAATTAGTGAATAATTACAAAAAAAAAAAATCAGAACATTTCTGCTTATTACAACAGAGACCTTTCTTCTCTCAGTCTTTATTCCATAATTTCGTGCTATACCACTTGGCCATGTAGCCGAGTGGTAAGGGCGCTTGGCCTCAGCGGAGGGCGGTGATTTTCGTACGCTCTATTCTCCTTCAAACGGGTTTACTAGGGTCTACCCAGTCCTCTGTAAAATGTTTACCCGACTTATTTCTCAGAGATTAAAGGCTAGCGAGCATCGGGCTGATGACCCGTCCTCAATTTAGTCTCGTTGGTCACGAAACGTCAAGAGCCTTACCTCCCACGATCCCAAGGGCCACACAGGGCTTCATTACTACAATTTAACTTTAATTTGTATTAACTTGCAATTCCTTGCATTCAGCATTGGGGTCAAGGCCATAACTCCCAACATCAATCCAAAAATCTCTAACAAAACATCGAAATAACTTTTATCCTATTGCATTGAATATTGGAAAACAATAATGATCATCTGTGAAGTATATAGGTGGAATATTGATAGTAAAAAAATGAATTGTCATCAGTGCAAAAATTGACTATCACTACGATTGCTGACTATCAATACGGACTATCACTATGGATGTTAATTATCACTACGGATGATAGTGATATCACTACATATCACTACGGAGTGCAAGAAACTATACCTAAACGAAAGTCAAATACCTGAAAAAAGGAATAACGCTGCATTACATATAGGAAAACAACAAAGCAGAAAAAATTAGAAACCAAAAACAGACAAAACAGGTGTTCAGGCTTGGTGATTGAAAACGTTACTTAGCGCTGTCGTGGTGTTGATCACCTGGAAGTGTCACTATTGTTCTTGTAGTGAGTATTTTGTTGTTATGACTAGGAACGTGGTGTTAGTTTATGTTCTGGATGTTGGATTATGTCAGTGAGTTCAAGAGGGATATGAACCTCTGATCCATGCAGGGATGTGAACCTGTGATCCACAATGTGGAGTGCCAGCCTAAGTGTGGGATCTGTGCCTGTGTATTGTGATAATGCAGTGTAGAAATGATTATGTGCGACTTGTAATATGGCAATAGTTGTACTGTTGAGTATAGGCCTAGTTAGTTTCTGTTTTTGCCATACTGGTAGTGTCTTCCACTGCAATAGGTCCTGTGGATGGATTCAGCAACTTACTCCCTAATTTGTGCAAGTGTGGTTGGGGAACAAGACTGTGAACGTCTATGGAACGTCGCTGATCCGCTACCTGCTATTCACTAAGCCCCAACGATGGATAATGTGTGGTGAATGCGAGGTGTAGTGGCTGTGTATCCTGTGAGATGAGTCCCTAAACTGTGTAATGATATAGAAGTCTTGCATGAGATTCTGATTCATCTGCGATGAACATTGATTACATCGGTGCTGTTTTGGTGGTCGCCTGCTCCGAGACACATCACACACTTCCGACTGTTTCTTCTTGATGGTGTTGCCCAGGCATTGTGGTCCCAAGCTACAGAATAGGGTGCCACTTTCTTCATCACCACTTGCGGGGGACTATAGTATATTTTTCGTAAGGAGGCCTCTGCCTGTCACCCGAACGCCGGTGACTTCCGCGCCACATCCGATGCAGTATGTTCAACACTACAACAAGACCTCATCATAAATGTAGGACCCTTCCCCACCCCAAGGAGGTAGGATCCATTTTAATTGCAATTATTTTGCTTGAAAATATATGTTAAAATACATCAGTTTGAGGTTAAGATAAGCAGAAACACTTTTTGAAACATTTAGAGTAGATCGGGGGAAGATGACAAATATCTGCATTTGGAGGGAATTATAGTTATAGAATTAATTATAGAATTTGGCGTATTTTCTATCTCTAATAAAAGTACCATATTCAGGAGTCTATTTTCAAATGAAACGTTTAAGTATGTATGCTAATAAAAGTACCATATTCAGGAGTCTATTTTCAAATGAAACGTTTAAGTATGTATGCTGTGTTCGCAATGACGACTTTTCCATTCTCTGGCAGTTTAGGCATATGATCCCGCCTAAAGGGGTAAGATGCCGAAGGATTGGGGTGAGACGGCAAATTTAATATAATAAAATTAATCGATGTCTATCGGAACCAAATTTAATTTATTGCGTATATAGTGAAAAATACTTTAAACTAAGTGTTATGGCGCTGTATAATTATTGTTAGCGCTTATTCGAACAGTTATTGGACGTATTTTCTTCTGTATTTTCTTCTTCGTAAAGGCAATTCTTGCAAAGAACTCATCTCATCCGATCCACTTGAGGTCTTGGAATCACAGGAATTCAGCTTTTATACTGCACTGTAATTTCTAGTTCCTGGCTTTCGTGTGGTGGATTTTGTTCTCGATTTTTTTTTTGTTCTTCTGTTGTGCTTTGACCATCTCTAAATGCACTTAATCAGTCATAAGTATCTTCTTCCTTCATTTCGGTGCAAGGGTTAAGACTAACAGAGGTTAAATATCTTCAAATGAAGATCCTCTCGAGACGATGATGTGTGGATGATGCCGTTTCCAGGAAAGAAGCGTTTTCTAAATTTGTTGGCTCTCTCTCCCATCGAAGCAATTAGTCTGTGCTGTCGGTGTTACAGAGTCTGCCGTTGAGGTTCCCTCTTCAGAAGGTGCTTGCTCATCGATACTAGAATCTCTGGGGAGATTTGCAATCAAAGCATAAAAGGCTTCTTATATTTTATGTGGATTATACGAAAGTAACCATACTTTAACAGTACTTATTTTTGTGTTTCTTTTTTTTCGGGAAAGGATTCCATACTCTTGTGACGCTTTGAAGCAGGTCTTACCGCCAGTCCTAACGTGCTGCATAGCTAATTGAAGGCTTTCTTCACTCCAGGCGTCTCTTTGAGAGGTTCTTGTATAATTTTTAGGCATATCCTACAATAAAAATAGAAAACAAAAATCCGTTGAAACATAGGCAGTTTAGCACAAGAAAAAGTGACATCTTCCCCATTTGCCTAGTGGAGTCACGTGATCTAATATATATCGTATCTAACAAGATCAGCGATAGCTGACAATGGAAACTTTAGAAACTTAACTACAGTTGACTCGCGATAATCCGACAGTTCCGACCGAGGGGGTGTCGGATTACCAAAGGTTGATTTTTTTTTAAGACTGAATTTTGACTTCTAAGCCAAGAAAATTTAAGTTGTTATGTATATACAGTACTGTATGTACTACAGTACGTATATTGTTACAATACTTATTGTGTACATATTTTACGGCCATTGAGGATATTAAAAAAAACTCAATTAGGCATAAATTTACACAAATGAATACATATGTATGTAATACTAATTTATTACCTTATTTATGCCTTAAAAAAATAAAATTACAATATATAACGTTAAACATAATTTTATGTTTTAAAATAAAAAATAAAAATACGTACATATTTATTTACGGCTTAAAAAAAATCTGTTATCGTTTTTTGTTTCTTCTACGTAAAGAGTCTGTCATGGCTTTTTCTTGAATATCTTTTAACATTAAAATGTTCTCGTAGTCGAGTTCCCTCTCCTCACACAAACGTATCAAAGTGTTTGCAGCCGAGATAACTTCATCGCAAGTGATTGTGCATTTCTCCTCCGTGATCGCCTCAATCGGGCCGGTTTTCGAACCAATGTGCGTCGGACTATCGAGCAAGTCGGACTGTCAAATGTCGAATTATCGCGAGTCAACTGTACATCACACATTAACAGGTTTTCACAGTTTTTTAATAAATTCTGTTTCGAATTTCAGTTTTAAACTTCCACTGCAAGCATTTTACGACTGACGCAACGGTCGCTCATTCAAAAACATGGGAGAATTTATCATCAGAGTTCGAAACTCAAATAAAGTAGGCGTCATTCCAGGATTCATTCCAATTCAAAAAAATAAGAAAAAAAGAGAAAAATTGTAAAATAAAATATTTGTTTCAAACAGATCATCTTTCAGAAGATGAAGAAAAAGAAATTCTAAAGAATGTAAGAAGGCCTGTTTAAAACTTCACATTAATTCCAAAAACAATAGGAGAACAACAGATCCTCTTGTTGTGAAGCTGCAGTCTTCCTTTGATCATTAAGAGTTTTTGTTATCCTCTTGGATTCCATTTCTCTCCTCTAAAACTAATTCCCTGTAAGCTCTTGTGGTTATTCTACCGTATCATCAGCTTTTTGGTGTTCAAGAAAACGATAAGGGTTTATTATCAAAAAACAGCAATCTTACAATGGAGCAATGTCATTAGCGGCAGAGCAAATCATAAAAGCAATTGAAATTGTAATGAAGCTGGTTTTTACAGTGAAGATAATTTAAATTATTATTTAAGTAAGGTATCATAGCTGGGAGACACGAAAAATTCTAAACATATTTTAAATGAATTTTTTTTAGTTAAGTGAATTTTTCCATTGATTTGAAATTTTTAACTATTTTCAGTCATAAAATTAATGGCTATTAATAATATATTCTCATTGAAGTATTTTATTTTTCAATGAAAATATCTGAAATTTGCTTGTACTAAAATTTGAGCAATTTAATTTTAGGTAAGTTCGTTGGTATCCAGATGTCATAGAGCACTTACAGCGGCGGGCTTGGCAACTCGGATGCCTCTCTTAGATTTAGATTAGATTCCCGCAGGCTTACAACATAGGCTGTAGTTGAAAATAAACTGGATTTAAAGCAAAGATCGTGATATTCCATAAAAAAGATTTAACGATCTTTGCTCTGTAATAACTTCTCTTCTGGAGAAGACATTTCATTTCCAAGCAAAACTATGTATCCAATTCGTGGAGCTATTGTTAGGATTTTAAAAAGTTGAGTCTCGCACTACAGGCCTACTTTGCCCTTGGGATGGGAGGAGGTAATGCTCCCAGTATTTCCTAATCTATGGGACTAGGTTGGGATCAGGTGATCAGCCTGACATCCTCTTTCCCCTTTAACCTC
>JAFIDM010003189.1:30708374-30727113 GCA_023159025.1 Thereuonema tuberculata | reverse complement strand
TACCGGACCTTTTGTAAGGTAACCCCCCTTTTTTGGTCTCTATTCGTTGGACTATATCTTCGGATTTCTTTTAAAAATTAACGATTTCAGTACTGGATGATGTTCTATTAAGTTTTTTTTTTTTATTTTACACTTGAAAATGGACCTTATGGTCAGAAACGTTGTGTTTTAACTTGTTGTTTCTAATCCACACATCACTCGTGCTTATATAAGGTAGGCAATTTTTATTTTGTATTCAGCACGGTTTTCAGCAAAGAATATTATACATTATAAGAAAAAAGGAATGCCAACCAAGTGGCGGGCAGATAATAGGAAAGATACTTACTTACTTATCGTCCGTAACACCCGTACAGGGTTTGGACGGCCTCCTACAATAGGCGTTATTAGCTGGATACCACGAGGGGGCGCCAACCCCAGGGGAAGAGACGAACACACAAGAAAGGAAATTGAAACAACCATGCCACTGCCGGGATTCGAACCCGGCGCATTGGCCACCACGACCGGCCGCCGCCGAGACCGCACGACCACGCCAGCACGGCCATAGGAAAGATACAAGTTGTTAATCTTGTGAACCTAATAAAATCCTATAAACTTTAGAACAAACAAGATAAACAGTGTCGTAGCCTAGTCATTATGTTTCGTTAACAGATTGATATTTTTTAATACCGGGTGATTCATAAAGTATTGGAAAGTGCTGGTGGTTTTCACTGCCCCATATCTTTTAAATAACTGCTCATAAAAATCTGAAAATTTTATATAAAATCGTCAAACTTGTAAGAGTTATAGTTTAATGTTATTATTGAAATTCATTTTATTTGCGTTGAAACACTCCCAGTTTATCGTATATTTAAATAACTGTTGTAATGTTGTTTAAACTAAAAGTCTGGATCCAATATTCAAATGATATAGAAACCTAATTAGGAAAATTTAATCTAAACACTCTGTCATTATTTCCTTTGTTTAATTTTAAAAAAAAATGTATTTTTTTGAAAATGCATTCTGACAAATAACTTTTTTGGGAGATAGTCGAATAATTTTTTTTGGATAATAATTTCGATATATTGGGATGTTGAACGCAAATAAAATGAATTTCATTAATAATGAATAAACATTAACATGAAAATATAACTCTTATATGTTTGACGATTTTATATAAAATGTTTCAGATTTTTATGAGTAGTAGTTTAAAAGATATAAGGCGGTGAAAACCACCAAAACTTTCCAGTATTTTATGAATCACCCGGTAAACGCTTGTGACAATTAAACAGATGTTTTGATTACTTCAGTCAAAAACAAAGCGAAATGAGCTAATAAATGGATTTAAATAGATTTTTTTTTTCAAGGAAATTGAAATTTCTAGTAGAAATGAAACACATTTGTGTTGGTATTAAAAAAAAAAAAAAAGGATGGAAGCGTGGAGGAGAAATTACAAGGTAAATCTGCAGTTTGATTTCTAGTCTTCGGTTAGTGAAATTTAAGAAACTTTATCTGAAATAAAAAAAAAACCAGATATATGTATAAAAAAAAGCCAGCTATGCAAAGAACGGTACTTCATGTCAAGGCTGTGGGACAAAATTCATAATTACTTTAAAAGCGGAAACCTTTCGAATACCAAACACGAAACATAGATCATTCGCAAAAGAAGTTTAGAGGGAATCTCCGTTGCTTTAAATTGTAAACGGAAATGTCAAATAACATTAACAAATCCGATATTGTAAGCAATGCAAATCAATTTACAAAGCATTGAAGTTATACATCAAAGAATTGCCAAGCGATGCAGGCGCCCTCTTAAGTTCCCAGCTTCAATTAACTGAAATCAATACAATGAGTTGTAAGCGGGAATAAATAAAATACACTTCTTATCTTTTTCAAAATTGCTGTAATGTTAATCAATAATTTTGGGCTTTTATTTTTTTTTCTTTCTCTAAACTAGCGACAATTATTTAGCATTTTATTTACTTAAAATCATTTTCGGATAAGAAAAAAAAAGTCATCGTTTGATGATCAGTTAGGGGACGTTGAGTTGATGCGGAGAAGTAATCGTCTAACAAAAGAAATACCTACTTCAGAGGAGATAAAACGAAGATTCTGTTCCTAAAATTACTGAAGAAAAATGCAATAAGTATTAGGTGGTTGAGGGTTCGGCAGGTGGTGCTGCTGAACTGATTGCTCTCTTAAGGCGAAAGATTTATCTATTGATGTGTCTCAATCCATTTTTAATGTAATTTCATTCGTGCACTGATTTCTGATGACTAATTCATGATAATCACTCTGACAAAGATCAACGATTATGGAAACGAATATTTATGATCTGAAATTCCAACAGAAAACCAAAGGAATTATTATTTTTACAAATGCGAATTTATTGTGGTTTCAGAAATAAGAAAAAGTCACATTTTTGAAATATCTTAGTGATAAGGAATTAAAATTCTATCTTTCTGTTATTACTTTTTTTCATTTAAGCTACTTATTAGTATTGAATGATGGACACAATTAACGAAACCAATTTTCGTTGTAGCGAATTTAGTCTGATTGTATTGTGTCTTTCTCATTTCAATTTTCTGTATTTACTTCAATTGATGACAACATAAATATTTCTTTTAAAACTTTATTTTTATAAATTATTGAAATTACAGTGGCACCTCTCATACCCGACCTCGGATCAACCGACTCCCCGCGTCATCCGACCATGTCTAGACAAGCGGCGCGCCAGCGTTATCTGTTTGTTTTCCTGTCACAACAAGCCAAGCAGATGTCTCTGCAGTCCTTTCTTTGTTTCCTGCCTGAGTCATGCTCGTTTTATCGATTAGTTGACGGAAGTCTGCTGACAGTATTGTTTCATGGTGTGTTATCGTTTTAGAAATTACAGTAGTGGAAGTGAATGTTACTTTGTAAGTGAAAGTTTAGAGTGTAAGTGTAATAATGGCTCAAGTACGAAGACGGACGTAACCAGTGTTACAAATGAAGATCTTGCAGATGATGAGATCATTGACATCGTTGTGCAACAAGCTAGTGCTGAAGAAGAAGAGTCAGATGAAGAAAAAGAGGAAGACGAAAAGATCAGCCACTCTGCAGTAAAGGATGCCTGTCCTAAAGTACTTGGAGCAGCAATCAACAGCAACAGCCATGGACGTTATGTGGGCAAAGAAATGGCGTGACGCAGCAGTCAAGTCAAGGTTTGAAAAATTGAAACAAAAAAAATTTATGATTTTTTTATGTAGTTTTAACATGATTTAAACATATTTGTATTCTTTACTTATAACTTAAACACATTTTTATTCTTTATGTATTTGGCTTTTGTAACGTACACTGTATAGTCCTTAAGTTACAGTAGAGTATTTTTTACTTAAATACATCGTTTGTCTACCTGTAAATTGCTTAATTCATTCTCTCCTGATTATCCGAACTTTTTAGCGTTCTGACCATCCTCAGGTCCCGTAGGTGACGGATAATCGAGGTGCTACTGTATTAGACTTCCTTTTTTTTTCGGAATTTAGCTGTTCATCACACTTTTCAATCAAAATTTTCTCATGGCTTTCCATGTTTCTTCCAATTTTAATCGAAAAAAGTTGTCCAGTTCTTCTAATCGAAAACTTTTCTTGTCCAGTCGCTAAAGCTTTCAATTTCATTCAACTACCTAATGCTGTATGTATGTATTTTCTTAGTCTCTTCTCATTCTTAGAATCTAATTTATTATTTATCTTGCTTATCTATGATTGCTTATTTTTTTATTAAAATATATGAATAAAAATTTCCAGAGAGGTTCCTAAAAACAATAGACTTGTAGAAAGCTGTTTCAAAATTACCTGAGAAGGCGTATTTTTCTGCCTTTTGTCACTGGTTCTTAATTCTTTACGTAATTTCTCGTCTGTGACATTTTGTCTTAAAATTTGTAGATATTAATTCGAATAATAAAGTCTACTTTATGAATTCCAATATATATTTAGAACTGTGTATTAAATTGAAATTATAATAGTTCTTAAATTTCCGAAGAAATCTTTAACATTTCTTTAGTAAAGTAAATTTATTTGATCGCGGTAGCAAATGATAACCCATTTGAGTGCCGTCCGGAGAAGCCGGGATTAATCCCTCCGGCGGAAGTCGGAGATGAATTGACTTCCCGGAATCCAAGAGGGGCCCAACTCCAATTTTTTTTGAAATTGAGTTATGGGTAGCATTTCATTGTTACCGTTACTGCGCATCTATTTACCAAAACAAAATATGTGTTTTGATCATGGTAACTCTTGCAAGAATGTAATTATCCATATTTAGAAGTTAGTTTCGAAATATGCTTGAAGAGTAAATAAGGTGTGAGATCACGTATAATTTATAAAACAAAACAAATATATAAATATTAGCGCTACGCTTTGTCATTATAAGTTAACCTCCTGCCCTCAAATATTGTCGATCCAGACAAAGAAATGTTGGTGGCGCCACCTTGTATTTTGTTTCTGCGTACCTACTGTTTCTGTAGCGCTGTTGGGATGACACGGAAATGTTGGTGGCGCCACCTTGTATTTTGATTCGGCGTCAAAACTGTAGCGCTGTTGGGATGACACAGAAATATTGGTAGCGCCACCTTGTATTTTGTTTCTTGCTTAAATGCTGTGCCTGTAGCGCTTTTGGGATGACAAACGCACAAATATCCGTTGAACCGTACAATTTTTGCCTATTAATAAGATGATAACCGATTGGGAGAAAATAAATACTATAATTCGAATTCTTCCATGCTTTGTAATTTATTATCCTATTTACTTAGTTGCATTTCTAATTAATCTATAATTTTAAGTTTTAATTCTACATTGTAAATTTAAAGTGCTCTATCTTACTAAATTCACTAATCTAGTGAGATTTAGATTACCTCAATCAACTCAATTATTTTCATTCTAAAAAAACTCAAATGGAATTGCGCTGGTCATGTAACAAAGCGTAATGATAACAGGTGGTCAAGAGAAATTCTAAACTGGATTCCGAGGATTCAAAGGAAGCCGAGAAAGCGTCCGCAAAGTAGATAAATGAATGAAATTAAATGCTAGTAGTGGCTTAATGTGTGTAGAATTGATATTAAGGTGATGGAAGATAATATACAATATGAATCTAAAACACATTTACACATTAAAGTACCGTATTTTAATGAGCAAATATAGTAGTGTTTTTTTAGATATGTCATGTGTGTTATCTTCTATGAAATTAAAAGCTTTGTTGGTTTCGTCTGGAAGAGAAAAGCTTTCGACCGAAAGAACCTGCAGTAGATTGAAAATGCTTGAAAATGATACCAAGGCCGAGCATTAAATAACATAGAAAGACTCTAAATTTCAAAGTGCTTCAAAAACACAGAAGTATTCATCTACATAGAGTAAGTTTTCTTTTGTCTAGATTGTCCGCTTTGGAAAGTGTCGTAAATGCAAAGCGTCGCAATTCGGGGGTATGCCTGTATTGTTTATTTCTAACTATCCTTTTATGTATTTCATAAATATTTTTAAATTTCCCAAAATGTTCAAATCTTCAGTTTGTTTCCTAACTGTCCATTAAATTTTTTGTAACTATAAAAAATATAAAACATTATATAAAACAATATTACACGCTTTCTTTTTATTATGATCGCTCTAATAGTCTTATTTAAAAGAATTCTTTTGAGTCGCCATAAAAATGAATTTTAATTATTTCTAATAAAATTTATTGTTAGGACAACTCAATAGAAAGAATGAATAATTCGATAAATGTCAATTATCGAATTATAGCCTTTATTGCCTTACATAAAGTTGACAGATAAGCAAATCCTTCAGTAATTTTCTATAAAATATTATTTTTCTATCAAGATTGTGTATCTCACTATCACCCTTTCTATCCAAACTACTATTATAAAAAAATAAAATATGTAAACACATTAAAAGGGTGAGACCGTATTTACAAATGACATCCCAAAACAGCTGTTTCTCGCTTGATTGGCGATCATCAGTTGGGAGTAGTCATTGTAAACGCACTAGATCTCATACAGAGATGAATATACATATAAGTAGGCATGGGAATGGCACCTCCAGAAAAACTAAACTAAAAACAAAATACACATTAAAAATAAATAAAATTCTTGTGTTGCCCTCTGGCAGCCTCTAAGAATTTTTTATACGCAATTAAAATAAGAAATTCCCATAAACTGAAATAAACAAATTGGCTCTCATACAATACGAGAAACTAATTAGAATCCCATCTGAGAACTATTGGAAAAATTATGAGAGAAAAGAGAGGAAACTCAAAACCACTAAGGGATTTATCCAACATATTGATGAATTTATAAGCAAATATATCCCGGACACAGAAATAGAAGAGTTAATACAACTGGCAAATCAATTAGATCATGTTGAGGTAAATTACAATTTGAATCTTACAGAAAAAGTCAAGAAATCAGAGGTCCAGGAAGATATACTAAAATCTATTGCATTAGAGACAATAAACACTTTGTACCCAGAGGATGTCTGGCTTTACATATTCACCGATGGTTCTTTAAAAGAAAACAACCAATATGCAGGTGCTGGAGTCAACAGTAAACTCTTCAAATTCTACAGTTCCGCCGGTAAATTCAAAACTAATTTTGACGGTGAAATAGAAGCAATATATATTGCCATGACTCAACTCCGCATCAGAATGGAATCATTCCAAAATGTCGTCATATTTTGTGACTCACCATTTGCTATTCAAGCCGTAACAAACTTCAAATGTCCAGTAAGCTCCAGAGTGTTGGAAATACGATCTATCCTGACAGAGCTATACAGAATGAGAAAGGAGGTTATGTTCCAATGGATCCCCTCCCATATCGGCATTAAAGGCAATGAGGAAGCTGACTATCTAGCAAAAAAGGGAACAATAATATTAAACACCACAAAAACAAAATTATCCTTCCATTCTGCAAAGCTGGAAATTAAATCCTGTTTCAAATCTGAATGGTTGGCATACCTTAAGGATTTGAGTAAGGAGAACCATTGGGTGGAACCACTTCTAACTAACAAAAGCATACCTGAGTTTCCACGCAGTGAAACCGTCGCTGCATTTCGTAAAATCACACACGATGATTGTCTGGGAGATCACTTACATCGACTCAAAATATTATCCTCACCAAACTGCATTTTGTGCAATGAAGATACCCCAATGGATTGGAAACATCTAAGAAAGTGTAAAGCACTTCAACTTTACTGGACGAGATCCGATGGACAAATTTACTGGGAAGCCAGAAGACTAATGGCTTATGTTCCAAATGTCTGAGCATTAGATTAAATAAAATAAATAAATAAAATAAATAATTCCCATGCCTACTTACTAACATCTGTAAGTTTATTTGTTTGTTTGTCATTGATTCACGCCTCAACGACGCAACGGATCTCAATGAAACTTTGCAGGAGTTCGACGTAGACTACTTTTCATTCGGTCGATCAAGTAGTTCCTGTGGGATGAATGAAAAATTTTCCAAAACTATCTGAAAATGGCGCTAGCGCAGTTTTCAATGAGTGCATTTAAAACATTCTCAAAACTGGCGATAGAAGGCGCTCACGCCGTTACAAATCGTTCCACAGATTTCAAAAAATATACGATACAGTTAATTAATACGTTAGATTTCAATACTGTACTGCATGTATTATTTAAAATTTAAACTTAAATTTAGTTTCAGTTCTAAGTTTGGGTTTTTACTTGATGAAATTGCAAGGCTTTCGGAGCAAAGAGACGGTAGCCAACTAGTCTCAAAATAAATATTGAAAAAATAAACAAACAGAATAATATGTATGTCTTCGTCCAAGACTCAAAAACAAATTGTGTCTAAAACTTTAACCATCCATATCACTCTGCTTCAAGCTAAACAGAAACGTTTTGAATTATACAACAATAACAAATAAAAACAAAATAAATATGTAATGAAAGATGTATAGCAGCGGTTCTCAACTTATTTTAATCGCGGAACCCTTTTCACCTTGATAAAAAGTTTTGGAACCTCACATTTTTATTTGCTAACAAATAAAACAACAAATGAAAGAAAAAAAAATTTAAAATACGCACAAAAAATAGATTAATAATAAAAAAAGAAAATATTATTAAATTGAAGTAATTAATGTGAAGGATTAAACTACTTCTTTTCTTCCAATATTCTTTCAGAACTAGTCGGCTACCCGTCGCTTCGCTCCGGAAGCCTCGCGTATGTAACGGAAAACAATTTGTTATTTATTAAAAAAAACACACAGATTACATCAAGTAAAATAAAACTAAAATTTTTTTAATTTTTTTTTATTTTTATTTTAATTTTTGATGTCTATATTCTCTCAATCCACGACTGCTTTTAGAATCAGCGTGTGAATCATGTATCTATGATATATTTTTATTTTTTATTGAAATTAGAATGTAATCCTTGTGGTCTATTGCCTAAATCGTCTAACTTCGGAGCAGAGGTTCGATTCCAGTAGATAACTTATAGAAATTATTTCAATTTTTGTAAATTACAATAATTGCACCAGACAGACAAAGAAATAAAAGATTATAGTAATGTAGATACACTTTTCAGTGGCTTTTGAGTTACAAATAGTGATTTTTAGTATTCTACGTAATAGAAATAGTGATTCTTTTTTTTTTTTTCTTTTTTCTTCAATTCCAATTGATACTTTTCAGTGGTTCTTGAGTTACAAATAGTGAAAATTATCTACTAATCTAGGCCATCAGATTGTTCGGTATAGATATATGAAGAAGAGATGTTCAGATGGACGTTGGTTGATATAGATGATAAATGAAGATCATAGCTTGTATACGAAATTCTTCGTGACAAATTGATTGTAACTATTCTTTAGAGTGAAGATAACCAAATTCTGTTGAATTGTGACTCAAAGACATAAAGTTTTACGTGAGTGAAGACAACGTTTTCCAAATATATGGCAACTTTATTTAGAGTTTGTCCTTGAGCTTTATTGATAAACATCGCATAAGAAGGTCTGATCGGAAATTGTTTTCTTGTGATTATCGCATGGTTCCATAGACATCCTATGGATGAAAACAAAATCTCCTTTGTGAGTTCTGTTATAATTTCGGTTTCTATGAGATCATTATCGAATGAACGGCATTTAAGTTGAGTTCCATTGCAGTATGCAAACTTGGGATTGATGTTTCGCAACAATATTATCGACGATCCAATCTTCAATGACAATCGATGTTGAGGAATACCGCTGAGATTCAATTCGTTCAGATACTCGGGCAGATAGAGATGTTCGTGTGGTGGATTATCAGAAGTGTCAATTTTATTCGCACTTGTATGCTCTGTAGTCTCCCCTTGTATTCTTAGACTTATCATTTGATTGATGTTATCGACACTCTCGTTCACCTTGGTTGATCAGCCGCATATTTATCGTGAGGTTTTTGACTTGATGTGATTCTAGCTTTTAGAGTTACAAATAGTGATTTTTCAGTGATCTACCTAATAGAAATAGTGCTTTATTCTTTCTTGACTCTCTTTTTTTTCCAAATGATACTTTTGAGTGGTTCTTGAGTTACAAATAATGATGGTTTTTGAGTTACAAATAGTGATTTTTCAGTATTCTACTCAATAGAAATACTTATTCTTTCTTTCTTGACTCTCCTTTTTTATTCCAATTGATACTTTTCAGTAGTTTTTGAGTTACAAATAATGATTTTTCAGTATTCTACTTAATGGAAATACTGCTTCTTTCTTTCTTGACTCTTTTTTTCATTCCAATTGATACTTTTCATTGGTTTTTTAAGTTATAAATAGTGATTTCACAGTATTCTATTTAATTAGTACTGCTTCTTTCTTTTTTGACTTTCTTTTTCATTACAATTGTTACTTTTCAGTCAAAGTCAGTTCAGTTTTGACAGATAAGTCAAAAAAACTATATGAAGAGAGTGTAGTTCCCATAGCCTAATGGATAAGACGTCTGACTTCGAATCAGAAGGTTACAGGTTCGATTCCTGTCGCGGATGCTTCATTGTGAAAAGCATTTCTATTTTTCATTCTCACAGAAAACTGCGCCGGACAGACACACAGACACACAAACAGACAGAGAAATAAAAGATTTTAGTAATATAGATTGTTACTTTTCAGTCAAAGTCAGTTCAGTTTTGACAGATAAGTCAAAAAAAACTATATGAAGAGAGTGTAGTTCCCATAGCCTAATGGATAAGATGTCTGACTTCGAATCAGAAGGTTACAGGTTCGATCCCTGTCGCGGATGTTTCATTGTAAAAAGCATTTCTATTTTTCATTCTCACAGAAAACTGCGCCGGACAGACACACAGACACACAGACAGACAGACAGAGAAATAAAAGATTTTAGTAATATAGATTGGATTCAATTGTGGACAGCTGAATTCTAATATCAGGAGTGACAACCAACTTACTTCAGTATTTTGTTTCTGTCGCAGTGCTCTTTCACATAAATATGATGCATCTTGCTGATGATGGGGCACTTGTTCCTTGAAACTGTTCAATAATAATGTACTGTATGAATTTTTAATTTTTATTCATTTTTAATTGTTTTATATTAAATTATTTATTAACTTATATATGTTTCTAACATGAATAAGAAACTAATTTTTTGCCAAAAATGATTTTTTTTGTAGATATATTAACGTTATATTATATATTTGTAAATATAATTAAATAATTATTGTAAATAGAAAAACTTCAATTTTCAAAATAGTATTTTTATAATCTGTAAATATCAATTATTGAATCAATTGTAAATATATTTAATAATTTTTAATTGTACATAGTTTATAAATTAGTTGTTTAATTATATATATAGACTATCTTTCATTTAATTCACAATTGTTAATAATAAATAAAACATTAATTTGTAAATAGATATCAAAAAGACAGTTTATAATTTTGTAAAACTAATGTAAAAAGATTTTGGCAAGAAATTTTATAAATAATTTGATTAAAAAATAATTAATATATAAATATTTTTGTGTGTCTTTTAAAGTATATATATAATTCAAATATTTGGTACTAAACGCCAACAAACAATTTAATTGCCATTATGAATAAATTTGGAAATTTTTCTTTTCAATCGCACCAAAACTCGTTTAATAAAACTTCATTAAATATACTTTTTATTTGTTTATTTGATATCAGTTGGATGAGATTTTCATATTCTGAAGTTCTTCTGGTTTTTCGTTAATATGAGAGTAATAAAAAAAAATAGTTTTTGTCATCTTTTAGTAGAGAAAGGATTCATTTAATGCCACAGTTATTGATTTTAGAGATTAACAATTTCTCTTCGAATTTCCTCATTAATTTCACAGTTCCATTCTGTAAAAAGCCATTTAAATTTGGAAATAGATACATATTATTTATTTCATCAGCGATGGTCCAGTAATGTGACTTTCGTAAAAAAAATCGTAATTTATCTTTTGTGATGAAATTATTTATCTTTTTTTCCTGCAGGTAGAGAAACATCATTCAATTTTGTGAACATATCCACTACATGAGAATTTGATTTGACCACGAAGAGTTGCTAAAGCGATCTGCTAATAAAAATTTATCATTATGTAAGAATATGACGAGCTCTCCTCGTAATTCAAACAATCTGATAAGAACTCTGCCACGTGACAGCTAATTTCAGGAAGTACCAGGAAAGATTTATGGTGGCTGTCCATATCTTTACGTATAACTTTCGTTAATCATGCTTTTAGCGGTCATGTTAATAATTTTCACTGCTTCATCTAAAATACATTTAAAGATGAAGGGATACTTCAAGTGACTACTCCTACACGTTTTAGCAACATTCTCAATTCGTATTCCTGCCCCTTTCACAGGCCCTTTCACAGGCAGTGATATATCACTGACTTCGCACCATTGCTAAATGCATCGACAATTTTCTCTCAACTTATTTATTCCAAGAGTCATCCTAAAATCGTCAATACAGTTAAATGCTATTTCTTCTCTCTTGTTGGTTTGTAAATATCATATCTCCTTCACTAGAATTCTTGAAGTAATACCGAACGAACTCCTAAAATTGATAGGTCGTTGCGTCTGTTGTCTCGTCTAATTGTAAAGAAAATGAATCCTGCGTGAAACTGTATTTTTTGAGAAATAAATTTTAGCAATTTCTTTAAAGGATTTCTCATCGAACATACAGTGAACAGCTTTGTTGCATATTTTTTACGAAAGTTTCAGAAATTGTAGGGGTTCACCTGCGAGCTCTGTACGGTAGCTTACTTTATAGCAAACCATTGCTGCCAACTTGTTTCCGACAATATTTTCACCATAAAATGTTTGGTTTTGTCAAGATTTCTTTCAAAACATTTCAAAAAATATAGAAATCTTTATTTTTATTTTCTACATGTTTCGTTTCAAAATGTCTGCGCAATTTAGCTGATGCTAACCCAATACTTGATAAGATCTTATTGCGTAATATACATACATCAGGGCCTCGGGAGTTCATGTAGTCGTGAATCCGCGTAAAAAATTAAGTCGAGTCGCAATTACGTTTTTTTTTATGACTTAGCGATTGTTTAATACCGACATGCAATTTTCTTCAATTCATCTTTTAAAAATGCGAGCTGCGCAGAGCTATGTTTAAGTCACCCCCTCCCTCCCTATGGAATAAAACTTGATTTTAAACTCTAAGAGCTCAAACTTATTTTAATTTGGAACACTAAATTTTATCGGCGGAACCCAAGGGTTCTGCGGAACACAAGTTGGGAATCCCTGATGTACAGTATATATATGTTCAAAATGCTAGTTTGCAGAACTTAAGGACGAAGTAGAAAAAATAACATATATAACAGCAGCATCGAAATTCAAAATAACTCAGGACCGTGTCTGGAAACAAGAGCAATTTGTTTGACCTGAGAATATTATGCACACAACAACATGCTTCGCCCTTAATTTTTGTACACGAGTGTATTTACATTTATAGCTTAGCCTAACGAAAGTTAAGTACAGAAAATCAATAGTACTATATTTCTATCTCTATATTTCACTGATTTAAAAGTCAGAAAAAGTCAATCAGATAATAGTTAATGAATGGATCATCTTGAATTAGAGATCTACTTTTTCTATTGGAAAATATCTTTTATGGATTCCGATGAAATTCGTTCGTAAAATATTTTCATCGAAGAAAGAAGCAAAAAAGAAGCATCGAAGAAGAATTCGATATTGAATTGAAAGCCTACTTTCATTAAAATATTATTTCTTAAAAGAAAGAAAGAAAAATAAGTCTCAAGCGCAAAATATGAAACACCTACATTTATATTCAAATTATGATATTTGATGAATATAAATAGGATTAATTTTCTATTTCCGGAAAAAAAGACTTAAATTAACATTAGTTACTAAAGATCTCTAAATCGGATTCATTCTAATTTATTTATTTAGAAAAGAGAAAAAATAAAAAATTAGATTGTTTGTAGTCCTTAATTTTTTTTTTTTTTTTTTTTTTAGTTTTTACAGTTCCAACGTAGCTTTGTTTGGACTTTCGTCTTTACATTGGACTTTGGATAGTTCTTTTGATTGAAGACAGATGTCATCCCCTCTACTGTTGATTGCTGATCATTCTGAATCATAAGAGATATTCACAACAAGTTAAAGAAGTTCTACTAAGAGCTTCCAATTATTAAAGGTTGGACAGACTCGTTCACACTTATTCACTGATTTAATGAATCTCAATTAGAAAATTCCTCTAACTGAGAAAATTTGGCTTAAAATGGTATTCTGGTGACTCCAACAATGTGTCGTTTTAGTGTTGAACAAACGAAATTTGAACTTGATCGGCCTTTAATGAAAGAGAAATAAACACTAAATGTAAGAATGAAAAATCCAATCCCCATGGCGATGTTCGAATTTGGTTCAGATGTTAAAGATGCACGACAATCTATCGCATTGAAATTCATACATATGCATTTACTACCCAGTGCCCGAAATGCAATCGGTAATTGAAAGTAAACTATTTTTCTTCGTCAAATATCGAAATTACCAAAGAGGAAGAGACCATTTTTCCTTCGAGTTATTTGCACTACTAATAAAATTAAGTTGAAAAAAAAATTCACATGCGATGCCATGCATGTTTCATTTTCGACGAGTTCCTATGACACAAGAAGTGACCGCAGAACTCGTATTTCTCCCGTATTTATAAGTCTTTTCAAATATGATATGAGTCATATTAATAGTTCGTGTTATAGAGTTGGTGAAAGGCAGATGGATGGACAGAAACTTCTGAAGAAATTTCCCCTTTGCACTTTATATACAGGGGCTAAAACTTAAGGAAATTAAGCTTTAAATTCTTCCCTAAATTTTTTCATTTAATCAAAAACTTAAGTTATTATAATTCCAGTTTTTCCCCCTAGTAAAAAAAATTCCTATGTTTATCTGTCTTATCTCTTGCCTGGAAAAACAGATGTTTTCTGAAGTTGGAAGTGACAGAGATGATGAACCATAACACTCGGGCCACTCAAAAACGATACAAGGTTCAGGTTTCTAAGGTTATAACACTTCAGCAACAAGATTAACGGCCCTGACACGAGTGGCACCTAAGGAAACAAATAATACCATCATTTTACCAGACGCTCGTACTCCAGAAGTTTTTTATAGATCAAAAGACAGTTCGGCGAGTTTAAATTCGTCTGTTTAGAACTTGATTTTTTTTAGCCTCTTAAGTGCTTAAACCACCATAAAAATGCATCTGGAAACCTTTGAAAATGAAAAATTACCCAATTAAAAATCATGCTTACGGAACTCTAGGTTTTTTGCGACCAAACATTAAAAAGCAATTTAAGGCTATGATATTATAAAACTTATAAAAAATAAAATTAACTCTTTGTTTGCCAAGAACATCGTAAACCTGTAAACTTGTATTTGACTAAGTTTTGCTCCTCTGCTTGTAAACTTATTTACGAAAATCTTTAAGTGAAAAAAAAAATAAAATTAAGAAATTAATAAATAAAGAATCTTTTTGCTAAAGACAATCGAAAGAAATACTGAAAGACAATATTTTTATATTTTTTTTTTAGTGAAAAAGTTACTAAATTAAAAGTTGAAGTTTTCAAAAAAAAAAGATAAATAACACAGAAAATTAAGAAAATTATCTAATTAAGTCGTAAGGTGTGGGCCCGGTAGCCGAGTGGGTAAGGGCGCTTGGCTGCGGGTTCGATTCCCCGCCTCGGCGGAGGGCGGGAATTTTTCCACACTGCTTTCTCCTCCAAACGGGTTCTAGGGCCTACCCAGCCCTCTGTAGAATGGGTACCGGGTTTCTTTCCCTGGAGTTAAAGGCGGGCGGGGTCGGGCTGGCCTCCCGGCCATAACTTCGTCCTATAGGTTCGCTGTGCTGGGAGCCTTACCTCCCGCAACCTCAAAGGCCTGCACGGCCTATTCGTGGGTTACTTTAACTTTTAACTTTAAGTCTAAAGGTCTAAAATTGGTCTAAGACTGTTTTAAAGTACTTACGAAAGTAAATAAATTCAAAAAGCATTAAACTTCATGTTAAAAAGCGATGTACATAATTTAATGATTATTCAGATAGATAATTTAGAGTTTGTCTGTTTATCTCACAGAAATTTATAGAAAACATTATTTACTTATTGAAGTTAATTTTCGAACAAATAACTACAGGCAGCCCTCGTTTTACGCCGGTGTTCCGTTCCTACAGTGGCGTCGTAAATCGAATTGACATAGAATGAACCCATTATACAGGGTGTTTCAAAAATACACGGCATAATTTCAGGTATGTATTTCCCACATGTAGACAATCAAAATAGTTCATTACAACATATGTCCGGAAATGCTTCATTTCCGAGTTATGGCCTTCACAACATTGAAAATCACCGGAACGTTTTTCGTATTTACAGATGAAGCACAGTTCACACGAGATGGCATAACAAATTTCCACAATCAGCATGTATGGGCGTATGAAAACCCAAATGCAACTGTTGTATCTCATCACCAGGTGCGGTTCTCCCTCAACATGTGGGCCGGTATCATTGGTGATCGATTAGTTGGACCCCATGTACTTGTAAACAGACTTACGGGGCAGGCGTACACAAACTTCCTGGATAACACCATACCTCATGTTTATGACGACACTCCACTGATCGATCGTCAGCACGCTCACTTCTTGCATGACGGCGCTCCTGCACACTTCAGTCGTACGGCTCGCCGGTACTTGGATCGAACGTTTCCTGATCGATGGATAGGTAGAGGTGGCCCAATTGCTTGGCCTCCACGCTCACCTGATCTGAACCCTCTCGATTTCTACTTGTGGGGCCATTTAAAATCATTGGTTTATTCGTCTCCGGTGCCTGATTTGGAATCCCTTCGGAATCGAATTTTGGCACGTTCTGAGGACATACGCAACATTCCTGGAGTGTGGGATCGTGTTCGCAGGTCATTGAGACATCGATCTGAGGTCTGTATTCAAGCAGGAGGTGGTCATTTTGAACATCTTCTGTAATGGCAACGACCGGCGGAACGAAAAACGTTCCGGTGATTTTCAATGTTGTGAAGGCCATAACTCGGAAATGAAGCATTTCCGGACATATGTTGTAATGAACTATTTTGATTGTCTACATGTGGGAAATACATACCTGAAATTATGCCGTGTATTTTTGAAACACCCTGTATAATGTAAACGGGAACGATGGGTTCCACACATTCAAAAATACATTGTTTTTATTTAATTAAACCATGTTAATGTAACTTTTTACGAATAAAATTAATGTAAAATATTTACTTATTTTGATAGGCTTCCTAAAATATTATTTATTATTTTATTTTAACTTAATTATTACATGTATACCGAGTAAAGTGTGTCAGATATTCACCGAGAAGTCCGTATCCGCACTACAGTTCAGTTCATGAAAGAAGAGCTTTTGATGACGTACTTTCCTTAAAGATTGATGTTTCCAGGACATAACAGCGCCATCTATTGATAAAATTCGTAACTGAATCTTATAAACATTATGAAAACATTTCGGTTTTTATTTTGTCTACAGTTACGAATACATATTAATAATCAACATTGAAATACTTAACAACGTTCCACACTACTGCCGTTGCTTGGCTACGCAAAGTGTGTCCTTTCTTGGTCACGCTTAAGCGATCACAAAACGACGCCATCTTGGACTGACTGCTCGGAGTTCAAGTTGATGACGTCATTACTGGTGACGTTTATTCCAGACAAAATCGATCGCTACGTAATGACTATACATGGCAAACCATTCTTTTTCAAACACTACTATAGTAGATTTCCTTTTACCGGATATTGGCACTTTTATTTTTAAAAACATTTATCACTATTAATTGTAATACGTATTTATCACAGCATTTATAGATGATCGACGCGGGATGACTGAGTGAAACAAAAGTGAGGTGTGTTGCTGACATATGGACTGAGTGAACGGAGCCTAAGAACCGCTGTTTAAGTTTATGGCTGCATTTTAGCTCAAGAAATTCTTTTTCTTTTTTCATATTTTAATTTTTTTAATTGTATTTTTCCGCATTTTGGCCTAACTTCTAACAGGTGTAAACTTGAATCGTAGTAAATTAAGCCGTTATAAAATGAGGGCTGCCTGTACTGAACTACATTTTTATTTCTAATCTGTAGTTCATTTATACATCGTTCGTTTCAATCCTAACACAAGTAAAACGAATGTGTTCTTCCCACTCCAGAGAGGGTATTTCGATTTAAAATTTTCTTGTCTTTTTGCATGTTCTTCCAATATACTTCAACCTGGACAACTTCCAGGTTGCAATTTTCGTTGTAATTTTCATAGTCCATGAACTTCAACTGATCTTAGAAAAATGTTTGTATGTTAGTTTTGGTCTCTAAGGCTGCACTATCATTAACTATTTCACAACAATTCATTGTATCTCATCGCTTTCAGAGTTAAATGTCATTGTTACGTTCTGCTGTTTGTCTGCAATATTTATTGAAAACAACTAAAATTACAGCGACGAAACTTTTACATAACTTGAAAATAAGTTATGTTTTATTTCGATCCATTACTTGAACTCGAAATCCTATTTACTGCAACATTTTGTTGAATTAAAGGCAAATTTTTGTAGTTTTCGGTAGACGAGGAAATACGCGAAAGAATAGCATCTGAATTTCATCAAGGAAAGATGCAAGTGAGAATAAGTATGGGCAGTGGAAATATCGATGAAATACACAAATCAAAATTTCAGATCCTGCGAAGCGACAAAAATTCGGGAGAAATTAAAACTTATATGTTTAAAACCAAAAGGAATTTCAGTTTTCATAACATGTTTTTCTCAAGTGGAGAAAACTAAAATGATGTAGTTCTCTTTAATTGCTCAATAATAATAAAACTGGAAGTATAGTATCTGAACAATAACAGAAATAATTCCATTATTATAGTCTAAGTCATAGTGTAGTTATTATTAGTCGACTTTAGCCACTTAAATAAGTATCACAAATCATTTATTAAAACTCCAAAATACTGCACCACAGACCAATATTTCGTCTTATTTTGCAAAGACTTCCTCAAGGTTTTTTGGTAACATAATAAACAAATAAAAAAATAAAAAATAAAAAATAAAGATCAAAATGGAAAGAGAAATAACCTTCTCAAACCTTTTACAAATCAATAAATAAATTCTATGCCAATAAGTAAATCAAATAATACTATTGTCATATAACAATAAAACATTCAAAATATTTTGAAAACAATCAAAAGATTTGAAACTTATTATTACATTAAATGCTACTAATATTAAATGCTACTAACTTACTGT
>JAFIDM010003189.1:30687752-30698508 GCA_023159025.1 Thereuonema tuberculata | reverse complement strand
AAAATTAGGCTTACGTATGAAATATTTAAATGGAGTTTATGAAATATCAAGAGCGAAATAATATTTTTTTCCTGAGCTCCATCTGTAATGTAATCTTAGTAAATCGAAACAGAGGTAGTTTTATTTTCATTTTAATCAAGAAATTATGAAAAAAAATAAAAAAGGACGTTATATTTCGCACTAATAAGTGTTATATAAATTATTACTATTTTCAATAATAGATTATTTACAGTTGATGTAGTGAAGAAATTAAATTTACTTTTTGTAGGAAAAAAGCTATCACGAACTTATTAAATTATACTCACTATTATAATAGCATTAATGTTTTGTTAAAAAAATGAAATGTTTCTGATAAACCGACTGTAAAACCGAGATAACGCAAACCATGGCATTTGAAGTTTCTCACTAATAGGTTCTTATTATTAGTTTCTTACTAATATAGGATAAGTTAGAGAGAAATAGAAATGTTGTGATTTTTTTTCATAATAATAATAGTTTCTTTTAATGATTATTTTAGTATAGTTTACCATTGTTACTTGTAACATCTATTGTACAACTGTATCATCCAATGTGTCAGTCTGAATTAAACGCTTATTATGAACAAATTCCGGATACAGGCGAAAGAACGAAAAGGAGCCACAACCTGTCACCGGAGCGTTTTAAATGCGAAACGGGCGAACAATTTAAAAGCACTCGTTTTCAGGATACGGGGGTTGGGGTGATCGTGAAGGCCATGAAAGAGATTATCATTCTCCACCATTGTTGTGCATCGTATTTTAAACAGAGATTACAAATGTCGAGTTCAATTATAGGGAAATGGAGGTAGGGAAGAGGACTGCGATTGGTCAGCCCTAAATACTCACAGAATTCACTGGTACTAGTGATAAAGTCTGCTTCGAGGGACTCTATTAACTAGTAAAACTCTTACAACTATTTTATTCGGAAAAAAATTAAATTGTTATATCTACCACATAATCACTGCATTTCTTCCTCATTTGTCTAACGTAGGAAAAAGTTAAGTTTTATATTTCAAATATTTTTCTTGAGATAATATCATTTCATTAACACTGTAATCATTACAATAAGTATGCACTTAAAATGGCGTAATGGCGTCTCAATGATTTTAAAATGCCTCCTTTTTGTATTTGTTACTGCAACTATTCGCTTTTTTGTAATTTGGAAGTATTTTTTTAGAAAATAATAATAATTTATCCATAGTTGATCAATGGATTGATCATTGTAATAAATCATTCTCTATATTTTCATAAAAGATATGTAAGCGAATAAAGGAAAAGTGAAATTTGTCTATTCATGGAGCAAACTCCCTTGACAAGATATAAATATCAATATTTACCATGATTATACATCAAAGCCTCAGAAACATTCCTTCTTATCAAAGTAGCAACAGGACATGAGAAGACACGTTTTTACATTTACGCTAACTGATAACATTAAATCTGTTATACATCAGTGTTGTTATCTGAAAATGTTGCTGACAGAATTATTTATTTATATGGTTATATTTAAATCCATAATATTTGTAAATTCAAGGTTGCATAATACTTTCCGTCTTAGTCTATTTCATTTTGTAATATTTTCACTATAAGTCACCAATTATTTCTAGCGAAGGTGTGTAGTACATAGTACATATATGCTTTTTATGCTTTCAAGACAAAATTTCTGAAAATGTAATGTACTTTTTTTTTTGCTGAAAAATAAGTAGAGAACCCGGGGCAGAACGGAATATTTTATGTTTTCAAGGCCGTAAAAACATAAATAATCCACTGAAACATTCGGGAAGGAATGCATATGTTTTATTCAACAATTACGTAGAAAAAAGTAAGTAATGTGAATCAAAAACTTACATAAATACAGGAAAATTTAAAAATTAAAAAACTGCAAATAACCGGGGCAGAATGGAATACACATATGAAAATTAAAATAAAGTTATGTAAAATCCTTTAAGTGCATTTCAGACTACCAGTAATCAGTAAAAAAACATTTTATTGATAAATAAATGATGTGAACACGATTTTCATGAGATAAAATATTTAAAAATAGTTTTAATTGAAGATGCACTGTTCAGCCAAAATAAAAATAACTTATGTTTTTAAAAAACTAAGTTTTACTAAAAATAAATTTTTAATAGACAAAGTGTTAAGGAAGAAAATCATCACCCAAACACAAGCCATAGAAATTTGTTTATAAATGTACAACATACATGAAACATACGAAGAAGGCTTTCGGTCCACTATATATATTTTAATGTGCTTTATAAATTTTACTATCAATATATATCGCTTTAGATATATTACGAATTTCTAGCAATAACAATAATATTTAATTATCATTGATAGTAATATAATATCTGATTATATATGGTGTCTCCGAATTTATATCTTTCATATTGTTTTCTTTATTAATCCAAATAATTCTCATGTATGATATAGAAAGAACAGTTTTTGTTATTAATAATGAATGGACAAGCTATCATATTTTAATTTCCGATCTTGTTATGTATTGTGTGTTGACTGTATTGTGTACTAAAATGTCTTGAAAATACTTTGAAAAATACGAAAATTACTTTGAAAATACTTTGACGAAAAATACTTTGAAAATTTGCTTTAACTAATAGTTTTGTAAATTTTATTTTGTTTTATATAGTACAGTGATTATAAAAGTATTACTAGGATTTCTTTTTACCTATTAACCTGAGATATTAAGACTAGTTATTTCCAGAGAAGTTTGGCTACTTAGACTTCTCTTCGTGTATTCTCTTCTTCCTTCCGTTCTATCACTTCAATCTATTCATGTGGTTCCAGTTGAACAGGGAAAGTCCATTGGTTTTTCTTTTTTTTGCTGATTTCTCTAAATTTCGATGTCAGATTGGGTTGATCTGCGACACGGGTAACGAATTCATTTCCTCAAGGGAAGATAAACCTTCCGTTTGGCCACCTAACCGCTTCAGAAGAAGGAGGGATCTTATTGATCAGAGAATTTTGTGAACTCGACAGAAAAACTAAATGCTGTCTCAAGACACTGCAGCAGCGGGAAGAGAGGTGACATTTTCCTTTTTATTTGTCTTTTCTTCCATATTCGCTTTACTTGCAACACACTAGGGATGTTTCAAAGAATTTTGCTTGCTGCTGCATTGAAATGCCTTTATTAATTTTAGAGGAAGAACTAAAATTGGAAATAAAAGTGCTTTGAAAATTGAAATTCAAAATATTTACTCATGTATTCTGCATTTGAACCTGTATTTTCTTTCACGATAATATTGCCGGAATCTGTAATCTAGCGTTATGCCATAGATAAAATAGCCCCAATTCAAAACTTACAACCCAAGTAAATTTTTCTTTTCTACTTTAAAGAAAAACCTAGCCTACTTGTATTTTTTTTTCTCATATCATTATTGAAATTTAGACTTTGTTTTGAATTAATCACAACACAAGTTAGAAGGCGGAGAGATGTGTAATGCGTCTTTCAGCAAAAGGTGAATTAGTTTAATGGCAATAGTTATGTTATGTTAATAGTTTTATTTTATAGTTTTTTTGATACCTTTTCCTTAAAGATACATAAGTAAAAAAATTATAATCAATTCACTTATAGATTTAAAAAAAAACTTTAATTTTTTTAAGGATGAAACTAACATTATTTTAATAAATATAGAACATAAGAACATAAGAACAGAATCTACTCATTTCAAATTTAAGAACAAACTCAATTTTTCTGAAAACACACAGGCATCACAGGCAACATAAATTTTTGTAGAAGCGGTTCTGTCCCTTATAATCTGTCTTGTCAATCTCTATTCTAACTAGTTGTATGATTACTTGTTGTTAGTACTAAGCATTTACTTCACTTGGTTTACTGTCAAACATGCATTTTAATATCTGTTACATTCACTTGAAAATTGGTGATCTAATAAACCACAGTTATACCAGAACTTCCACTGATAGAAGCGCTTCACTGATAAAAAAGGTTCCGTTTCATTTCACAGAATGCAGTTACTCTTTCTCACGTTTTATTTTTCTTTCCATTTCTTAGAATAGCAACTTTTTATTATTATTATTGAAATATAGAGGAGGATCAAGCCCTGAATAATTTGTAGTCTTATATATACTTAAAGACTACGATTATTAAGTAAGGCCAGAGGTAAAAATCTGTCCAGCAGTTTTAACATGATGAGCATACCAAGTTTTCTTGTTATTGAGTAGGAAAGCTTCGTTTATGTAATGAGAAACTATTTTTATTTATTTAAATACGTATTCCCTACATTTGAAGATTTGAAGCCCCGTGTTGTTACCAGTGCCTAATCAAGCGTAATAAATTCTCAGCAACAAGATCGGACTTACTGTTTTTAATTCTACTTTTAATAGAACTTTGTCGTTATTAAATTTATTTCTATTAAAAAACATCATTTCTTTCCTTTTCTACCCAATTTACTTGACTGCAGATAAATCAGACGGAGCTTTATTTAACGGCTATCAGAGTTGAAGGAATGCAATGTCACAGTGATTATTATATGTTGTTCCACTGTGTTCTGTGACAAATAAGAGTTCTTCTGATGACAAGTGATAATGTTGAGCGTCTTGTTGTTTATGTTCCTTTCATTCTATTCAGGAAATGGTAGAAAAGAAAAGGTTTTTACAATAGCAACTCTCTGCTCCTGAAATATAGATCCTGTTGACAAAGAACTTTGGAGGTAAGGATTTGTGAGCTCCATTCATAAGATTACGGATAAAACTGAAATGG
Source organism: Thereuonema tuberculata (assembly GCA_023159025.1). Lineage (NCBI taxonomy): Eukaryota > Metazoa > Arthropoda > Chilopoda > Scutigeromorpha > Scutigeridae > Thereuonema > Thereuonema tuberculata. The sequence goes on along the minus strand of JAFIDM010003189.1, from coordinate 30,693,753 downwards.
AAAGAGATGACAAAGTGTCTTAACATTGAAATATATATTTTTGTTTCTGCGAACATGAATGAAAGTGTTCAAGTATATTTTTCAGTTTCAAGCTGAAACGTTATATTTAAAGGAGATTTATAATTTAGTAAATTGGCCAGCCGCTAAGTTATTTTATATTTACTCGAAAAACACGATTTAATCAGGGATATCCAAGTTATTTTCAAGTAAATGAATTATAGATATTTCCCAAGAAACACCTGAGTTACAGTTTTTTTATCATAAAAAAAAAATCGAAAGGAATTTCGTCACAGAACATTTTTAACACCCGTGTGTAGATGAATTACCTGTGAAGAGAAAGAAAAAAAATATGGAAAATGCTAAAGTTTTTTTCTGGTTCTTTTACTTCTCAGGATGCCAATATTGTTTTCCATAGCTGAAAAATAAACGTACAAATAAACAGTCAACTGAACAAACAAACTATGATAATCGAAAGTGATAATTAGAATAATAAATAAATATGATTTAAAGTAGAACACCAAAATCAAGTAAACGTAAACTTTGCTCCATCTAGTGGAGGTTGACTGAAATAGGATAGTAAGACTAAGTTATCCATAACAAACCAAAACAAAAAAAAGAATATATTATTACACAGAATTTTATTAGATAATTTCTGTAATGTAAATAATGTTTTAAGCCTATTTATTTATTTATTTATTTATTTATTTATTTGGAACATCTTATAATAAAAGTATGTGCATGAGGGTTTTTTTTTTCTTACAGATTCTTTGGCTACCTTTATTTTCTGGGATCTCAAAGAACACTTAAGAAAAAGAATATCAGACTCAGGAAACAATTACAGACATTCCACGGAAGCCTCTTAGCTGGTTCCCAACAACTGACAATTTCGGTTCAAAATGGTGAAATGAACTCGTCGGAATTTTTTTAGAAGCAGACGAAGAAGCAAAAGTTCTATTATAAAAAGAGAAACGGGATGGGGTTGCGGGAAATGATGACTTAGGTAGATTCTTGGATCTCCTTTCATTTGAGATAACAGTTTTGATGAGAAAGACTACAAACAGACCCATTTACGATAGAAAGCATTCAACTAAGACATGGGAATTTGGTGTTGTGCAAGTGGTCTTGTTCGTAAGAATAAACAGAGTTTAAAGTGTGTCCACCACAAGATGAGACTTAGCCACGCCTCTTCAAACGAAGAATCCATTTCACAATAGGGATGAGGGTTGGAAAAGAAAAATTTTGGGAAAAAAAAATAGGAAAAATTTTAAAAATACTTACTATTAAAGAAGAAAATATTTATAAAATAATTATGAATAACATTTATAATGTCAATAGGGAAAAAAATAATCAAAATAATGAACAAATAACTAGATACAATTGGTTAAAAATCTTTCAAATCAATAAAACGAATAATAATTTTGGTCTAAGATTAGAAAACTATATAAAATATAAATTATTCATTCAAATTAATTAGGAAAAATATAATTCTAAAACACTAAAAAATATTAAAAAGGTTAAAATTTCATTAATCGCTGAAGTAATTGATGAGAATATCACTCTGAATTTTTAACTTTTAACTTTTGTTACATTTCTTTTCTTTTGTATTAGATAATTAACAAAGTTAATTAATCTACAGTTAATAATTATAAATTATTATCAGCACCTGTATTACAGGTATTCTTTATTTTTGAATACCTAATAGGACTGGCGAACAGTAAAATAGTAAAAAAAAAGTCAAGAATTAGTGTTTGTAATTTCGTTAAAAACAGTTACGATCTTTCATTATTAAAAATGTAAATCATCACCTGCAATATTGTTGATTATTTTTGATTATTCTAACAATTTTATTTTGGTGTTTTGATTGACTATTATTATTACAAACAATATTACATTATTTTAGTTTTATTTTCATTTCCATTATATTAAAGTTGCAGTTGTAATTCATATAATGTCAATCTAATTCTATTTTTATTTTTTTAGTACTAGTGCGAATGCCAATGTATCTTAATTTATATATCTGTAAATGTTCTGAGGAACTTTATGGGATTGTTTTTAAACTTTTTTTTTTTTAACTGTCAACAATTAATTGTTAAATAAAATATTATTACCATGAAGTGTATATATTTATTACTTACATTAATTAATATAATTTTATACAATTATGATTTTTCATAATTTAAATAATAAGAAACAATATATGTAAATATAACAGTTCTTAAACAACAAATCAGTTTTCTATATCGTTACGGTTAAAATTATAATATAATTATTATATATAAGAAAAGTAGATATATATGTCGTATTTCATATCATCAATTCCTCTCTTATAAACAAGAAACGATTTGCACTGAAAATAGAAAAAAATATCTACCTTTGAAATGGATTTGTATAACCGTCCCGTACCACGTGACGTAGGCGTGGCCAAGTCTCATCTTGTGGTGGACACACTTTAGGAAGGTTTCAGAAAGAGTATTAAATATTATAATATCTGCTTTAAGCCAAACGAAGCAAGGATAATCGAAAATTTATTTGTATAATTGGAAAGAAGTTGACATAAATATGTCTAGACTGATTTTGAAAAATAATAGTAGAAATTCAATTGATGAGAATCCACATTCAGTAATTCAAGATTAGAACGTTTTGTGAAATATTAAAATATAAAAGTATTAAACCTTTATTATGATCGATTTTGATTAGATATGGCAAGATTCAAATTAAAATTAAAACCAAAGGTCGAATAGAAGCAACATATATGCATATGTAGATATTATATACCATACCTTTATTACTGTACCTACATTATCTATAGATTTATGTTATAATAGAAGTGATTCAGAGAATCAATAAATATGAGATGCCACTCTGTAAAGGATTTATTGATTATGAAAAGAATTTTCACAGTTAACATGCCTGGGCTATTAGTGCTTTGGAAAACCATGGTAGTAATTTCTAATATTACAAATCATCACCAATAACACCAATAAATGTATGAACTTAAAATACATTTATTACAAATGCAAATTTTGAAAACTATTTTGAATGTAAAATATTAGGTGAAAGTAAATATAATATGAATCATTTCAGATATGCTGATGACATGCTAGTCATTTCGTATGGAACAGTCCGCCAATTTGACAAGTTCTTTATGGAAATTAACAAAAGAAATAAAGAAATTAAATTCAAGATGGAAAAAGAAATAAACAACAAAATTAAACTTCCTTGATATTTGTTTGAAGAAAAAAGAAAATAACCTAATTTTAAAACATTTTAAGAAGGGTTTCAAAAGTAATCACATCCTTAATTTTGAATCTGGCCATAATATTAGTATAAAAGCAATATAATTGATAATTATATACAAAGGGTCGACAGATCTATCAGTTCTGAAGATGAGTTTACGAAAGAAATGGAAAATATGAAGATGACTTTTAGAAATAATGGATATTTTTTTAGAAACCAAAAGTCTACATGTGAGGATCCGCAGCTTCTCTGAATGGCATTTGTGAAATAAATGGATAGTACCTTTGTTAATGTGGCCCCATGTTTTCCTATTTATTTTCGACGAAAAATTTTTCTAAAAAAAAAATACGAAGCACTAATTTTAGATGTTTTACTCTAGTTGAATGATATCAATCTAACACACACACACACACACACACACACACACACACACACACACACACACACACACACACACATTTACTTCCGCGTATCCTGGCATTACCTACGGCAAAAGTTACGAAAGTAGGCCTAACTACAACAGCGGTGATTACTGCGGGGAAGAATTGGCTTGACCGCTTCAAGACATGGTTCTGCTTTCCATCTCCTGCGTTCTCTCGGGCTGGCAAAGTTTTTACTTTTCCACTGGTACTTGGAAAACACAGCGTTCTCAACTCCTGGCTTCCTATCGCAAAAGTCTGCATGCAACAGTGACTGAAGTTTTATTTCATTTCTTCCACAGTCAGTTCGGAGGAATAAAAAAAGTGATGCCACATTTCTCTAGTAGTCAGCAATCATCTCGCTATTTATAAAAACAACTTGTTTTTCACTTTTCCCTTATGTCAACAAATTAGTAAACAGCCACTCATAAAGCTTTGAATTTGATGTTAGATAAGGATTGATTGACGGTTTTAACGAGAGTGAGAATTACAAACATTGTATAAAGTAATAAACAAAGTTCACATGTGCATATAAACATAATAAATAAAACGATAAAATTCAAGCTTCAAGGAATTAAAGAATACACGGAAATTAAAATTATAAGAATAATTGGAATTAGGATAAAATAAATATTGATTGATCTTACAGTAAAGATTTGTGTTTCAGAAAACAAGGAGTGAAAAATATATAAAAAGCATATAAAAATAAACGTGTCACGGAAAAAAACACAAAATAATCAAAATAAACCGTGACAGTACAAATGTGTAATTTATTCTTGAATATGTTTTAGAAATATTTGAAAAAGTTTTTACTTTTGGATATACAGTAAAACCTCATTAAGTCGTCACTCAAGGGACCGAACATTTTTGACGACTTAAGCGGAATGACGACTTATGCGGAGTGGGCATTTTTGAAAAAAAAAAAAAAAAAGCACTGAAATACAATATTTTTATGAATTGCTGTAGGATTCGGTGAGAAAAACAAGATTTTCAGAAATCAATACATGCAAATGAATGAGTGGAATATAAAAAAAAACAACACACATTTTATACTTACCACATTTTATTTTTCTTTTACTGGCATTAAAATAATCCAACAGTCTTGATTGATGAAGGTGCTGATTACTGGTAACAATTCGAAACACTTTGTAATGAAATGGAACTCCAACTTTTGTGCACACAGTTAATCGTATCTAAAAACCGAAACTTCTAGCTTTTCGTTCCTATCCAAGTCTTTTATCATGTCCTTTACAAGCATGTTTTTGTACTTTCGTTTAAAGTCAAGAATTATCCCTTGATCTAAAGGCTGAAGAAGTGCAGTTACATTTGGAGGAAGAAAAACAATTTCGATCGCTTTTAAATTTTCGGGGCTTATTGAAATAAAAAAATATTTTTATGAAATAAAATGACACTCAGTAGCGGTCAAGAAAAACGTCTACTCTTGACAAGAGTCGCAGCGAGAAGTGTGTAATTTCCCAGTGAATTTCCCAATTGAAAATTCCCCGTAAAGGCTAGGCTTTCTTAAGAGTGAAGGGGCGGGGCTGAAAAGATAGCAGGCAAAATGGAGAAGAAAGATGCTTTTCGCCATTTTTGAGGGTGACGAGTTATCCGGAGTAGAATTAAATTTGGTGACGAGTAAAAGAGGGTTATTTTACATTATTGTCTATGAGACCTTGTCGGGACCAAAGGAAAACGACGACTTAAGCGGAGTGACGACTTATCCGGGTGACGACTTATCGAGGTTTTACTGTACTTGTTTTTTATTTATCTTAGTTAAAAGATAAATTTATTCTACTAGTATTAACTTTGTTTAAGTGGAATCTGCTTTAGTTATTTTCTAATTTGTTGAAGAGAATTAAAGTAAAACATATTTCATAATTTTAATCATTTTTTATTTCTATCTCATTTTCCAAAAGGTTTCCTAAATTGTTGAAGACCTTAAAAATAAAATTATGAAACATGTTTTACTTTAATTCTCTTCAACAAATTAGAAAATAACTAAAGCAGATTCCACTTTGTCAGATCTTGGAAGCCAAGATCTTGTCATAGCAAATTCAAGTCAGGAATTTCGTGAGAATCAAATCTTATACAGCACGATTTGTTTTCATTTTTCTTTCGAATGTTGTTCTTTTCGTTAGAGTTACGTTGAAATGATGAAAAACCATCTTATTCCGTCAATTCGCCAGACGCGCTCGCATAACAATGACCACTCATAAAATGGCTTTCGAATACGCAAACTTCAGAACATGCAAGCTAGATGGTACAATCTATAGAGGTCAAGGGCGTATATAAGGGGGTGGCCGAGGGGGCCCGGGCCCCCCCCCCCCCGAAATAATGAAGATATG
>JAFIDM010003189.1:30650299-30687652 GCA_023159025.1 Thereuonema tuberculata | reverse complement strand
CAGCGTTTTTTTTTTTTTGGTTGAACAGATCTTGGGCCCCCCCACGAAAATATATTCTATATACGCCACTGATAGAGGTTATATGTTTTTATGAAGGTGGTAAGATTCCGGTGCGAAGTTACGAAACTTTCCCTTTAAGAATAGTATGCTATTTTACTTACAAAAATAATGTATAAGAACTGTACTTTATACTACATTATAGCTTAGTAGTTTTGTTCAGTTTTTTTTGCTGTTCTAGTTAAGTTTTATAGAATAAAAAATTATCTTTTAAAGAGAAAAGCAAAAACAAAAAAGAAACCTGTAGTCTGTTAAGTACTTTTAAAATTCGGTATTTTTCATATATTTAACAAATAAATTTCCTTCTGTTCTCGTAAATTTATTTATTTAAATATGCACATCTTCTTGCACAGTATTTCCATTTTCAAAACTTTTGACGATCTTCAGAAACTGTTGTTGAATCGATAAACTCTTTACAATCTTGTTAGACGGAGGTTTCTCGTAAGTTTTGGAGTGGGCGTAATTGAAATTCGAAGCCTAACAAGTGAAAAATTGATCAACTTATTTTTCCGTTTCCTGTTTACATTCTCATTATCACTTTCCCGCTACCTTTGCCCTTTCTTCTCCCTTCAGCGAAAGACAACGATGAATATTGAATATCTTAATTAAAATTGTTAATTCACATTCGTCCTCTTCATCCGAAGCGCCTTAGGTTCTTTTCATTTCCGATATTTTTCAATTTCTTCTTTTGAAAAAGAGAAAAAAGTGAACACTTCTTGGATTACAACCGCAAAACAACAATTTAAAGAAAAAAAGGAGACGGAACTAAGTGAATATCATATTTAGATTCCATTTTCTTAGTCTGGTCTTAAAATTCTTTAAAGTTGAACAAAAATGTGTAATGTTAATGTCAGCAGCCTTGTTTGTCCAGCCGTCCGTCCGTCTTATCATTAGTTCAAAACTAATAAACATTGTAGTAATTCTCTGTACGCTAAGACACTTTTTTTTTCTTGCAACAGGGCCTAGTATTGCAGGCTACATGCAAGTAATTCGATGGTCTTTTTTAACTTTGCTTGAACTATAAAGAAAACATATTTTGAATCTTGTCATGTTTTAAGTATTTTTATTTTGACTAAAATAAAAAACTGTGTGTGTATATATTTATATTTTTACTTTTCATTTTGCTAATTTACATATTTTTTTTTTTAATTTTGGAAAAAGACCCCAGTAGCTGCGGCACCCGTATAATAAATTAAAAAGAATTAAATTTTAAAAAAGTACTATTTCCTATTTGCAACAAAACCTTTTGTTCTTCTTTGGATTATTGGCGCACGCACGTGATCAAAGAACTTAACAGAGAGTGAGACAATGTTCCAAAATTAAAAAACAAAAACGAAAAAAAAAACTTGAAATTATATGAGAAAACAATGTACCGCCGTTTATTAGATTGAGAAATAGGCTCAATATTCACCCGCTACCTGTCTCAGACAAGTAATAAATTCGCAATTGGAAATTACAGAAGGTTAAATTAACAATTATTAAAACAATAATATTCAATAAAAATAGATTAATAAGTCTACGCTGCTGTGATTTTTATTTTTATTTTCACATTAAGTTAATATTGTATATCTTTTTTTCATAGTTTAGTTCTTTTGTTTATTTTTAAAATAACTTATCTGAAATAATACGTAAAGTAATTAATAAAAAATGTTGAATATCAGAAATCTTTAAAACTTAGACATTATCTCAAATGATACTCCTGTGTAGTTCTTCTTCTCCTCCAAAATCTCATCAGCGGCATTTGATTAACAATAATTCTTTTGGCGTTAATGGCAGATGACGAAGCATATATGACTGTTCAGATTTCTTTATACCAGTTAGCTTAATTTATTAAATTAAATTCTAGTTGTCAGAAGATTTTTATTTTTCTGTGAAAGAAAGATTTACAGGCCAAAGGGTCTTTTAATTTATTACATGGCTCTAAACATTCGTCCCCAATATAAAAAGATCCAGACTGGTATTTGAAACAGGGTCTACCTCTTCTTCCTTCGATGTTTAAAAATATGGAAAATAAACCTTGTACCAAACGTTGTACCTTGTATATTTATTTGGACGTTGTACCAATAAGTCGTTATTTTGGCATATTTTGTTTTTCTATTTTCTTAAAATAAGTTCTTTTTTTTTAAAAAAAAAAATGAGCTATTCTGATTATTATGATGTTAATTCCAAGAAAACATTCATTTTTTTCTTATCTTTACTGTCATTCAGTAGTATTACTTTCACTTATGCATCACCTAGTGATTGAGCATCGTTATCTTTAGCGAAAATCGCCTTTCTTATATTGTTGGAAAACTTTTAAATGAAAACTTTTTATGAGAATTTAATTTTTATCAAAATTATCCTGTGGGTATCGTTAATTCTGAAAACTATTTAAAACTTTAGCTCAGTAGCGGAAGTAATATACACTAATGTTCAAAACTTAGGGATCATCAGTTTCGGATCCATCTAGGAATCCAAATGTCACCAAACTTGGCAGAAAGGGCCAGGAGGTCCTTTTTGTTGTTACGTGCGGTTCGCACCGAATTGAGATTTTAGTAGCCGAAGGTCCATGTTCTATGGGTCTCTTAGTGTTCCCAAGATGGCGAACCCCTAGAAGAATCTATATAATTTCAAGGGAAAGATACTCAGATGGTTTCCCGTTGCCATTCTCAGGAAATCATGAAGGAATGAATTCAGACCGGAAGAGAAAGAAGAAGCAGACAAACACAGGAAAGAAATTTTTCACAAACATACCACGCCGGGATTTGAACCCAGATTCCGATGTATCTGCCTATCTGTGTGCAAGGCCGCCACCTTGCGAAGAATACCTCGCCGGAACGGTTGCAGTAGATCCTACATGCACTAACACAAAATGATTACAAAAACATAAAGGTGGCAGCTTCGCTATGGAGAAAAATACGCCGAAAACGTCAGGGTGGCAGCAGTACCTGTCATTGTTGTCCTTCTGTATAAGATACTGGGGTGACACTTGTGGTTGCTCCAACGCTTGCTTATAATTTGTCAAGGCCCAGCGATTCCATTTAGATGATATAAACAGATGTAGAATCATAAGGTGTCAGTTACAGTTTGATGTGTCGCAGTCGTGAACTTTTCGACCAGTGTCAACTCCAGATTGTGTATATCATCAGTATGGGAACATCGATAATGCTTCGGAAGTCGATGTCTAAGGAATACCACGTCCCGGGAGGACTGATATCTCAATCTGTGGCAGACAGCACAACCGGAACATAGGAAGGGAACTCGCGAAGGACAACTGTATGAAGCCATATCCTGTACGGGAGATTAAATGACGCTCTGAGATCAGGGCTTTGCATACCCTTGATGTTTGTCCACCACAGACATCATTTGGCGTGGTTCCGTGTAGATACAGGTGTAGTGCAGCAATGTAATGATTTGGGAGGAGTCCAGATTCAGTCTGGAAAGTGATTAGGAAATTCAGAAGCAGATAGAGGTCATCCGACATCATCGAACGAGACCTTTATATGATGATGTGACTGATACAACGTTAGTAGCACGTACACCAGTTCAGATCGTCGAACGATGTGCCGTAACGGTTCAGGTGTATTGCGACAGCTTCCTTCAGCAGTATGTGCGACTATGCAGTGAAACATTTTGGCCGGAGTACCTACGAAAATATCCGACAAATGGATTGGTCAGCCTGATTCCCGGCCCTGAATCGGATCGAACAAGCTTGAGACACTATGCGAGTTTCGCACAGCATTGGTTCAAGAGTGGGCCTCACTGCCTCACTGCTGGATACTCTGATTAGCAGCATGTGTGCATACGTTGGCTGTGCGGGGTGACCACACAGCTTTCTATATAGTGTCTGCATCATTTAGGCTGCACATTCGCACCACAAGGATATCTTTGGCAGTTTCTGTGGATTTTTATTTGCGCAGCTGTGCTGCAATCTTTGTTTCATGTTTATTTTATGTTTGAACCTACTTCAAATTTCAATGAAATTTGGATGCCTGAAAGTGTCCGGAACTGCCAATTCCTTAACTTTTGAACTTGAGTATACATATGAAACATGTTATTTATGTTATTTTAATGTATATGAAAGTTTTTTTTTGACTGTGAGGATTGAGACCAAAGTAATTGTATTCTCTTAAACGTTACCCATACGTTACTAATTATCATGATCCTACAATGTTAACTTTATACGATTATAAAAAGTTAGAAATGATTTCAGAGATTGAATCAACATAATGGCCCTACAAAAAAATCGTATGTAATATTTAAAAATCCAGTAGTTTCAGCGTATACAATAAAATTTTCCAATTGAATATTGATTACACGTAGATAAAACAATAAGAAAGCAATCAAAATCCAATTGAGATATACTATCTAAACTTTTTGTTATCTGTTTTTTTTTATTGGCTTATGTGTCTTTACCTCAAAGGTAACAAATGTATTTGAAATATAATTCTAGTAAAATCGAAAACAGAGTGGTTCCAAAAAATTCGAAAACAATGCGAACTAATCTAAAGTCTGTTGTAAGTTTCGAAATGTTAATCTTTCATCTTAGTGAAATTAGTTTAAATGTTGAGCATTAAATGGAATCTCATCTGATCACTTCATTCTTTCGGGAACTTCAATTATTTTTTTTTAATTTAAGAAATAATTTTGGAATAAGATTTAACTAATCAAGATTAATATAATTTAACTAATCAAATCAATCCGTAAACCATTTGGTAAATTTCTATTTATTATCCATTAAATCATATCCATTAAAAGTTATTTCGATGTAAACATCCCTCAGTCTTTTGCTGCAAAATTCATGTAACAGAAGATATAAACATTGATGCATTATTATTATACCATCATTGTTTCCAGAGGAAACTTTAATTAAATTACCACTTAAACATTGAATTCGTAAAACTGTACTCTTCGTTTAATCATGATACACAATATTCCTAAAATGTCTTCTTTAATAACAACAGTGATATTTCATTTTCTTTAACAGAAAACTTCTTCAGGTTGAATAACTGAGGACAAGGAATTTTTTTTTCTTCCTCAACTGAGAAATGTATCATAATAAATTCAGTTGAGGAAGATGAAAGAGATTTCTTGTCTTCAGTTAATAAACCTGAAGAAATTTTCTGCTAAAGAAAATGAAATATCGCTGTTGCTATAAAAGAAAACATTTTAGAAGTATTGTGTATCATGATTACACTTAAACTTTGACTTTCAAATACACTCTCAAACACTGGTGAGTTTATTTTGTTGCTTTCAGTTTGTCTGGGATATACATACTGTTGGGCTGTGGGAGTATGCAGTGGATTGTGATGATTGTTCCTGCAAAGGTAGAATGGGTTCTAACTGAATGAATGCAACTTACACAAACACTATTGATTTCTATCGGGAAATGAAGGACCCAAAGGAAAAAGTAACTCATTTGTTGAACAATTTCCAATTTGTAACTGTTAATCATTTGGATCCCGGAAATTAGCTAAATTATTTGTGAATTTTTCTTTTCTTTTCTTTTTGAAGAATAGTTATAAAGAAGAAACGATAAATGCTTCTTATAAGCTTTTTTTTTAAATTTTACTTTCCTAGAAAAGGGAGACAGCTCAGATAGTCTGTGTAAAAGTGTTTTTCTATATACATAATAAGTTCTGACTGTTGAATAAATCTTCCTGACACTTGGTATGCACATTTCAGGACTAGAGGTGATCGAACTTTCATATTTGAATTCTTTTTCAAATGGTTTCTTCACGGAAATTAGCGCGAGAAAGCGACAGAAATTCCAATTGAAAAGCGTTAGAAACTAAACATATATTTGTTGTTTAAAATAAAGTTCAACAATTTAAAGTATTTTAGAATTAGGAAAAATGTATTGAGACTCATTTTGAAAAAATGAAAAATAAACATTTAATGCTTGGCTACCAAAAATAAAATATTACACATGAAAAATTCGCTGATAATATAAACATTTCAACTTTTAAAAAGTTCAGTCTTTGCTTACCGAGTTGTCGTCTTTTGTGTTTCACTAGCAATGAAATGGAGTTATCGGATTTACAATTTTCTTATTGGCAACATAATGATGTCCACATTCGATATCTTCATATTGACATTCTTGTAATTTATCATCTTTGCTCTACCACAAAAATAAATTATACATCTGCTGCAATGTATATTCTCACTCCGATGCATTATGTGATCAATAGAAACACAGTATTGGAAGTAAAAAACACTCACGTGCAACTAAATCGAGTCACTCCTTCAGAGCGCAAAAAAAGGCGTATGTTTTTTAAATGGCTTATCCGATTTTCAAAACACATTTTTGTTTTGAAAGCCTAATGTTTTTACTTTCCAATGACACCATTATCATTAAAATCTGTACAATATTTTGTTTTATAATGCATTTTGAATGAAAACGCAAGCAAAATGCAAGCTTAGGAAAAAAAAATTATGGATACTACAAATTAAATTACAACAAAAAATTCAAGCAAAACAAGGAAACTTTTTATTAATCAATACTTGGTATTGCCTCCCCTTCCCTATACGACGGCTTGCATGCGGTTCCTCATAGACCCTATTAAGATTTCGACAAAGTCTTGGGGGATCCCATTCCACTCCTCCTCCAGCGCAATCTTGAGCTCGTTGATATTAGACGGTGCCAAATTTCTGGCTCGGACCCTCCGTTTGAGCTCGTCCCACAAACGCTCAATCAGATTCATGTCGGGACTGAGGGCTGGCCACTTCATCGTCTCGAGACCAACCTCCTCCATGAATTGCCGAGTGGTACGTGGTGAATGACACCGGGCATTGTCATGCACCAACATGAAGCCTTCCCCAATATATCCTGCGTAGGGCACAATATTATCCAGGAGAATGTCCTCAATGTGTCGTCGAGCAAGCAACCCCCCCCCCACCTCCGGCCTCCACCACGTATGAAAACAAGATCTGTTTTTCCCTTAAGGGATATGCCAGCCCACATCATGCAGGAACCGCCGCCGTACGAGACTGTTTCAGCAAAACAGCACTGTGAAAATTGCTCTCCTGGACGCCGGTAGACCCGGAATCTCCTTTCGTTACCATGGAGACACATTCTGCTCTCATCAGTGAATAGGACGGACCGCTATTGCTCGATGCTCCAATTGACGTGTTCCCGAGCAAATTCGAGTCGTGCTGTGCGGTGACTTACGGTCAATTTTGGGCCTCTAGCGGGCCGTCTTGGAGTGAGGTTGGCTTCCTTCAAGCGTCTTTTGACTGTCCATTGACTAACAGCTACTCCTCGAACTTGTGTCTGCTCCTGTTGCAGATCGACGCCCATGAGATGGCGATTTCACAGTGAAGTTGAAACAATAAAGCGATCGTCTCTCTCAGATGTGCATCGGCGCCGTCCAGTATGTGGTCTCCGATTGAAGGTACCAGTTTCCTGAAATCTTCTGAATACTCTTGAGACAGCAGATTGGCTCAAGTTGGTTGACGAGCTACTTCTCGTTGACTGTGGCCTACTTGCAACAAAGCAACAACTTGTGCGGCGTCTTCTGGCGGAGTATCCATGGGTTTGTGAAAACAATGAATTAAACTTGCAGAGATATGTACAGATGAACGTCTGATAAGCGACTGATAAGAAATATCAGTCCACATGGGATTTGATAGGGGAGTGCGGCGCGCAACTCATGGTTTCCGTTCAGACTGCATTTTGCTACGCTTACGTTCAGATCACATTCATTTGGAAAATATTGTATAGATTTTAATGATAATGGTGTCATTGTGAAGTAAAAACATTAGGCTTTCAAACAAAATTTTTTTTGAAAATCGGTTAAGCCATTTAAAAGAATATACGCCTTTTTGTGCGCTCTGAAGGAGTGAGTTGATTTAGTTGCCGGGAGTGTATATATACAAATGTAGCAAAATTTTATTCCCTTCGCGGTGTTGTGTAACTTCGAAGCACAACAACCGTATACATTTCTGTTGCCTTTTTCTTCTGTGTACAGTCTCTGTACATGCTTTTAAAAAACAATTGACCCATATGATAATAGTTTATCGGATGAATTGTTAAATAAATATCATTTTGCTAATTATTAACAAAATTCATCAAACAAGACTTCTATCCTATTTCTTTTAATATTAAAGTGTATTAAACAATAAAGATTAATCGTTTTAGCTAATTCATTAATTTGCAAGGGATTTGATATAATTTTTATTAATCTGATTTTGATAACTTATGTAAGTAACTTTTTTTTTATCAGATAATGGAAAATTTATAAAATTTAATTTGTATTCAGGATATACTGCAATTTGAAAATACGAATATAAAAATTTCTTTTATGTTATTCTTTTTTTTCATATTTTAATTGTTTTACGACTTTAAAAAGGTATAATAAAATGCAGAAATTTTATGAAATAACCATTGTAAGAAAATAAATGTCTTAAGTTTTTTCAAGGAACTTTTCGTTATTTATTTATATATTTATTTATTTTACTTGCAACAAGGAGTAAGAATTAATTTCTTAAAAGTAGGAGTACGGGAGCCGTGCTGGCTAGGTCGTGCGGTCTCGGCGGCGGCCAGCCGTGGCGTCCAATGCGCTAGTTCCTGGGTTCGAATCCCGGCAGTGGCATGGGTGTTTCACTTTCCTTTCTTCTGTGTTGTCCTCTTTCTTCTTCTGTTGTTGTTTCTCTTCATAGGAGGCAGAAGTTCGATTTTCACCTTAGGGTGCCTCCAGGATAATTCTATCCCAACGAAAATAAGGCAATAATATCCCCATCATAGAGTGTCTATGACCAGTGATCCGAAGATGGATCCGGAAACACGACAACAACACAACAGGAGTACGGGACGAGACATAGGCGAGAAGTTTGTTAAAAAGTTCAGGATTGTACATTGAAAAACAGACGACATTGTACATTGTAAAAATACAGGTGATTGGTTTCTCTTCACTCGGAAGATTTAATAAGAAGAAAACAATAAAAATAACATCTTTAAAAAGAACGGAACATATACTGTGAATGTGGAAATAGCAGATCCCAAGCCTTCGAATCGTAGCAGAAGCAAATTAAGTGATTTCCTGTGTCAGTGTTCTTTCTAGAAATTATTAGTGAAATTTTATTATTCCTCCATTTGAGTTCTTACGGCAATGTCTGCTCTGATCCAATCACTGAAAAGAAATAGAAGTCAACTCCATTACGGAATGCATCAAATCCTAGGAAGATTTATCTAAGAACAACCAACTGTCTTAAAATGTGAAGTTTTATCATAAATGTATGTTGGCATTTATTGAGGCAAAGAAATCGTAGAAAGAAAAAATTGAAATGAATATTTATGTGTGTGTGAGAGATTTCTGATAAAAAGTATGATTTAAAATAGAAATGTAAGAACTTCGGCTGTTTTCGCTTCTAATTCCCTACAAAAGGTTCAGGATATTCCGACTGAGTTGCTATATTTGTTTTTACAATCTTCGTTTCTTTTCAAACTTTCATCATACTAGAATAATTAGTTTTTGAGTTATCTTCTACACTGAGACGAATTTGCCTGTTTCGAATTAATTTGCACTTGCGAATTAACTTGCATATTATATTTTTTATCTTCTGTCTTACTTTTTCGGAATATATTTTATCATACAAATCTCTACCATGAATGAAATTTCAAAAATTAAGCCGATACACCTGAATAAGTTTAGAACACTTATTTTAATACAATTAGAATACACGACTATAGTTTCAAAAGCTTATGGATCATTTATTTTCAAGCAACTTTTCAAGAAAATGTAACATTTTCAAGAAATTGAATGCTTCATTAAGCATTTGAAACTGTAGTCGTATATTCTAATTGTATTAAAATAAGTGTTCTAAATTTATCCAGGTGCATCGGCTTAATTTTTGAAATTTCAATTATTAACAGTGCACCTAAAATTGTAACTACCCCAATTTCTAACATGATTTATACTTATTTTTACCATAGAAATATAAACAAGGAGGTCGAAATAACTTAAAATCTACTTTCTTAAAAATTTGTCTTAAATCTATTTTTTTAAAGTCGTGAAAACGACAAAAACGAAAAGCCTATATTCTAATTATAATACCTACTAAATAAAAACAGTAGAAATTTTCATTTTTCTGAAAAAAAAAATATTTCCTTGAATTGTTTAAATCGGATTAATTTTATTTGTATGTAGACATAAGTTAAAATGATTAAGACGATAAGTATTAAAAGAAATAGGACAGAAATCCATCTATTAAAAAAAAAAGTGTATTATAGAATTCCCAGAACTGTTCTTTCAACAGCAAAGTTTTTGTAGAAATTAAACGGACTTGTTCAATTTTAATTTGAGCCATTTTCGCCGCAGAAGAACAGAAGATGGCGCCACATACCCATAGGTTACGATTTTTCGAAGTCGATGTGGAAGAGAATTTACTTCTTTCATTATCCGCTTCATGCCAAGAATGCGGAGATATCAGATGAGTCGGCAGAATATTAGGAAACAGACTAGCACGCTTCCATAGAAACAAAGTAAATACAATTAAACAAGAAAATAATGATTAAGAGTAAGTCAGAATTAGAGTAATCAAGAGTAATTAAATAAGCAAGAAAAATAAACCATTAGTGTCTTGTTTTTAAAGATACAATTTGAAATAAATATTTAAATTCTTTAAGCAAAAAAAATAGTACCTCATTAAAGCATTCTGTTTAACTAAAGTTAGTGAGAAGTAAACCGGAAGGTATTTATTGTTTCTAAATCAGTAATTCTTATCATTGAGTACAGTAATGAGAGCTGGAAATGATTGAAACAAGAAATAATTCAGATTTCAGGAATTCGCAATATATGACGTCAGAATAACTGTGCTTAAGGAAATGAAAAAGATAGTGAGAAAATGAAATAAATTTCAGGAATTAGTGGAAGTTATTTTACCCAATAATAGTTATTTATCAAAAAAACTAATGACTGAAATGTCGTTATTCAACATTCTTTTACTTTAGGCTTTATCTTTGTCATACTCTCATTTGGTACTATATCAATCTTGATTTGGTAATGTTGCTGATAAAGAACAGTTATCTTGAAAATATCTTTCAAAATCCCTTTAATAATCCACAATCAAACTGGTTTATAATGCACACGAAACCTTAGCGACTCCTAACATGCTTCATTTTCGGTCACTTCCTGTGAGATAGGAAACGATCGCAGACAGAACCCTCATTTTTTCCGATCTCTACGAGTCATAAAGGTTTCAATAAGGTATCACTTATGTATGTCTGATTTGTGGTTTGACCTACAGAGATGGTGATATATTTCCATTTTTGGCCACTTCCTGTGAGACATGTCGCCAAGAATTCTTTCTGTGTTCACAGACCAGAAGTTGTATTTTCTCCACTTCTACAAGTTATCAGCTTTCGGAAAAAGCATCATTCATGTCTGTCCGACTTGTAGTTTGGTCTTTAAAAGTAGCGATATGTTTCCGTTTCGACTACTATCATTTCCTTTGAGACAGGAAGTGACCGAAGACCAGAACTCTCATTTTTCTCTATCTCTAATAGCCGTTTTACATTTACCATTTCACTCGCCATCACCTCGCCATCACACATGGCGAGGACATTGCGATAGATAGCCCATGCTCTATTTTTGAAGAGATGGCGCAATGTCACACCAACGCTCCTGGGGGCGAATTGTAGAACTTGGAAGTGCAATCGATTTGTATCTATTTATTCGAAATTACCGATTATAAAAATGATTTTCACGATCGGAGGTCTTCTTTTCCTTATATTTTCGTGGATGCTTTCAGCAAACGTTACATTAGTAATCAAAATCATTACAGAATTTCGGCCTGAAAATTTGAATCGACGAGCGATTGAAATCTCGAAAACATATCGTGGGATGGTCGAGATTTAACGAGAACTATCGAAACTGAAAACAAAGAAATACAAAACAATGAAAAATGACTATTTAAATGAATATTTCTTATTTTAATTAATTAAAAACATTCTTTCATCTATTCAATGCTTTGAATTCATGATTTTTATATTAATCAATGCATTTTTTTTCGTAAATACACCGTAGGCATGATGACAATTGAGAAGTGTAAATTTTCCGTGTGATGGAAGGCGATATGGTGAGTGTAAAACAGTACACTAAATCACTGACCATCTACCCTGACATGGCCGCGTTATGGCTTGCATTATGGCGAGTGAAATCGTAAATGTAAAACGGCTATAAGACATGAGCTTACCAATGGACCGTTTAAATGTGTCGTCACAACCTAATATAGTTCAAGAGCCTGTTGCTAGGTTCCGCTGCTGGGTTTTAGCATTGAAATTGCTAATAATTGGTTGTAGAATACCTTATAGAAGAATTGATAATTTTATAAATGTTGGCGAATAAAAAATTACTGGTATTTATTCTTCTGTAATCCTATTTCTGAAATGAGTCTCAGTACATCAGATCAGTCCTTTGCTATTGGAGAGTGGCTTTTGAGTTAACCAATCACAATCTCTCAACAGCGGTTGCAAGGTGATCTATTGAAGTCCGAACATCAAAAATATGCAAAAATACAGCTTTTTTGGTCTTAATATTTTTCCTGAAATTCACAGAAATAAGGAGGAAAAAAACTAAGGTCGGCTTTCTTGAAGTCTTAAAAATGCATTCTAATTATTTTTTATTATTTTTTTGAGTCTTATCTTAAAATAACAAAAAAAAAAAACATACACTTGCTTAATGCTAAACTAATTTTAATGCTAAAAACCTAGCAACGGAGCTTAGCAACTGACTGAACTCTGATGTAGGTTGTGACGGTTGTACATCATTTAAACGGTCCATAAGGCACTGTTCAATTATTACATAATCATATTTTTAATCATTTTAGACCACCTATTCCCCCTTGTAAGCAAAAATAAGCTGATGTCCGGTTCCTCCCTCCTCGTGCTTGCGTAAGATTTGCGAAATTATTAACAGTAAATACCGTCGAACAAAAAATGAAAACAGTCAAAATAACATGATATCCAGCCATAATTTTAAATATAAAAGTATGTATGAAATATTGAGGAAAAGGTATATCTTGCACAGCGCACACTCTCGCGGGCATGTTTGCTTTGATACCCTTTCCCCCTTGTGGGCAAAAATAAGCAAAGCTTGAACCCCCTCCCCCTCTTGAATGCTTACATAATACTTGAAGAGCCCTAACGAATCATTAATGCCTGTACAACTTATTCTTTGTACTGTAGAGATGGAACGGACGGACGGACAAGCCTTCTTAAAAGCTCGCCTCCCCAACTTTTACACTTTGGTGAGGGTTGCTAAAAATTGCTTGGAATTTTCGTAAAACTGGAGGTGAAATAAGAAATTAAAAACTTTATATCATCTGTAGAGGTGAAGGTATAATTTTTTGAATACGTACGGGGTGTTCCAGAAGGAAACATCAACAGTCTGGACGATCATTGTATCGGTCTTTTTAATAAAAATGTTTGCATCAGCACATGTCCTATTCCGAATGCTTTTCAAGGGTAGAATTACTTGAATTTATAGTGCAAAATTATTGATGAGGAAGAGATATTACGTGTTTCTAATATTACTATTCAAGCCACAAATTTATTATAGTTTATAAAAAAGTTTTAAAAAAGTATGCAATTTACAACTCTTGTGACAACATGTTGCTTCTCTGAGTGCATCTTGACATTCCTTTTTGCAAATACCAACATCAATAAACACAAAAACATCCATAAAATATAAATCGTCTCGGAGTCGATTCGGAACATGACGCATGTTCGCTTAAATCTTTTCTTAGGCTATAGTGTATAGGCCATTCTATCCTGGTACACTTTATACGAAGTGCGGTGCTCCGTTTGGAGAAATAGTGGAATACGATCTGAAATTAAAACAAAATCGCTAATTTAATCTTTCTCAGTTTGTTTTAAGCAATTTTTTTAAGTTATCGGTCGGACAGACAGATTGACAGACATTCAGCTTAGGAAAACTGAAAAATTTTAAGTAATTGAAAGTTATTTTTGTGTGAGAAAACAAAGATAGAATTTGATTTGAATTTTATTCATACCGTCATTAAACCTTCAATAAATATTTAGAACTTAGGAGAAAATATTGTCTAAAGATAATTTTCTTATGTGAAGAACTATTTTTTTTGTGATTTTTTTGTGTGACAACGTATATCTTTATTATTATTAATTGTTATGAGATTACATTTCTTTTTATTACATTTTGGATTACGTCAACAAACAGAGTATGTTGGGCGGCCTTTATTTACTGCATTCCCAGTAATATCTTGCATGATTCTTCTCATAAAGAAGACAGAACTTCAATTCACGACTTCGTTGACAATTCTTCACCTCTTTAAAATCCCCCCGAAGGTCATTTTCAATGAAACATTTGCTCGTACTTTAACTCTTTACTCCGCGATTCGTAATTACGAGACCCAGCCAGGGTTATTTGGCAATGTCTGCCAAAACTGTCGTAATTACCGTCAAGAGAAGAGCAAATGCTTCATCATATGTTTACGATCGATACTTGCTGGATGAGAGGTGACCGTCAGGAAGATGTCGTAAAAGACACTCCTCTGACTCTGTCATTTACCCAATGGACCTGTTACGAGTCATTTCAACATCTCGGAAACACGCAATTTTCTCTCTAACATGAAACAACGTTTCCCTCAGATTTCTGCTTAGTTTTAAAGACCTTCCGTTAGTGCAGTGAAAGGAAAAGAACCTGACGTCAACTTTTTATCTGCGAAATTGTTGAGATCTCTGATATCTTCAAGGAGAAAGTTATAGTTGGTGTACGGTTTCAAATATTTAAAAGTCATGGAATACTTTGATGTTGTAATTTAAGGCTATTTTTATCAATACGAAGGGGAGGATTTGGTGGACAGCCTACAGATATCAAGTTACTTTGATTACAGGGCTTTGTCATTGGAGATTGTAATGTAGCATTAACAAGTCAATTAAGTTTTGTAGTAAGCATAAAACTAGCGACAGAGACAATTTTCAAAAAGAAAATCTAATAGAAGAACTGGCGATATAAGTAAGCAAAGATAAATAGCGCTGTTAATTACTAAGAAAAATTAAGTATTAAATATTTAAAATTAAGTTATTAAATTTTAGAAGAACTTCAAGTGAAACTGAATATCTACGATTTTTTTGTCTTCAGTAATTAACCCCCTAATAAAATGTCTGTCTGTTCGTCGAGATCACCTGTGAATATAATTTTGATCTTTACTTGAGAATTTAACGTTAAGATCTTTTTTTTTTTTTTTTTTTTGTCGAATCTTTTTCTTGTGAGATGATGACCATCTGGGTCGTAGTCTTCTTTGAACAATTTGTTTCTACCTCATTTCCTTGGAGATTTATAACAAAAGGGAGCCAGAACCTTGTCATCACGGCAGAAGAACATTCTGGAAGTTCTGTTGGGCTGTGCTTGGATCGATTAGCAATTATAGAAGTGGAGATGAAAAGTAATTTAGAATAGCTCCCAAAAAATACAGTCGCATCCACTCAGAAATAGTGGTAGCATGCTTAGGATAAAAAAATAAAGGATGTTTTATATTTGTTTTATTGTTCACAATTTCTGTTTCTAAGATAAATTAATATGTGAAGGGTTACAATCTTTTGAAAGCGAATTCGAGCTTTGAATTTGTTCTTTAGTATAATTAATTGTTTTTTTTAATAAAATTATATGAGATCAAGACAGGAATTAAATCTTTTACGAAACTGCTTCGTCTTTTGGTTAAAGTCAAACACCCTCTGACAAGTGAGATAGATAGATTACATATATAGTAAATCCTTGTAGTTTCTAGGTTGAAAGTAACGGCTGAAAAACAAACTCACGCAAAGCAAGATTGAAAGACTTCTCCTTTTGTACAGAAAGCCTAAAAGAAATACAATTCTCATGAAAGCATGTTT
The DNA here is from genome assembly GCA_023159025.1 of Thereuonema tuberculata. NCBI lineage: Eukaryota > Metazoa > Arthropoda > Chilopoda > Scutigeromorpha > Scutigeridae > Thereuonema > Thereuonema tuberculata. Next base: position 30,671,745 of record JAFIDM010003189.1, on the reverse strand, counting down.
CTTTTTTAAAATTTTTTTTAGGATTTTGGAACGATTGATTTTCTCAAAACTATAACATTGCAATAATCAACTTCAAAACATTGACGTCATCAAAATCTTTTACTAATTCAATTCGTAAATCTTTTCTTTTCTTGGAATTAACAAGTTTTATTTCATGATTTCAACTGATTTACATTTTACATAAATCTCTATTAGTATTAAGCATCTTAAGCAAGTAATTGGTATCAATTTATTGATAGTAACATGCCAACACTTTTTTTGGAGAGGATTGTCAGTGAATTTTAAAATCACATAACATTTAAAGCAGGCAGTCAATCGATGTTGAAGTCACCTCGAAATAGATCTCACATTTTGACATTAGAGAACACTGTTAGAGAAATCCCAAAATGATTCTTGTTTTGGCGTTGAATAAATATTTAAATTTGAAAATGAAATATGAAATTTAAATTAATATAAGCTAAAAGCAGTATATTCTAAAATTACATTAGTTAAGTGTTTTTGGTTTTAAAATATTTGATTTTTCTCAAGCAACATAATATTAAATTAAGGCAGAATAGTTTTTCTACAGAAAATTGAAACTCTTATTATTGTTACCCAATTTGAATCGGATTGATTTAAAGCCAACACTGATTGTTTTTTCAGGAGTTTCTTTCATAGTTTTTAACTGAGCATGTCAAGTATTACTATTGAACGTGATCACTTCTTTTTGTGTGCTTGATTGTATGCGCATCACGCTTAAACGGCTGGATTGATCTCTTTGAAACTTGATACAGTAATCCTTCTATTTATTCGCGGACTCATTACCCGAATTCACTTTAACGAGGTTGAATTTTTTTTTTAAATATGGAACTTTTTAAACAGCTTTCCAAGGCTCCATTTACGCGATTTCTTTAACACGCTGTTTTCATGGAACCAATTATTCCCGTGAATGGAGGGATTACTTGCTTATTTATACTTCAACTTGAGTAGAATTATTTTATTCCTCTGAAAATTGGCTCTGTCTCACCAACATTACCAGTTCCCATTACGCGATGGTTACCTGAGTGTACAGCTAGTAAATACTGTATCCATGAAACAAAAAATTAAAATCTACATTATTCCAGCATTTTAGAAAAAAAAAAGCCCTTGAACATAGATATGGGCTTAACGAGAGGACTACGTTACAAGTATATTCATTATTTGAACATTCCGTAAGCAATAACTAAAGTTGTATATACAATCGGACCTCGATATAAGGTCACCCCTTGGGACCTCGCGAAAGTGACCTTTTAAGCGGGATGACCTTGTAACCGATTCGTATGCATTTGTCAATAAATAAATAAATAAATAAATAAATACATTATAATTCTTTGTAAAATTTAATACGTACAAAAATATCAGTTTATTAAATTATATTTTTTTAATTTAGTTGAACCAATTAAAATTAGTGGAATCAGAAAGAAATTAGTTTTTAAAAATTTTAATTCGGAATAAAGTTGTATACAAATAGTACTAGTATGCTCAAGCAAAGTACTGATATACAACTGACCTTACTTAAAATAATCCATAATACACGACTGTCGCGATTTTGGTTTCATCTTTTGTACAATGTTTTCTAAGTTTTGTTGTTTATGAAAATGTTCTTCAGCTCCTTCAGGAGCTTACGACATTTAATGCTATGAGGGCTTCTGCTTGTGTCACCGCTTCATTTTCATTATCACTGTCGTAATCCTCACTTTCTACTGCATTGGAATCTAAAACAATTTCGGAAATCGAAGCTTGAGAAGTGGTAGCAATTTCATCATCAATTCTCACGTATTCACTTTGCCCTTCTAAAGCACAGCCGCAATTTCTGAGATCTTGTATTAACACAGGTAAAGGAATATCGTCTTCATCATCTTCATCTGTTATTTCATCTACACTTTTTGTAGAAAATTGATGACCAGCATGTCGAAAGCAATTTGAAATGCATGTGTTTGACACCAAGCTCCAACTTTTATGAATAAAAAAAAAATTGCATCTAACATAGACACGCGAAAACTTTTTTTCTCATCAATTGCTGAAATCAAGTCTTTGAGAAGGAGCTTTCTGTAGTTCATTTTCATATTCTTGGACAAAATTCTTGGAATTGAATCAGTGTGAAATCACAGAAAAAAGTGACCTTATAAGCGATTACGGTATTTAAGATCTGACAATATATCCGATAATCCATATCATAGAATTCCTATTCAATGAGCCGGGACTTTAGAAAAGTGACCTTATATGCGGGTTACCTTATATCAAGGTCCGACTGTAGTTGGTTCATTTTTACTCAGATAAGACCTCTATTATACAATATCTCAATACAGTGGCGTAGCGAGAGGGGGCAAGGGGGTCTATCATGCCCCGGGCGCCACTCGCAAAGGGGCGCCAAATGGTCCCCAAGACATGTATTACTATATGTTTTTCGGGTTTTCAGGAAATGGGGGGGGGGCGCCGAAAAAGGTATTGTGCCCCGGGCCCAGTTATGCTCGCTATGCCACTATCTCAATATAAAACAATTGCTAAAATTCACTAATACATTTATTCGAAATACATATATCCCCTCGTATTCTATGGACTAATGACTGTAATGTATACCTTATTTCTATTAAATCAGTGAACAAGCACTAATAGGAGGAAAGAAAATGTTATTGTTAGCAATGTTACAAAATTCTATTCCACAGAAATCTGGTTTACACTATACTTAGCATCAAAACTACATTGCTCACAACATTTAGGGGATATGGCGAAATGAATGTAATAAACCCAAAAAACAGAGGCATTTGAGTTTATTTATTAAAGAACATCATCAGAGAAGCAAAAGACACGAAGATGGAAGTTGTCTGAATATGCAGATGAGGTGCAGAATCCATTTATCAGGATTGATCAAGATGTGACACATGGGATGGGGTTACCTGACGGGGGTCACTCCTACAAGACACTGACAGCGATGAAGCATGGAGACGATCAAATTGTCCAGCAATTCATATGGGATTCATGGCCACTCGCGCAGCAGGGCAACTTCCAGCTCTGGTAGAGTTACGGGAGGTAATTGGTGACTGGCAACACGTCTTCTTAGTGCATCCCAAGCTTGTTCGATGGGATTCAGGTCTGGAGAATGTGAACACCAGTCCCTGCGCTTGATTCCAGTCTCTGGCAGCATGTTGTTGACGAGATGTGCACTGTGGGGGCGTGCATTATCGTCCATAAAGAAATAGTTGGCGTAGGGTACGCATAGAGTACCACTACAGGCTGTAGAATTTCATCCCGATATCTTACAGCATTCATCCTTCCTTTTCTAACAACATGGAGGACGGTACGACCACCAATGCTGATGCCTGCCCACACCATGATTCCTCCTCCACCAAAGGAATGTCTTTCTTGCACAGAACGTGGATTCTCCTGTGTTTCATTTTCACGTCAGATCAGGGTACGATGATTGTCAGGCTGAAGGCTGAATCTTGACTTGTCACTGAAGAGAACTATGGACCACTCTTCACGGGCCCAAGGAAGATGCATTTCAGCCCTTCTTTTGCGGGTTCTGCGATGTTTAGCAGTTTAACGGAATGTATATCATTGGTCGTCGAGCATACAGTCCACCGTGGCGGAGTCGATTTCGCACGGTCTGAGTACACACCCGTCGTCCAGTATCAGCGAGAAACTGTCCCCGCAGCTCAATCGCATTGCTTGGCCAGTTCCTTCGTGTTATTAGCACCAAGTAGCAATCATCTCTTGCAGTGGTGGCATGTGAGTCCTGGTTTTATTCGTACTGCGCCAGTCCCACTGAATAGATTCCAGAGTCTGCTAATCAGGCTTTGGAAGGTTCCAACCACTGCTTCCACTGTCATCTGTGTTTAGTCAACTTCAAGACTCTCTACGATTCTCCGTGATTCAGATTCAGGTAAATCAGGTTGCAGGGGCATTTTCAGGTGACACTCAACGATTCTGCCACTTCTTGTTGCTCTAGAAAAGTGGAGCCAGCCTCATTATACAGAGTTACAAAATTAACGTTTTGCATCACATTTGCATATTCAAACAACTTCCATTTGCGTGTCATTTGCTTCTCTGATGATGTTCTTTCATAAAGGAACGCAAATGCCTCTGTTTTTTGGATGTATTTTATTCATTTCGCGTTATCCCCTAAATTTTGTGAGCAGTGTACATTATGAAGACAATAATGCATTTCAAGCTAAGCAGTGAAAAACGAAGTGAAATTGTGACAAATACAGATGGTTTCTATTAAAAGCATAATTCGTCCCATGAGCTAAATTCAAACACGTAATCGTAATCAGTACAAATAAAAAAGCTTTTTCTAATGAAACTTTATTATAAGTTCTGACCATATTAACTGCTTTGTATCATTTACTTGTGGAATCATTTATTTGTAGAGCTTCTTGCGTTTCTATGAGGTAATTGGATTCCTTTCTTGCAGATATTCTAATGGGTGTAGGCTTGCAATTTATCACAACGGTTGACTTATAAGAGAAGTGAAGAAGACATGCGAAGAGGCTTCGGATTAATCTGTCTTAGGTAATTTTCACTTTCATTACGTTCTTACAATCACTAATCTTTGTTTTAGACCGTTCACTACCGCAGAGGTTCATCTGAAGTAACATTTTTTTCCTAACACATGATTCTAGCAGTTCTATGTTTTTTGTGAAAATTGGGTTAATAAAAAGTGAGATTACTTTAGCTTCCAAGACAGGCTTCAAAGTAATTTATTTCCTCATGATCAATATTTTAAAATGTCTGATCATTTTGTAGCAGCCGTATTCAAAAACGGCGGCAAAAATTTGTAAATACAGTATTTTAATCAGAAAAGCAAATATTCTAAAATACTCACATTTTTGGTTTTCAATTATTTGGGGCTGGATCAAATTGAATTTAGTAAATTTTATATTCATTTTTTTCTTATTTTATATTTTACAGTATGAGATGGAAAAGCATTAATTCAAAAAAAAATGTAATGTTTGAACTTTTTCTTTGTTTTCTTCTTTTTAATTTTAAAGTTTAAATTCACTTTTTTAACATTTATAAATTCATTATCAATTTCAAGTATTCGTAAATAAAATATAAAAGTTCTGTGGTAAAGTAAACCAGTAAAGTTGCTCAATAGAGTTTCATTCCAATAGCGTTCTTATAGTGTTAGATCTAATGAGGGGAAGATGAAAATAGCCTGGGAATGAATGGGTTAAACTATGAAAAATAATAATGCCAGTCCATAAAAACTGTTTGTATTTTGTTTTTTTTTATTCAGTTTATGGAACAATGAAAAAAATTAATCGAAGTTATTGAGAATAAATGAAAATGTTACAACGTAATTTGCTACAAGTGATAGCAAAATCCTACAACAAAATATTAATAAAAGTTAGTTACCGATATTTTGCTATTATTAAATATCTTAATATGTTCTTCAGCTTCAATTCCATTTTTTAATTGGATAGAAATAATTCTCATATTTTAAGAAAATAAACAAGTTAAATTTTTCTTGTTTATACAAGAAAGTAAACAAGTTAAATGATCCGGTATATTGTATATATAATGATTTTAATGTACATTCTATTATCCGTCATGATCTCGATCCACTATTGGTAACCTATAATTGAAGTATATATATATATGAATATTTAAGAGATAAAAGCTCTTTTTGGGGGGTTTAATAAGCCAACCAAATATTTTATCTTCATATTTTTCATTTTTAAGATAAAATCGTAATAATTTACCAAAGAAACAAATTTGGACAAACAAGTAATAAAATCTTTTTTATTATTTTTAATAATTTATTATTATAATTTTATTTAATTAGAAGGATTATTTATGATTACTGTAAAATAACTTTTCTTTAAAGTTTTGTTGATAAAATTTACTCAATTCACTTGCAATACAGAATATTGATTAGTCTTATACTCCTATTATATCCACTACAGGAATCCCAAAGTCAGTAATTCAAAAAAAAATAATATGTGAGATGTCATCTTGATATGAGTTCACAATAAACTTAAAATTTGACTATGTAATTATTATTCTTTATTTTTATAAAGAAGCCCGCCATATTTTGTTCGTAGATCTATCTTAGCCTTGCAATGTTCTTACTATGTGATCTTTCAAATTTCTGTTTTTCAGATTTGGGTTATCAACATTTTATGGAACGTTACGTGTCGTGGGAATGTTTCTATTTACTTTCTTAGGAGTAGGTTCCTTCAGCTAATAACAGCTAAACCGCTGTTTGGATCTTCTTGAAACCTGGTGTGCATCAACTTCTTTATTTGAAATCTTTTCTGTTTAGGTCCTTAGCTGAAAATTTTGCATCAGATCCAAAATTAAGAAATTCCAACTTAGGGTGTCAACTCCCTTAACTAAACCACTAATTCGGTATGCTTTCATATGATCAAAATTAAATCGGATAAAAGCCGCTATAAAATATATTAAGGACAACAGTTTAAGGAAAGTAGGCTTTTAAGTTCTTTAAAGAACTTCTTATTAAACAAAGCGTGTTCATCTTACTTTGCCAATTTATGAAAAACCAATTAAAGGAAATGAAAGAAACTTCAACTAGAAATAGAATAAAAATAGTTATTTGTGATTTGCCTTCGACCATTTTAGAAATAACACATTGTTGGGCTTTTTTTTTTGTAGGTTCCTGTCATCTGTCTTCATCCTTCTTCCGTCTGGTATCGTGTATGGGCAGTCTGATCACTTATGTGGATCTGTTTTGCCGGGCGTTCCGATTCAAAAGCCACTATTATCTTATTTAATGCACGCTTCAAGGTGGCTGGGCAAGATACTCATGAAAACCCTCCACACAACCACGTCCCCACTACGCAGATATGGCGCATCAGAACGGAACACGCTGTTTTAAAAGTTATCTTTTACTTTAAAACAGGAAAAAAAGTTGATAAAAGATAACCTGAAGCACAAAGAAACATTAGACTTCAAAAATGACATTCTCTTGGACATGAGAATAAAGAACATATAAGCATATCTAGAATATTAAGAATAGGAATAGAATAAAAGGGGGAAAAAAGGCGCAGAATTACAAATAAGGTATCGATTACAGTATTAGGTTTAATATTAGGATTTTTTGTTTTTCATCGACGTGTCAACTGGAAATCACGTGACGTTAATTTCTAAACCGTTTATTTTAGATGACCGAAATGAACGACAAGTTTTCCTCTCATTGAGATTTTAAAGGTAGTCCGGTAGCGATCAAGGTCACGTGACTGAGAAAATGAACTCGGAATCCTAAAAAAACACTAAAACATTTACTTGACAGATTTACCAGTTGTTTTTAATATAATTTTTTTCTAAAGTCGTGAAAACAATATAAAATCTTAGTGTATTTATAAATCTAATATCTGTCAAATACAAAAAAAAAGTATTTTCAAGTTTTCTATTTGATGAAAATCCATAAAATCCGAAATAATTTAGGTACTTAATCCAATTAATCTTAGTAATAAATCATAATCTACGGAAATGACTGGATTATTAAGCGGATTAGACGTCATTGTAATTTGTTGTATCAATTCTAATATTTTTCTATGAGGAATTTGTCAATGTAATGCGTAAATTTCTCCAAAACTAAGATAGTCTCTTGTTCGTAAATATGCAGAGAAAGTTTCAAGAATATCCATTCTTGATTCAGAAGTTACTATGGAGGGGATATCTAAGCCGGGATTTACGCATGTGCAATTATGTGCACGGGCACAGGGGGGCAGATTTTTTGGGGGGGGGGGCGGCAAAGACTGGATTTTTTGAAAAATTTTACAAGCTTAACTTGTTAATTACTGAACGAATGTTATGACTTTTTAAAAAATGCGTAATTAACTTAATAGCTGATAACATTTTAAAGAGTCATAAAATTTTGTTATCTGCTTAACTAGTAACGCAGCAATTTACTGTTGGCTTGTAAAATATTTTTTAAAAAAAATCCAAATTTTGCCGCCCCCTGGAAAAAGTATCGGCGTTGACCCAGCATCGGGAGGCGAAATTGGGTACGACATCAATTCAGATACCGCAAACATTACCAAAATATATTTTTGACTGTATAACTGAAGTAGAGGGTTAGGTTAAGTGAGTGGGGTGCACGATCCCTAAACCCCGGCGTAGGGATATCCTTAGTATTTCATCAATGATCTCATTACATGTAAACACATACATAAACATAAATACAAATAAAAGCAGATTCTTTAGATTTATGAATATCAGCTTAAAAAAGGACCTATTGGCTCCAGCGAATATAATTGTCTCAACACTACGTAGGGGAGACCGGGGCAGAGTGGTCCACTTTTTTTTATTGAATTTTTTTGTTTTTTTTGTTAAGAGATTTCCCATTGCATTTATTTTTGTCAGAATCGGGAACTATTCAAGAATGTAAATACTTGATTTCATTTCATTATATTCATAAATAAAATTGGTATTAATTCGCAAAGCAAAAATGGTAGAGTGGTCCAACCCGCCCCGACCACGGGGCAGGCTGAACCACCCCATGGGGCACGTTGGTCCGGGTAAGAATAACAACATTTAAAGTAAGACTTTTATTGAATATAAAATAATATGCCATTTAGGATATCATGAAATAAAGTTTAACTTAACATAGGCTACCTAAGGTATTACATATTCAAGTGAAAATTTAAAATAATCATTATGCAGTTGAAAGTCGTAAATGAATAATATCAAATAGGTTTACATTGAATTAATTAATCACTTTCACTAGAGAAATCTTCTTTGCAGTTGAGGCATTCGTAAAATAAACCCCGAATATCACTGGCTACGCAGGAACTATGGGCTCATCTCTTGCACTGCGTACATTGAATCCACTCCTGCCATGGTTTGCTTTTTTTAAAGTTCTTCAAACAGGAGAGGCGCACAGCATCTTCATCATCACTAATCATCTGTAATAGTTTCCTCTTTATCCCTTTTCCTTTGCTTCTATTTGTTTTTGTTTTTTTGTTTATGTTGCTTTTAGAGACTGTTGGCCGAGTCATGTTTTTCGTTGCTACTCTTTCTTTTCTTTCTTTAGATTTTCGTTGCTCGTCTTGCAGAGCTTTTTTACTGGCGTATCCGTCAGTATTACCGTTGACCTTTTTTTGTTCTCTATTAAGATTATTAAGATTATATTGTTATTTATGCCATTTTTAATGCTTTCTAATGTAACAAAGTGTATATAGAATTTATATTTAATTTAGAGTTTCACTTACTGAAAATTGTGTTAGTTCACTTAGGGATGTAATTGTGTGTGTTTTAGAATACGCTCCCTCTCCTGAAATGTTTAGACTGATTGGGTGTACTTTTTGCCCGTGTGTTTCAGATTCATCAGCTGATCTGATTTTTCCCGCCAGAGTGTACTTAACGTTTCTCTTTTTGTTCCCAAGGGAAAACGAAACAGATAAAACCACGTGATCACTCAATCAACGCACAACTGTTTTTTTGAAGTTTTACTTTTTCTTTCGCACAAATTGTTTTCTAAATAAGCTCAAACCATTAAAATAATATTTAACCATGAAATATCACAATAATAATATACAAGACTTTACCAAATATAAAAATTCAAATACATAATTACAACAATACAATTATTAAAAATCAAAAAATTCCCTCAGAGACCAAGATTTTAATCGTGTCATGTTGCCAATTCCACAACGTGAGAGTTTGCATAGTTTTTAATTAGAATTTAATAACAGTTAAATGTATAAATTGGCTATTTTCGAAGATTAAGATGCCTTCGCACGAAGTCTTCCCCTATTACGGTACTTGCTGAGAGGAATTACTAAAGGGGTAATATCCTTTAATAATATAGGCTATACACAATATATAATAGCCTACATAAAAAAATATATAAAAAAATTATAATATGTAATAATGTAATACAATATAATATAATAGGCCTAATAAATATATAATATAGAAAAAAATATAATGTATAGTGCCAAAATATTTTATTGTAAAAACAGCGGGGCAGAGTGTACCACTGGTCCAATGTGCCCCGTGTCGTTCGGTCCACTCTGCCCCATCGCCATTTTGGCATTTCCTTCAGTTGTAACTATCGAATACTTTAGGTATTTAATTCATACTATAGCTTAAAATGATCTTTAGATTGCCGCCTTTAATATGCATATTACGGTTGTGTTATTCAATGCATCGCTGAACGGCAATATTAAAGTAAAAACAACACTAAACATTTACTTACCTGAACAAAAACAAAACAATCGATCACCTCACTGTCACCAATAAGCCGAATTCACTGACGCCTTTGTGGTAGCAGCGCCACAATGGCACCAACCTTCTATCCGATTTTTGGCACATTCTAGCGTCTACACGAACTACTAAAGTCAACGGTCCACTCTATCACTAGATCCACTTGGCCCCGGTCTCCCCTACTTCTGGAGCTAAACGTTTCTCTATTTATTCAGATCTAATTTTGAAACGACGACTTATAAATAGCTCCAGTAATTTCCTTCCAACTAAAAAATATAATATATTTATCTGATTTCCCTGAATTAAATAAAGTTAATTTTTAAACAATTGTGTATCTAACCGAAACATCAACCTCGATAATAACCCTTTCTGTAAATAAGATGTCTTTGTAGAAGCTCAATAATTATAGTTAATCGATATTCCATTTTTTATCTACCTTTAGCTTCAAATTAACACAAGTTCTTTTCGTTTTCTATTAATAGACTATATGTAACACACTAGATGGCTATTTATTTCTTTTAAAGTTCGTTTAAGTTCATGTTTAGAACACTAATATTGGATGTCTAATGTTATTTTAAAAGATCAATGTTGTTTCTTACAGTTCATTAAGTTTTTATTTTGTCACATTTCTTAAGATTATTAAGTATCCTTTATCCCTGTCCTAATGAAGTCCATACTGACGATTCTAATTATTAATAATGATCTCTCATAAACATTGGTCTATTGCACTTTGAATCAGATGTTACTCGTTGACAATACAGCTGATCGACATATTTTCAATTACGAAATTGTTTCCTGTCTTATTCTTCGTCAAAAACTGTGAAGATAAATTCCAATGCATTTCCAAATAAATGAGTCCTTATTTTATCAGTACATACTGTCGTCTTGCAGTCATTTTCCATTAGCTAGGAGAGGGAGGATGCTTGTCCCCTGCTCGTTTGCGGAAGGAGCTGACAAGCCTGAAGAAAGTGGGATGCTTTATCAGGCAAAGAACTATTTCATTCTTAGAAAAACAGTATTTTTATTATAAAAAAACTTATATACTTTATTTCATTTTAAAAGAAGACCTCTATTAAATAAAATTAAAATTAAATTTAAATAGCGCACGTTGACATAACGTTGCTAAGGTTAGGAAAAATTGTTGCTACTTTTTTTCCTTATGTCATCAAGGTTAAACTTAGGACCGGAGGGATTTCTGTAATAAGGAATTTTTTTGATTTAGTGAGAAAAACATTGATAAAGATCTGAAATATTTTTTAGAATTTTGTATTATTTCTTTTATAGTATTTATTCACATAGGCTGTTTTAAGTTTTTGTCTCCTATTCTTTTACATTTCAATTGTGCACTACGATAAAAGTACTAATGAAATACTTTTAGTGCTGCTGTCGGAAGTGTTACTGAATCTTAGTTAAATAATGATTTGTATTTCAATGTCATCTAGCAGCTGGCAATTTGAGGACTCAAAACAATACTCCTCATCATCATAAAAGCGTTCTGAAGCCCGTGTTCGCATAACCTAAATTTATATCATTTGGGAAAATTAAAAAGATTTTAAATTAAAGAGAGGTTTCTGTACGTGGTTCTCAAGCAGTTTATGATCTGCAAAGGATTTCTGTACATACTTAGATATATTTTGTAATTTATATATTTTGCGACCTTAATACTCAATTACTTAATAAATAGATCTAGCTATAAAAATAATTCAAATAAACCAATTAATTTTTTTTATTAGTAGAAGTAGCAACAGTAATAACAATTGTAAATTTTTGCAATAAGAAGTTCACAGAAGTTCTTACATATTTTGCATTTCATACTTCATTAATCTTGCTGGCGATAAAATATATTTTATTATTTTTAATATTTTCATAATATAAAACAGAAAAAAATCCTTATATCAACATATAAATTAATTAAAGCATATTAATTAAATTTCGGTTAATTCGTTCTGCGAGAGTCCTAACCGCTTCTAGAACATTTCTTTGACTGACGATGGACAGCAATCCCGAACCAATGGTATGCAATTGTCCCTTGATTAATTTGATTCTTTTTCTTGATTCTGCTGTTCTTTTGTGGCCTTGAGTTACCGAAAATTGAAAACTGTCTTCAGAAATTCTTATTTTCCAAACAGAACATGGAGCCAATGTTTGGTTTAAACGAATTATTAATCGCGATAAAAATATTAATCGTGGAAGTTATCTCATTTCTGTTTAATTGTCTAGATATTTAGCTAACAGTTATCCAGCGTTTTTTCCGATATAACACTATTTTTTTAAGAATTTTTAAAGAATTTTTTTATTAAAACGTTTAAAAAAAAACGCAAAAAAAGTTTTTAAAAATTTAACAGATGCTATAAAACTTGCATGTTATGTGCATTTCTTTGCATATTTTCAAAACAACTTATTAACATTCGTCTTGAAAAAAGAATGAAACAATGAAATTTTCTTATAATATTACAATGCAGATAGTCTCTGACTTAGGAACAGGTTCCGTTCTGACAGCTTGGTCGAAAATAACCAACAAAATCTTAGTTTTTCCTATAATTGTTCCATACCTTTTTTGTAGGTCTTTTCTCCTACAATATTTATTATAATAAAAGATCTTCAACATCTCACAATTAAATGCAATACTTTACATTTATTATTATTAAAAGTAAATTTTCGAGGCGAATATGCGTTCCCTCTTCTTCAAGAAAGAGCAAACGCATATTCGCCTCGAAAATTTGCTTTTAATAATAAATGTAAAATATTGCGTTTAATTGTGAGATGTTGAAGATCTTTTATTATTTTTTCCTATTTAAAAGTTATCTAACTTATGAAATGAACAAGTAAGTAGCAAATTTATTTTCAATAAATAGGTACAATAAATATTCTGGATGTAGATGTGAAATAAAGTGAGTAAATATTTTCAAACGAACAAATTTGCTATAGCTGTTTTGTTGTAAACACCAGTTGCGGCTGTTACCAAAAGAGCAGAAGTTGGCGTTCAAAAACACCATTTAATTCTAGTTCTAGTACACACTGCTTAAACAGTTCTGAAAGTTGCAAGTTTCTCTACGCAGAAGCTCTCTTTATTATTTAAATATTCTATTTTTTGGTGCTTTGCAAATTTTTATCTTAAGTGCTAATGTTCGTAAGTCTGTTGGTCGTAAGTCTCGGTCTACCAATAATCTGCCCTAAAATAATCCGTCCCAAATGCACAAAAACATACAATGTATTTTATTGACCAAATGTAGAAGTAGAAGCAATTATTGAAACTGAAAAAGCTGTAATTGGCGAAATGACTCATTTCATGGTTTTTGCATTGACAATATGATTTTGAAATTCTAGCCAAGGGTAATTTCCAAGAATTTATTTGTCTTCATGGATTTAAAAGTTGTGCATTTATCACCAGGAATTGGAGAGACCAGAATATGGTGAGAGATCTTATTCCTAATATAACAGTTTTATAACTTCAGTTTTAGTTTTAGTTTCTAGTTTTCAGACTTCCCAAAGATAAGGTATGTCCTCATTGAAACTATAAAATTCTCCAGTGATGAATTTTTTATTGATCCTCTGTCGTACGAAACAGATAAAATCTAAAACATTACAATTTATGAGATCATTATAGGAGTCCGCTAAAGTAGAAGCTGAATTTTCAGTCCATTTATAAAAGTCACTTTATTTCTTCTGTTACTGCTTCTGATGAGAAGTGACATGATTGATAGTCGTTGTAATCTGCTTTTGGATGTAAACTTGGAGGCAAAAAAAAAATAATCTTAAAGGGATTCTCTTTGAAGAAGAAAAGCCTTACCATCATACGACAGAGTTATTTCCTAAAGTTTAATTCACCGTGAACCAAATCTGTAATTTTGGGCCAAGAAGAATATTATCCTAAAATTTGTAATACATAAACTAAAAGAGATAAAGTAAATGGTTTCCTTTGAAAGAAAAATAAAGTTAAAAGAAAACTATTTTGTCTTTCACGAAGCATTTGCAGAAATTTACCACTTTGTGTAATGCCTCATAAAAAACAGTTCCAACTCAAAGTTTATAACAGAGTTTCTTGAATTTTTTGTTTGTCCTTCGTTGATTAAAAAAAATGCAATTTAATGACAATCAATCTAATAATTCTATCGTTACAATACTTGTTTCATCCATCATAGGAGAGAAATTTATTGAACAGTTCTAGAAATTAAGGGCGATAAGATGTCATTTAAGTAACTAGTCTGAAAAAAGAAAGGGAAATAACATGTAAATTTCGAATCAACATATGATAAATTCCAATTTTAATTCTTGAACTATTCATTGGATAATTAAAGAATTATCCAAAGGTTAGTTGAATTTACGAGTAAACTAGTGATATTCAACCTATTTTTGTTTGCATACCCTAAGCTGTAATTTATCTTTAACTACATACCCCTAATCTATTGGTAATTAATTCGAAGAATTCAGTAAATAAATAAAATTTTAGAGCATCAACAATAAATTACATAATTTACATCCAATGTAATAGATTATAGTTTAAGATGAAAAAATAACGTAATAAAATAAAATTTCTCTTGCCTCAACAGGTTATCTTTTCAAAAAAAGTTTTTAGGACAAATAATTTACTTTAAGTAATAATGAAAAATAAGAAAACCTCACGGTTTTTCCATGAAAATATTTACTTAAATGTCTTTCCATACTCTAGAAATACATATATTGCAGATTGAATATTACTGAAACTATATATGTTAAAAAACATTTATTTGTCATGATACCAAGATATTCATATGTTAGTGATCATTATTTTGTCATGTAATTTCAGATATAATTTTCGCAATGCTAGAAGCAACAAAAAAGCAAGCAAACAACATCTTTAAAAGATTCTTAACCCTAACGTTGAAGTAAGACTAGACAGTGATTTTTCTTTGGGCGAAGACTTCCAGTTGTCTTACGTTTCCTTAGAATGAAGGCACTTTGGTTTATGGTTTGCCCAGAAGATGGACACAGATATGAGTCTCTAAAGGCGTCTTGTCTATTCTCTTTAAAGTCTATTTATCCAAAGCTCTCTATTCTTGTTACAAACACCAAACAAAAAAAAACTTAAAGTACATCTTCAAACTAAAGTGTAAATACTATGATAACAATAAAAGTACGAGTAAAACACGCACACATTAAATGCATGCATTTTAAATTTTGCCATTCTACATAAGTACTACTATTGCTATTCTTAAATTTAAAGAAAAGTATGACAACTTTAAATAAATTCCTTAGAGGAAGTTATTATTTTTTTACTTGTAATTATTTAAAGATAATAAACAATATTAATTCCTTAAAAAAAGTTAAGGTGAATAGTTTCATTTTAAATGCAGACTTATTCACCTACTTACACTTACAATTGCAGTTTCTAATAATTGGATGTTCTTCATTATTTGAAAATTAAATGTTTAAAGTTTACTAAGTGTGCTATCTAATTACATCAATAAATAGATGAAAACTAAAATAAACAAAAGTGTAGAACTTAACTAAATATTATTACTTGAATTATTATTGATATGTGCTTGAATATAATCTTATAATATTTAAAGGCGAATAATTAAATAATTCTGAATAATTATGTAGAGAATAATAAAGTAACAGAGCGAAATATTTTTTTTTTTTTTTATTAAGATGAAAATAAAATTATTTACAGTATGAACTCCTTCAATTGGCACTTAAATAAAATAAATGAAAATTTCACTGTTCAATGTTCCTTATTAGAAGCACATATTTGCAACTTGGTTCAATAAATAATTTCTTCTTCATTCACTATGTATTAACACTATGTTCACACTCGTTTTTAGTTATTTTCTTATTTTAATTATTCACTGATACGAATTTGTAATATTCATAATAATGCTTTCTTGGTTTTCTGCACACATATTATATGAAGCACAAATAATGATAATTTGATAATATCACTTAATCAGCATTTAAATGGATGCACTTAAATTTCACCTTAAACAAATTAAATTTCACTTCTCGATTCACGCTTTGAATCAAACAATATTATTCACTAATATAATCTTTAATTTCTTTACTTAAGAAATTTCTATTATATCTGATGGACTATTTAAATATTAATTTCAGATTCTCAAAAATCAATTTTATCACTGATTCTCAATTATTATTCAACTTCCTTTACTTAAGGAATATATTCACGTAGCACTAATTTAAATACACTTTCTTTCCTTCGAAAAATAATCTTATCATTATTTCACTAATCCTCTTCTTTCACTATTATTTAACAATTTTCGGATTCTGTTATCTTCTAATCCTCTTCCAAAATGAATGAATAAATAATAAATAGATAACTTACAGTTTGTAGTTCATAATCTAATGATGACTTCTTTCCATAATAAGTCCTTACTCGCTTCCCTCATTCATAGTGGTTTAGCCCGTGGCTTCGTCTTGAGGAATATCGTGAACTGCTATTCTGCTTTTTCGCTTCAACCAGGGAATTGTGACCTTTTAGTATATTTCTCTTTCCTTTGTTTCGTTCTGGTGACATTTACTTTTGGAATAATATGAGTCTGCTCTTCGACGCTTATTTCTCATAGGTTCTGATACCTCTCCCCTTTCAATATCGGTTCGATGAGTCCAGTTGAATTTCCCGGCTTTTACAAGCATTGCCGTTGCGTCTCGCTGTCACCGTGTCTGATTGCGTCATCATGCGTCAGCTACTCTGGTGCCAGTCTTCACCATTTACTCTCTCAAAACACTCTCAACGCCAGATTCTCTTTTCTCTTTTTAATATCAAATCGAGGCACACATTCGCTTTAAATACTTCATGTGATGTCATACATAAATATTAATTTATTATTTCCTTTCATTTTGTTTCACTAAATATTTCACTATTTAAATTATGTTTGAAGCATAAATAAAAAAATAACTCTTTTAATTTTAAATATAAAATTATCCACAAATTATAATGTCATCAATTAATGCTATAAAAGTGAAGGCGCAGCCTTGTTCTGCGCAGTGCGTGTAAAAGTAAAATTGAAGTGAGTCGTGACAATTAATGTTCCCTTCGAGACCACCGCCACATGTCATAGTGGAACGGTCCGACCAACGTCATTTGCCAGCCCGAGGAAGCATAACGCATCATGGGAGAGAGGCACCGAATGGAAAAGTCCGCACGAATGGAGCGCAATTTGAATGGATGGATATGAATTCCAAAATACAGAAAAGTGCAACAAGACCGCTATCATCGAATATTAAATGTGAACTTCAAACTGTGAGTAGAATTTACTTTACTATTAGTG
Source organism: Thereuonema tuberculata (assembly GCA_023159025.1). Taxonomy (NCBI): domain Eukaryota; kingdom Metazoa; phylum Arthropoda; class Chilopoda; order Scutigeromorpha; family Scutigeridae; genus Thereuonema; species Thereuonema tuberculata. The sequence goes on along the minus strand of JAFIDM010003189.1, from coordinate 30,654,286 downwards.
CGAAGAGCGAATCAAGGAAACAGAGTAGAGATTCAATTAATTTGATAGACCAGTTCATTAGCGCAAGAGGGAAACAACGTGTTAAACAGAGAAGTGAATTTGAAGTTAATTATTTCGAACAGCATAGTTAAAATAGAGAAGTGAATTTGAACTAAATTATTTTCGAGCAGCGTAATTAATATCAGGTTAGAGTGCGGCCAGGTTAGAGTGCGTACGATGCCTGTCCTCCGACAAAGTATTGTAAAGGAAATTAAATTGCCAGGTTCTTTTGTCAGATTTTCATACCAGTGAATGTGTAAATAGTGTGTGACCATATTGAGCCTATTTCGGATGCAGCTGATCGCTTGATTAAACGTTGTATTCTGAAATACTTTACTGGGCCTAGGAATTGAAGCGACGAAATGTGCTCCCATGTTAGGCCTATTTCGTGACCCCGATTCGAACCTTCACTGAGCCGAGGACCCCTCAGCGACTGCGGACCCCACACGACTGTGGCTCGCTTGCTCGCTTGCTCGTGCTCGCCGTGCTTCCGTCGCAACACTGCGGCCCTCCGAAGCATAACAAGCAAAGAATTCAACGTGCAGGACAGAACAAAGTGTGTATATGGTGAAAGATCGGTTAATTTTGACATTATAAATTGGTGTTTGTGTTGTTCTGCTTGATTTTTTTGGAAAGGTCTACTTGATTTTTTTTGGAAAGGTCTGAACGACGCCATCTTGAATTTTAACGAAGAGACCAGATGACCCCAATTTGAAAATTAAAGGAAACCGCAACAATAAGGTGAATTATTATAACTTGTTCTGTTTAATAGCTTAACTCCCAGAATTGGTTCCTACCCTACCTTTAAATTTACTCTTAAAATTAAAAAAAAAAATAAAAAAAAAATGGGATATCAAAGTACTTGTGCTGTTTGCTCCGGGGATATTTTGGATCAAGAAGTTAAATGTTTCAACTGTCAGTCAGAGTACCACCATGGTTGCTCTTTGTCAGAATCCACATACAAGGGTATGGCTATGAAAAATAAAAAAAAATGGAAATATGTACTTTGTAGACCACATAACTCTGCAAAACACTCTCGCACAGCAGTGACTAATAATGTTGAGACTCCTGAAGGGAAAAATCTCAATACTGATAAAACCCTTGAAGAAATTCAAAAAAAACTGGATGGTCTCAACAAATTGGAAAAATTAGATGTGCTAGATGTTCTAATTCAGGACATAAATGAAATAAAGAAATCGCTAGATTTTCTAACACAAAACTATGATGAGGTACTACAAAAAATGCAAAAGTTGGAAGAAGTACACAAAGGCCAAAATAAAGAAATCAATGGTTTAAAGCAAGAGAACATAAAAAATAATATCAAAATAAGAGATTTGGAAAACAAAATTGAATCAATGGAAAGATATTCCAGAAGCAAAAACATAGAAATTTTGAATGTCAAAGAAAATGCAAATGAAAATTTAAATGATGTCATAAGAGGTATCTCAGAAAAATTAAACATCAAATACAAATCAAATGAGGCTGAGACAATACACAGAATTCCCACATTCAACAAAAAAAAACCCAGACCTATTATTATTAAATTCAAGGAGTCAAACACGAAACTAGAATGGATGGACAAAAAAAAGAATCATCTCATAAGAAGCAAAGACATTATTGATAATGGTGATGATTCAATTATATTCATTAATGATAATTTAACAAAAAAACAAAAATTTCTGCTTTGGAAGACAAAAATCAAAGCAAAGGAAAATAACATCAAATTTGTCTGGGTAAAAAATGGGTCAATTATGGTCAGAAGAAATGAAAATGCAAATATTATCAAAATAAATGAAATAGAAGATTTAGAGAAAATTGGATAAAAAAAAAAAAAAAAAAATCTAAATAAATGTTGGAAAAAAAAAAATGGCAGATACAGATCACATATACGATAATATTGAAAATTACTTATTACATCCAGAAACTTGCGTCACAGAAAATTTAAATAGTTGGTTTATAACAAATTCGGCTCAAAAAAATGAAAAAAATATAAAATTATTACTACTTAACATAAGATCCTTAAGAAAAAACTGGGAAATACTTTTCTGTAAAATTAAAACATATTTAAAAAACTTTGATATTATTGCTTTAACAGAAGTAAATATTTCTGAAACTGAAATAGGTCTTTATAAAATCGATAACTGGAACTTATGCTACAAATTAAGAGAAACAAAAAGAGGTGGAGGAATCTTAGTTTATATCAAAAACAATATTGATTATACTATACATAACTTAAAAACCTTAAATTTTGAATCATTACATATTACTGTAAAAAATAACAACTGGGAAAGATCTTATAATCTAATCATCATTTATAAACCTCCTAACCTTAGCATAAAATCTTTCATAAAAGAATTAGACGATTTGTTACAAAATAAAAATAACAATTTGGAAAACTGCTTATTAATGGGTGATATCAACATTGATTTATATAAATTTAATGAAAATAAAAACGTAAAAATCTATCTCGAAACTCTAGGATATTCTGGTTTTAAAAATTGCTTATTTGGAACTACAAGATACGAAAAGACAACAGTTAAAGAAACTGCTTCAAATATTGACCACATCTTTACAAATATTACAAATAACAAAGTTTTTACTCATATAATAAAAGAAACAATATCGGATCATTACTTAATAATATTACAATTAGAATTAATAACTAAGAAATCTCAAAATATCAAGCAATTTAACACAAAAAGAGAAAAATTTAAGATTGTAGATAAAGAATTACTAGAAGAAAACATGCTGCATCTACTGGATAAATTAGAAAACAATGAGATTGATAATCCAAATATGATTTATAACAAAATAATACAAGAATATAATAACTCAAAATATACGGTAAAAAGGAAACTTACATATTCCATGAACGAAACAAACACTTATGATTGCAATAACCAAACTTTTAACGGTAAAAAGGGAAGACATAGAACTCAAAAAGAATGGATAACTGAAGAGTTAATTAAAGAAATACAAGAGAGAGATAAATTGTATAAAAAGCACAAAAGTAATAAATCCAATATAACATATTATAATAATTATAAAACTTTTAGAAACAAATTAAATTCCAAAATTACAAAAACAAGAATAGTTACTATTATAATAAATTCAACAATACCATAGATAACCCAAAAGATTGCTGGAATGAAGTAAATAGACTTTTAGGTAAATCACATAAAAAGAACAGAATGAATAAGGAAATTATAAAATTCTTTCAAAGCATGTTGGGATTAAATAAACAAAAAATTCTTGCAGACAGATTTTGTGAATACTTTTCTTCGATAGATAGTAAATACAACATAAACTGCAATGAAAAATTAATAAATGAGAATTATAATACTTCAATTAACAATACTATAATAATTCAGGAACCTAGCGAATATGAGATTTTAGGAATAATAAATAATATGAAAAATAAAAATTCTGTTGGTTTAGACTTAATAGCTATTAAAGATATAAAAATATAAAAACTACTTTTGCTAAAATAATGGCTATTCTAATTGGACGAATTATAAATACAAAGATATATCCAAATGATTTAAAAATATCAAAAATAATTCCTATATATAAAAATAATGATCATTGCTCTTTTGAAAATTATAGACCAATTGCTATACCTTCTACAATAAATAAAATAATAGAAAAATATCTTACTATAAAAATACAAAATTTTGCAAGTGCATACATAATACATAAAAAACAATATGCATATCAAAGATTGAAAAGTACAACAATACTTTTAGAAGAATTTAGCAGTCACATTAATTGTAATTTAAATAAGAATAAATTCATTGTTCTTATTACAATTGACTTAAGCAAAGCATTTGATCTGATAAATCACGATTTACTCTTAAAAAAATTAAATAAAATTGGTATTCGAGGAAATTTATTGCAAATACTAGGTAATTATTTAAAAAACAGAAAAATATATGTAAACATAAATAA
>JAFIDM010003189.1:30636177-30650199 GCA_023159025.1 Thereuonema tuberculata | reverse complement strand
ATGGAAAGATAACTGAAAATTCAATTTAATGGAAGTGTACAGGTTTCAATGAAATCGTAAAAGAAGGATATGCCCTGCTCTTATCGCATTTATCTTAATACGTAAACCTGAACAAGAGGGAAATATCTATGTTATCCAAACAACGATAATATAATGCATCTTTAATTCCACTGGGATTTACTTCGCAGGAACGAAGACGTAAAGTAGAAGAAAAATAAGAACTAGAGATATGTTTGGCCAAACGAAGGGATTTTCTACGTATCGTCGAATGTCACCGAAATTCGGGAAAGGAAACCTGAAGATTTTCTAGAGACGGACTGAGTATCGTTCATTTGGTCATTCGGAATTCAATTTATTATCTATAGAATAAAGAAGGCATCTCTGTTATCAAGATAACTGTTACCACCTAAAGTCGTCAGTGTCGTCATCTCAGAGAAGGTGAAGCTAGCCATCCTAAGTTAAAGATGAAGTGGCCTGAATTTCATGAAGTTTAAAAAGAACTATTTGGAAGCTTATATCAAGAAGCTTAATGAACTTTGAGAAAAATAAAATTATTTTAATGGTTACTTAAAATTATAAAAAAGTCCTAAAACTTATTTTAGTCGAATTCGAACTTTAGAGTTTAAAAGTAGGGTTAACAGGGTTTTAGATAAGATTGAATTTTATTTATGGTTTGACAAAAGCCAATTTAGCTTGATAGGATTTCAAGTATGATTTTCTTGTATTATTTGTATGTCTTAATTAAATTGTAATTAAGACATAAATTGTAAAGTTTAAAAGACTGGATGTTCGTCTAATTGTATTAAGTTTCAAAAATCTTTCAATTTTTTATTATCTTTAAAATGATCTAGACGTCTAGAGAGGTTAAATTTTTTTCCAGTTAATTTAATTAAATTGATTATTTTGGAAAAATAGATAACGAAGAGTAAATCTAATTTGTAAATCTACTGAGATTTAATAACGTTCTTTGATACAGTATTAGTCATTTACTTGTAATAAATATTTGTTTGTTTTAAGTTTATATGTGTCTATTTTCAGAATCGTTTTAAATTTACTTTTGATTAATGGAAACTTCCACTGCTCTCATTAAATTACATTTAGTTAATTTATTCAAATTTAAATGAGTCATCCTTTTTAGTTTTGCTATTAGCTTAAGAATTTAATTACCTTCGGGTAATCTTTCTACCCTTGGTCTATGGTTAATAAAAAAATATATAAGGGGAAAATAATGGGTTTCAAACGAAAAGCATAGCGAATCATCTTTTTTTCGTTTGCCAGCTATGATTTACATTTCAAAATCATCAAAAGGGGACAAAAGGAAAAAAAATAAGCTTTCATATTATATATTATGAACTTTTAAATCTGTTAGAACTTCTATAAGTACTTTGAAATTTAATTTATGTTTACGAATATTGGCTTCCGTGGTTACGTAATGGAATCGTTATTTATTGGTTTTTCTTTTATCCTTTCTCTTGTATGAAAGGCTGATCATCTTTTGAATTTCCGATATTTCGAAAGCCTTTGATCTTTAAATTGAAATTTTCCATCAATTTTACAAAAGCATAACTTCTTTCTTTTCGGTTATTAAATAAAAAGATTGAGAGAAGTCCCTGAAGGGAAAAGACGAAGCTAAAGGCAAGGCCTTTATCTGATTGAAAAGCATCATTCGAAAAGACTTCTTTAACTTATAGAATCCGTGTATAAGATTATGATAAATCAATAAGCATATAATATTCAAAAACATATCCTCGAAGAAAATTCATAAAATATTAAATAAAATTTTACACTATTTTTAACAAAAACAAAAGTATTTACTGTGTTCATTTTGCCAATTCTATAACTCGATTTCTAAGAGTTCGATACCATCTTTATGTATTGGGGAAATTCAGTTGTCGTTCATGGGAATGTGATTTTAAGGCGTGCAGATTTTAGATAAAATAACTAAGAAAGACACACAAAACTAAAATTTAAAATTTAAAAAAGTATTATATTTAAAACATTAACAATAGAACCGTTTTCTTCCCTATTTCCACCATACAACTAACACCAGCCCTCACCAACCAATCAATAGAAACTTCTCCTTTCTCAATAACTCAAAGCAACCAACAAGCACCACCCATCGATCCCACGACCATAAAATTCACGAAGATTCATAAAAGAAATTAAACCAAGTAGGAATAAACACGTCTTGATAGTAAGTAGTAGTAAAGTTTCATCAAAAAAATTAAATAAATCATCAGTTTATCTGTTTCTCAAAAGTTTTCTTCAAAAATTAAAACTCTCATTATACGACGTCGTTATTCGCGTTTTCAATATCTGTTGTTCGATTTCGGTGCATGAAGACTATCACTATTCCTGTCTACAAGTGCCGTGGAAGGTTCTATGTATTGCCTTGTTTCCTATCCCGCCATCTGTCCGCTTAAATGTCGTTGCAAACTAATGCAGTGCAAACTACAATAAAACAAGACCTATATAAAAAATAGCAAAAGTGTGCATATTTTATTACAGTTTTAATGATACAGACAAACATTTAAAAATACCGTAATCATTACAGATAATAAATTTTTTAACAAAAATTCAATATCTTTTCTTCAAATTTCCAACTATATAATTTTTGATTTGATGACAAATTATGTTAATGAACTTGAATAATAGGAATAAGGTAACAGATAAATGATGATGATACTTGATGAACAAAGCTTTTTGAACCCTCAAACCCTACCCATCCTAGGAGAAACACTATTACTATCCAGGTGTTCCATGGACATCAATATTTAAAACATTCATACTTATGAAATAGAAACAGTTTAATCAAAAATATTATTTATTAAGAAAGAAAGCTTAATAAGCATTACAAAAAAATATTAATTGTTTTTGGTAACACATTCTTCACACCTAGGTGCAGTATGTTCACCGGAGATGGGTTTACGACACATGCCGCAGTTGAAAAATTATTCACTGGGGTTTGGTGGACCCCTGGGTATGATTTAAGGGTTAAAAGAAAAAAAAAAGGAAATAATGTTACTGCTAATATGATTGATTGAGTATGATTTAGAACTGGAAGAAATGAAAACTAAAAAAAGCTGTACAGACAATGAAAAGCTATATTATTAGTTATGATAAAATAACTTCTAAATTAAATATACTTCTAAAATTTCTTGGGAAGAATTTTTACCATTATTTATTTGGAAAATGAAGTGATGTGTGCAGCGATTTTAGGAAAAGAAAAGCCCGGTTGTGATAATAGTATTCACGATCCAATAATATCATCACATGAACTGTTAGGCGAGCTCATTGCTTCAAAAATAATAAATGTGCACAATGAGTTCATGTTAAGAGCTGAACTCTAAAACAAAGGTATAACAGAAGAAAATGTTTATTGGTTTTTAGAATACAGGTTGAAGACAAAAAAAAGGGTTCTGAAGGCGATGGAGTGGAATCTTTGATAAGTATAACTTAAGTTTATGTAAACTCTTTTCGCTTTATTTTTTCCGACAGACGCGAAATAAAATGGAAAAGTAAACATTCAAGTAGTGAAATATATCTTCGTGGAATTGAAGCAGACCTGATTGTTTATATCATGTTGTTTTCAAATAAGACAACATCCTTATGTCCCATTGCTCGTCAAGAAGGATTAATACGTATTTATAATCTTAACTACCAAATGTTTAGTGAATAAAACAAGTGAATACTATTTTATTCAGTGCATTAAGTTTAAAATAAAGTCCGGCAAGAGCCATTCAAAGAATGCCGGTAATAGCCAAAAACACGAATTCTCGACATTTAAGCTAAGCAATGTGAATGTTTGATATCTTTTTGAAAATATATTGTGATCAACTCTGAAGGTGAAGGCACTGTAATCTTTATTTATTTAATCCTGGAATCACAGTGATTAGGGATAGTTATTATGAGGAACATGACTTTATTAATAAGAATTAACTAAGTCACGTAGTTACGTCCACTCAAAGATACGTCCTTGATCCTACAAGGGAATAAATAACATTTTCGACTATATTTTCCAACATGACGCAAGCGAGCGTAAAGTAAAAATGTTTCTCATAGGCATTTTCCGATTATTTCCATAAAACTGCTTTTATTTAGCAAGAATATATCATGCGCAATGGTAACAGCGCGTTCAGCGGGAAATTCCCTGATAGTTCTTCTGTTGATTGTGTATTTCTCTTATTATTCAGTTTTATTCATAATTTTTTTCAAATTTTCACAAAAAAAAATCTAGCACGGATGATAACCTAAACAATCAGATTTTGATCTTCTGTACCAGCTCTGACCAAAAGTGTCCTCAGCATATCTTTGACCTGGATCCTGCCAAGCGTATGAATGCAAATGTCCGCGTAAATTGTTTTTTGTTTTTCTTATTTTCCTAATTTTTTTTTTATATTTTTTTCCTAACTTTTTTCTATTTTTCCCTTATGTTATTGTATTTCTTTTTTTTATTATTATTTTTAAATTTTTTGTATTATTATGGGTCGTCCTTAAATTTATGCTTTAGCACATAATTCATTCACTTGTTTTATATGAAGTAGGTCTTACACTTGTTCATAAATCCTTATTCCTCATAGTAGGTAATATAGTGACATCATAAGAAGACTGTGCAATAATGAACAATGGTGTGTTGCATTTCGGAAAATAAATTACTTAAAGATAATATTCCAATATTCAATTCTGAACAACTTACTTTTTGTCTAGAATAAGCTTCAATCTAGTGGAAATTTCCAACTCCACTACATTTTCAATAATCCGCCATTTAAGGCCCCTCCCCCAGGAGGCACACAGAAGTAGGTTAGCCCAGGCTTTGCAGAAGGCCTAACAATTTCCACAATCAGTGTTTTTTTGTTTAGCTGTACGTCTGCACTTTATGGGAAGGTGTTTGGGAACCAATAAAATTCTTCTATAATTCTTCTATATTGAGTGGAGATTTCCAGCCCTACAATTCCTAGATCCTCTCTGAACTTATGGCCGACTGTGGTGTAGTCGAATCTGAGAACAATAATAGACCAGGGAGAAACAACATGTATTCATTCCCTATTGCTGGTCAATCTGGCAAGTGAAGTGTTTCTAAGTGTTTTGAAAACACTTCACTGGCTTTAGTAGTGTTTCTGTGTTACAAAAATGAATCACTATTTCGAAGAGCAGCTATAGTTGGATCAATGATGGACATCAAATCTTCAAGTGTCTTATGTTGCTCGTAAGTAGGCAGGCCAATGAAAAAATGTAAATGCAGAACTGTGAGATTGGAGAGTGATACTTTCCTAGACCATAATCTAAAAAATTTCTGTCCAAACCGGCCTGCGACTATGTCAATAGTAAAGAAAAAAAAAGACTCCATTGAAACATTGAAGACAGGCTAAAAATCGTGTTTTGGATGAATCTTCGATTTACGTTTTTCTATAGTTGAAAGTTTGGCGATAACGAAGAGTAAAGCAGATATGAGAAAACAACGTTGTTCCCTTGATCACAATGTTATCTCCTCCTATCTCCTCCTATTCCCTTGATCGTATTTTCTTGAGAAATTCTAGGAGTACTGATATAACTTGTAGAAATTACTTTGAGTGCATTATCTAAAAAGCGATCATGGCATTATTATTCGAAATTAATTTGCTGGATAATTTAGTTGTTACTATGGTCCTTTATCCGCCGAACTTCAATTCCCTAAATCTGGTATTTAATTGGTCGAAGAGCGAGCGTTTGAATATAACTAGGATAGTCTCACATCTGCAGAAGGCAATTAGAATAATGCGGCTTCCAAATTCACAGGTCTTTTAAACAGTTCATGAGTTCCGTATAATTAGGGATCGTATTATTTTGAATGAAGAGTGTTTACGTAAAGGAGGTAATCGATAATCATGAAATAGTCGTAAGATAAACAGGTAAAGCAAATGCCTCCAGAGGATCATAAGAAGTAGCTTCTTGTTGTTTAAAACATCTATAAAATGTGACTAACTCAAAAACATATTATACATTACAGCGATATGTGCACTGGCCAAAATAGAAAAATAAAGTTGGCCTTAATGTTGATGGAAATTGTTCAGCGATAACAATATAGATATTATTGACCATAAATTTTTATTATCTGGACATTCATTCTTGCCAAATGATCGCGATTTTGGAGTTGTAGAAATGGCTATAAGAAAAATTAATTTTCTGTACATTCCCAAGGATTATTACAAACTAATACAAACATGTCGCAAACAAAATACATTTTTACTACAATAAATGAAAAGTGAAGACATTTATTCAATCAAAGCTCTGGAGGAGGCAACTTTGAAAATAGCCAAAAATATTGATGGCGAAACTGTCAACTGGCTGAAATCTTCTGGATACGAGTTTTAAGAAATGCGCCGTATAAATTGTATTATAAAACATCAATCGAAAGTGATTCACAATTTAAAACTATTAATTTATCGCCAAAACTATTTGTAACTATTTTATTAACTATTAATTTATCAGGGTAGGCCAAATATTTTCGACAAAATAACATTGCATCTTTAAATGGAAAAACTAGGCCTATTACTAAAGAGAAATATAAAGATATGATGGATTTATTGCCTTATATACCACCCATATATCATGGGTACTTCAAAAATTTGCACATCTGAATTAAAAAAATGTAATAGTAATATTCCTTTAAGGTATTTTGTTACTTTGTTGTGTATTATGTGTACAATTATTATATTTTTCCATTTTGTTGTTCTCTCTTTCTATAAAATAATATTAAGCTTTTTGTTTAATGCACCTATTCGAGAAAGGTAAGAAATGTTGAAATAAAATAGAAAAGTAAAAAAATTAATTATTCTATTTTATTACAATTAAACTCTTGATAACAGGAAATCAACATTTTCATAAAATCATTGCTTTGAAAGTGAGGTAAGTCCATTGGGCCCTATTAAAAACATGTTTTTTGTTTAAATAACGCGGATAAAATTATTGCATATGAAATTTTTATGAAAAAAGACCGTAAACAATATAAAATAAGTCTTTTATTGCTCACTAATATTTTTAAATCAGTTCAAACGTAAACCATTATTTATCCAACAATAACTTAATACGGACTTGCCCCATTTTCAAAATCAACGGCTTAATTACAAATGTGAGGCATGTAGCAGATTTCAACAGCGATGTAGGTTTCTGATTTTGTAATCGTAAGGCACAGCCTTTGAGTTGTTTTTCTGCTAAAGATAGGATCTAATGCCAAAACGGTGGATATCGATCCTTGGGTCGATAAGGTATTTCCGATGGTCGCAAATCACTTAATGGTCGATTGGAAGTCGATTGGAAATTGTTAATTACAAGGATATCAAGTTACGCCATTCCACAATTCTTAAAAAAAATTTTTAACAACTCGGCTTGATAATTTGTTAATAACTCGGCTGATCAGCTAGAGTCCACATAATTTAAGATTCTGGGACCTAGAAAGTAAAAAAAAAGCTGTAAATAAATTGTACAAAAATGCATGAATAATTTACTTCTCTAGATAAGAGATCCGCTGACAATATGGAAGAGAGACAGTTTTCTACCCACGGTTATGCCAATCAGAAAACATTGTGAAAATGAGGTAAGCACATCAAAACATCAGTTTAACTCTAGCTTTCATTAGAGTTAATTGATTCCAGGTAATAGTTTTTATTTGTGCTTCATTGCTTGTATTTGGGTTTAAGAAGAACATTAATAGGTAAAGTAATAAACAAAATAACAATAATTAATAGAAAAATTCAAAAATATTTTGAATGAAATGAAAGTTAGTTTATTAACTTTAAGAAAGTTAGTTTATTTAATTTATCACAAATGTTATTTTATACATTTTTATATGGTTATACATCCTTTTAATAATGACTTGTATAGTTTCCTTGATTGATAGAATGGAGGGATGGATAAAAGATCTGGGGGCACGGCAGTGCCCCCGCCAAGACGAGCCGAAGGCAGGAAGGGCACTACGTACCTTTTCTGGAAGTGTTTCGTCGTATTTTCGAACCCTCATAGCTTCGGCCTAGATAATACTAGAGAGCTCAAATTTTCAGGATATGATGCAGTTACCAGACTAATGAAATGCGCTAAGTTTCATTTATTTAGCTTTTATACTTTGGATTTTATTAATATCTAAAATACGTCGATTCCGTCACTCACTGACTGACTGACTGACTCATGATCATCAAAACCTCTAGGGTACTTCCTGAAGTCCTAGAAAGCTGAAATTTGGTATGCAGGTTAGGATTAGCACACAAACAACAAAAAAATTAAGAAATCCGTAACTTTCACATTCCAACCCCTCATAAAGGGGGGGTCTGGTTAAGTATTATCGAACCCTCATAGCTTCGGCCTGGATAATACTAGAGAGCTCAAATTTTCAGGATAAGATGCCGTTACCATACCAATGAAATACGCTACGTTTCATTTATCTAGCTTTTATACTTTGGATTTTATTAAGATCTGAAATACGTCGTACCCTCAATGCTTCGGCCTAAATAATACTGTGTAATAATGTGATTTCTTACAAAAGTGCAAACAAATTGTATATACAAGTTGACCAATAGAAAAACAGAAAAGTAGGGTATTGAAAAAAAATCCATTTTCTAAATAATCTTAAAACTAAATTTAGATGTAATAGTAAATCCCACCCAAAACATTTCATGTAAAATAAGTTGCCAAGATTCACATGCTCATAACGCTTTCACTGTTAAAAAGTTATCAGATCTCATCCTACAAAAAGAAATGAAATCCCACTCAAAACACTTCGTGTAAAATAAGTTGCCAAGACTCACATGTCATAATGCTTTCACTGTTAAGAAGATATGAGATCTCATGTAGAGCCAAGCCCCTAAATCAACGAGGCCTAACTCTACAAGCCCCAACTCTAAAAACCCTATATCTTGGTCAAAAAGTATGGCTTGGCCGTTTCATGGAACTATTTCATCTCACCCAAAACATTTCATGTAAAATACGTTGCCAAGATGCTCATAACGCTTTCACTGTTAAAAAGTTATCAGATCTCATCTAGAGCCAAGCCCCTCACTCTACAAGGGGGCCTAACTCTAAAAACCCTACTATCTTGGTCAAAAAGTGTGCCTTGGCATACTCCATATCCTTTACATAACTCATGGGATTGTCTGTGTGACAGCCACGAAACGGCCAAGGCATACTTTTTGACCAAGATATAGGGTTTTTAGAGTTGGGGCTTGTAGAGTTAGGCCTCGTTGATTTAGGGGCTTGGCTCTACATGAGATCTCATATCTTTTTAACAGTGAAAGCATTATGACATGTGAGTCTTGGCAACTTATTTTACACGAAGTGTTTTGGGTGGGATCAATAATTTCTTGAAGGGTTCAGTAATCAAAAAATTTTGAACAATCCCTGCTCTAATAAATTAAATTTGCAATTAATTTATCAACAATTCTTTTTTTTCCGATGTAAAGGATCTTTTGAATTTGACCTCGAGATGGAGCGAGAACTATGAGCTATTCAGCGAAAGAATTGCTGCCCAAGGTACGCGGTAAGAGACAGCTCACATTGTATTGGAAGAAACAGACGAAACACAGAAGAAGAAAATTATGTCACGCCGAGCTGGAGGTTCGAACTTGAATCGTCAGAAGTAAAGCTTCATGTCAGGCAGTATCCTTGACTACAAGGCTGTGACTGAACTATTTAAATATAGAATTAACTATTCTATATTTAAAATATGTTATAGTTCATATTCAGTGAAGACTTCATGGTGTAACTTTAGTATATACTTAGGCAGTACACATTCAATAATAGAGCATCAGGTTGATATTATCACTGTTATTAAATATTTATATTACTTAAATGTATGCATCTTTATTATATTTATTTATACATAGATGATTCATAGAGAACAGTTAATAAATTTCATATTTCCACTCTAAAAACTACACAATCAAAAAGCAGTTTATTAAAAGAGATTTACAAAAATGTGAATTTTCTAAGATAAAAGAATTTATTTTGACTTAGAGCTTCTTAATATTTCTCTGTGAACAAACCCCTAAAAGCCACACGTGAATAAAGGGCACAGGGTTAGAGACATTTACAAACTAATTTCACCAGCAAATATTGACTCAACAACACAAATCCTGTTGTTTATTTAGCATAAAAATAAATTGCAGTCGTGTTTGGAGAATTTGGAAAGGCCAAGGGAACATTTAAGGATCGAAATCTTTGAGAAAAACAAGAAGCTCTTGGGCAAGTGTTGTTGTCGAAGACGCTATCAGTTAACACCATCAGATAAAAGAAGATTAAATGGGGTTTTGATGTCTTACAGAACTAATCGCAAACTGAATGGGAAGCTAAGTAATTGAAAACAACTAAGTATTATCAAAAACAACTGATTGATAATAATCTAATGTCTTTTTCAGTTACTGAAGGAGATTATTTTCTCAAGAAACTGCTAGCAACTGGATGTTTTGCTTTAAAAATAAAAATTTATTCTTTTTTTAAGAATTCGTGAAAAGAACAATTCCTATTTCCTTGAAACTATTGTAACCTACATTTATTTTTTAATTATCAATGCAGTTTTGTAATTGAAGAACATTTCATGTTCGTTTCAAGGTTAATTTAAATAGAAAACACAAAATCCTGTTGAAGTACGTATCCTAATGCGCCTATTTGTTAATGCATTACAAGATTATTCATAATTCCTTGACCTATTTCAGAGCCTCGCAGCTCGGCGGCGAAAAAGGGATTTTGGGTTTTCCATATCAAATAAAAGACAAACTGAAAGTTTTTTTTTTTTTCAGCAGAGCGACGCGTCTTAATTCCTTCGGCTGCGTATAGGACGCAGGTGCTATCAAAACGCCAGTTTCGTAACGTGAGAAGGCGTTTTGCGTCCTAAAATTTGCTAAAACGAGTTCAGTAGTGACTTTACAGCGACCTGGTGCACAGTCTGGTCCATGGATATCTAAACGACAAGATAGGGTGCACGTTGGATTACTGCTAAAGTCGGGCCTGATTAGGCCTTATTCCGCTGGCTTCCAAGATGTGACTCCTTCAGAGTTTTTTCTTTGGGGTTACGTAAGGATCCTGGTGATCTCATCTAATTGAGACATCGTTTCACCAATGGAATTGCAATCATCGATAGTGATATACTGCACTGCGTATGGTCAGAAATGGATTGCCCCTGGATGTCTGCCGCGTCATGCAAGGCAAATACACGCAACATTTGTGAAAAAAAAAATTGGTGAGTTTTTCTTTCATTTGATATCTTGGGGGCAAACATCAATTTTTTAAAAGGCTTTCTATATATCCGTTTTGCGATGTACTATATGCATTTTATGCAAGAAAAATAACTCCTCAAAAGATAAAATAAAATCAATTTTTTACGTGTGTGGATAATTATTGTGATTATTAAAAAAATTGGGTCAAAACACTTGAATAATTATTAAACGTATATTTAAAAAGATTAAAATACTTTAATCTTTTTAAATGTACCTTTTTTAATAATTATTCAAGTGTGTTGAACCAATTTTTTTAACAGTCACAAAAGATAAAATATTACTTAAAAATCAAATTATCACATATTGTTTCTGTCTTCACCTTGATGTATTACATAGTGGTGGGATTAATTTTAGAAACACGAAAGAGCTGTCTCAAAGATGCTCTTTCTTTATCCTTTCTCTTTTCTGCTGGTTCAACTTTTAGCAGAAAAGGTTTTCAGGTATCTGTTTTTAAGTATTATTTTAAGCGATTATCCCTTAAATAAAAGTAGCAGATCGTATCAAAATTCTAAATTGCTTTTTGTGGACGATCTATAATTATATGTAGCAGACGTAATAATTTTTTTTTAATAATAAACACACACGCAGACACTTGAGTATATTTCAATAATTTTATTGAAATATAAAATAGTAGAAATATGATTCTAAAATATAGTGAATGTCCTTGTATTGAAACAAGAGTAATTATAATTAATGAATCAATAAAGTTCTGCAAGTCAGTAATTGCAAAGTTCTCTACGAATGAAATCTTCCTGCAATAATTTCGCTCTTTCCGTAGCACCTTGTGATATCGAATTATCGTCCCGATAATTCGCACAGCAAATAATAATAACTTTGTCAATTCGACAAATGTAATTCTTAACTTAAATAACAATAATAAATTGAAGCACTAATAGTTACACTTATTCTAGTAGTTGAATAATATCGAAGCACTGATATCACTAAAATATTTACTATATTAAACAATATATATTTCTCCTCAATATATATTAAATGCACTTTCTTCGATATGCAAAATATTCAACTGAATATCAATATAATTTCGACGCACTGAAATTAGTTTATTTCCTTGCTTTCACAATAATAATATATTTCAATTATTGCAATTTTTTTTTTTTTTTTTATTTTATTTTATTCCTTATTACATTTTAGTCCCGTTAGGAATAAGAATCCCTATCAAACGGGTTCTGGGATTAAGTAGTTTTACAAAGCTAACATAATATATATATAACATATATATAAAAAATAAAAATAATAAATACACAATAAAAAAAGTGTAGTTAATAGATAATGTTAGTGTAGATTATATAATTAATTCTTTAAAAAGTTTTAACTATATGAACTTGTACAAATTTAAAATACAAAATTTAATTATATCATTAAAGTTTATATAAAGAAAAGAAAATTAATCTCAAAAGTAAATACAATTGTTTATGTAATTATATCTTATACACGTGGCCGCGCGGTTGGCGTTGTCGCTATGACATCGGCCTCTCACCTCTGAGTACCGGGGTTCGGTTCTCATGTGGGTTTCGTGATGGTGGACGATCCGCGCTGGGCAGGTTTTCTCGGGGTTCTCCCGTTTCCCCTGCACTTCTCCCACCATAATTTCTCAGTCTTTCTCTCCATCTGTCCTTCTTTCCGTGGGTTAGTACAATAGACCTCCGGTCGCAGTGCTTGGCTTCTCTGCCACCCACATTCACTACATAAACATAAACATAATATCTTATACACAAAAAACTAAAATAACATTTAGTACAAAATGCAATTGAAACCTTATATATATATGTACATACATATATACACACACACATACATACACATATATTTTTAGAAATTTTCAATTAACCATTTTTTTAAAAAAATTTTCACCAGAGATATGTGATTACTGTTTTCAAATAAATTTACATTTAAATTATTAATAAAGTTTTCAATTTTATAATTAACGTTTCTTATTCCATAACTGTTATTTATATAGGGATATGTTAATTTTATATGACTTTCAGATCTTAAATTATAGTTTTGTATAATGTTCTCCTTTATTTTCAATATGTGATAGTAATTTTTCAATATAATATTATAGTATAGTTTTTGCTTAGGAAATAAAATACCATATTTATTCAACATAAAGTATCTTTTTGTTTTGTCCTTCCAAATTTTTTTAGTGAATATAAGTTTTAGAACCTTAATTTGAAGAATTTTTAAGCTCTCAAGATTTGTGTCATTTGTATTTGCCCATATATTAATACTATAATTTAATAAGGAATCAAACAAAGCATAGTAAATAAGTATTTTTGTTTTTAAAGGCAGAATATTTTTTATGTAATAAAAAATATATATTGTTGAGTTTAATTTTTTTTGTAACATAGATATTTGAGAATTCCAAGTAAAAAGATTATTTATAATAATACCTAAATATCTAAATTCAATTACCGAATTAATGATTGAACATGAATTACAGTGATTTGTTCCTTTATGTAGACATGGATGTGAGTGGTAATATATTTTTGGGAAGAAATTTGTTAGTTGTTTTTTGGGTCTTATTAGCATACTCTTTGTTTTTTCTTTATTTATTACAAGTTTATTGTCATGCATCCATTTTTGTATTATGAGAAAATCTTCTTGGACATTATTATTTGCAATTTCAGGATTTGCGTTTACAGAATAAATTATGATGTCATCCGCATATATGTAAATATGACAATTTTTTATTAGTAAGAATAGGTCATTTATATAGAGAATAAATAGCAGTGGTCCTAAATTAGACCCCTGAGGGACACCA
>JAFIDM010003189.1:30606735-30619596 GCA_023159025.1 Thereuonema tuberculata | reverse complement strand
TTAAATATCTCTGCGCATTATTTACATATCGTGTTTATTTTACAGTACATGATTCTGAAAGTATACTTAGCTGAAATATTTCATTCTTAATTAATTAGAAATAACAGTTTTGTTTTCTTTTTTAACAAAAGCTATTAACAATCATTGAATTAATGTTATAAAATCCATCTGATACAATGGTGTATGTATCCTAATTACTTGTATAATAAGCTTTTTGAGCATTAATATTCTATTCATTCCATTTGCTTGTGCGTGTTCGGTAGCTCAAATGCTAACGGGTTTAAGATTCACCGATCGCATTCAGGATACTAGAACCTAATTTCTTTCCGATGGATACGATTTCATGAAATACTGGATTCTCTAGTTCACCTACATAACTATCACCTATTTATTGTGGGAATATTTACATGATAGTAACTAAGCTTTCTAAACGGCATTACAGTTCACAATTATAGGTTAAAGCTATTTTGTAGCCTTTTCAAATTTTTTATTAATTCATCATAATTAACTTTACTAGATTCTCAATGTAGGATAATGTAAGATATATTCGTGATAAAGCTAAGTTCCTGATAATTTTTTAATCAACTGCGTCTAACAAAGGTAAGCTCCTGAGGTTTTCATTTTCCGCCCCGAGATGGAGAATACAACCTCGTTTACTGTCCAATTGGAACAGTTTGATAGGTGGAGGGAAACTCAAGACACAACGAAGTGTTATTTTTCGCCATTTCCGAAAGATTGTTTGAGATTGTGTATTTGAGACCAGTTACGGAGGATAGATTAAAGATGTAAGTAAATGTTCGTATTTTGTTTCGTAACTGATTTTTTACTCTAATTTTCTGTAGCTGTAATATGTCTGTAAACCGTATTTTAAAGACATGAGCTCCTTAAGAAAGTCTATAAAATTCTTAATGGATAGGCTTTCCTTTGTGTGAGTTAAGACGACCTCTGACTTCGGTGTTTAAAAATTCGTGTGAAAGTCAAACATTTTTAGTTAACGTATTACTAAGTGATAGCCTAATGTGTTCCAGATGTAATTATTAGCCCATTATTTTGCATAGATGCTATCACGAAATTACTTCACTATCACAAAATAACCTGTGCTCTTAAATAATACAAACAGATAGAAACGAAATACAAACCAAACAGATGTGATTTTTAACCCTGCACTTTATAAATGCTTGTCAACTTCAAACATCATCGCTTTTAAGAAAACGGAAATATATCCATTGAACCCAAATGCTATTCCTGCAGAAGCATTTGCCCCATCATGGATTAACAATGTTCCCGTTGGCTCTTCACCAATCTCAAACTCAGCAAGAACCAGAAAGAACAGATGCTTGTAACTCATCTGATCAGTAGCTATCTTGCTAACCTTTCCAACTGCTGCAAGAATCAAGAATCCAGTGGTTACCAAAGACGAAAGCAAAGAGATTCTCCGCAAAATATCTGAATGAAATATTTCCTGAAGAAAAGCAAATTGGTCGACCTAGAAAATAGTCAGTGTGCAGACCTACTGAAGTGCAAGACTAATCAACCTACAACTTCACGATCTCGCTCTCAAAATATGAAAAGTAAATGTAAAAAAAAAATAACGATTGGAAATATGGCGGTTGTGGTGAAAGCTATGAAGAAAATATTCGACATAAGACAGGTGATAAGTGGATACAGTGTTTTTCTTGCACAATGCCATACCATGTCAGATGTTAAAAGCAAGATGGCATTACGGATGTATTTTTATGGGATGGTTAAGCTATTGATTCAAGCTCTGATGAAGATTGAAAGTTATACGAACTGTACATTCTACATAGCCTAAAAACTACTGTTACTTCATTGTGAGCACTGGAAAACTATTTATTTAGCTTCTTTTTTAGACGCTGCAATTAATGCAGTTCTTGGTTTCAGTTTACTGTTATTTTGTTCTTACATTCACTATTAAGCATTTGTCTTTACATTATGTACGATTTTAATCATTAAGTATTACAGCGAAAATTCCTACCTTCTATCACAAAATTACCTGTAATGCATTGAGTTTATTAACACATTTTGTACACATTACAATTTATTCGTAGAATAACTACTATAACAAAATATTGTAGTACAAAGTACGATCTAAACCTGTGGAATATTATTCGTTGTTTACCTTTCAATCTTTGGTTGTAATGATGACTATAACAAAATATCACGAATATACCTTTCCTTACCCTATTGTCATTCCTTATTAGATAAAAATATACCACAGCAAAAAAATTATCATATATCTTCTTTAAATTTATCTGGCAAGTTTCTGTTTGTCAGGAAACTATATATTATGTGAAATGCTATTTAATAAGTGAAATTTAATTGTTATATGTATATTAAAAAATATTATCTTAGTGTTAATGTTTGTCTCTGTGGCGAATATTCAAAGAGAATTATTTTTTTCCTGTCATTCACCATTTTTAACTTCATCACGGCTTTAATATGAATATGAATAAATTATTCGTATTGAATAATAATATGAATAATACAGGTAGTAGACATCATAGGGGAAATATTTGCTATTTCTATAAATATTATTACTAATATATAGTTAGTTCATCGTAAGCAATTTGAATTACAGCAACTCAACATAGAAATTAACGCATAGAGGTCTCACACATCGATATTTTGTACCATTCCTCCTGCAGTGTTTCTGCCAAGTCTGCGAACTATAGAAGTGAGGAAATCTTGCAGTCACCATCTGCTCACCAAGCAGTATTATTAAGGTATTTCAGGATATGTCATCCTCAAAACTATTTGAGATGCACTTTGTAGCTTTGGTGGAAAACATTAGCTGCCTGAAAACAGACAACCATTAGAGACAATTGCCTGCATCAGTGTTTGCACTTGTCCCTGTAGAATGTTCAGATAAGTTGAAGCTGTTACACAACTCTTCGGAATGACTAAAGGTCTTAAGAATGCCACTATATACCGCCTTCATTTTCCCAGATCCGCCTTACAGTTGAACCCATCAGTCAGAATGGTAAACTTCGATCGGACATCTTCTTATATAAACTCTCCTTGTTTATGGAGATAAACAGAAAGGCTCATCATCAGATCAAATGATAGGTTGCCAGTCGACAAGGATCCACTAATCTTATCTTATAACTGTGTGATTATAAGTGTGATAGTAGGTGCCTACATATTATATCTGTAGACATTACTAAGAGTAAGCCTCGTCACACTGACGATTTGTTTCTGGCCATCTGTCTACCCTCCGTATATTTTTAATAAATCATGTTTCTTTCATGAAATCAATTACGACCATTTCTTATAATGCAGTAAAGAATAACT
Organism: Thereuonema tuberculata; assembly: GCA_023159025.1. Classification (NCBI taxonomy): domain Eukaryota; kingdom Metazoa; phylum Arthropoda; class Chilopoda; order Scutigeromorpha; family Scutigeridae; genus Thereuonema; species Thereuonema tuberculata. The sequence continues at coordinate 30,616,284 of JAFIDM010003189.1, read as the reverse complement.
CAAGCACAAGTTCCACTCAATATAAAAATTTCAAGTTCTTTCTTAGAAAGGTATTCACTTAAGGTAATAGATGAATAATTTTCAATTTCTATATATCCTTTTGAATTTATTATATCAATTCAGCAAAATTTACGACATATTAAAATGTAGCTAAAATTAATTAAAGTTATTTTTAATAATTATTATCAACATATTCTGTATATATTTTTTAAAGGTAGAATATTTGTCATCTGTAATTTCCAGTATAGAATCTGATCAGTAATTAATGTCTAAAATTAATTGTAATCTTCTTTCTAGTGTTGGTATTTCCGAACTGAAACACAAACACAACATGGAAACAAATGTAAGCTGAAAGAACATAAATCTTGTTAAAGTTGTGTTTTGATTCGATATTAGAATCATTACATCGGAATGTTAGAATCATTATACGGATGGACTTCTATTCTACCTCAAATTCTTGTAAATAATAATTACCAGTTACGAAACTGTTCAAGATCCTTTTTTTTATTTTCATGATATAAAGTTTGGCATGCTTTAAAAGTTATAGGAATGTATAAGACATTTTCTCCTATACATGTTGTAAATCTTTTGTATCATAATTATTGTGTCACTATGTAGTTTTGCATCTAGATATTTAATAAAATGTGTGTGTGTGGTCGGTTCGCACCGAAGTGCGAGCTTCGTTGCCGAAGCATCCGTGCTCCAGGGAGCGCTAGTGTTCCCAAGACGGCGAACCCCTAGCAGACTCCCTAGAATTACAAGGGAAAGATACTGGGGTGGTTTCCCGTGGCCTTCCCCAGGACGCCATTAAGGAATGACGTCAGACCGAAGAGAAAGTGAAGAAGAGGCTACAACACAGGAAAGGAAATTTTTGAAACATCCATGCTCGCTACCGGGATTTGAACCCGGGCGCTGGCACATTGATCTCACGACAGACCGACGCCTGAGACCGCTCGACCACACCAGCGCGGCATTTAATAAAATAATCCTAAGTAATATAATAAAAGAGAAACTCTGTAAGTTTATTTGTTATTCAATCACGCCTAAACGGTGCAACGGATCTGAATGAAATTTTATAGACTAGGCTACTTATAGAGGCTACTTTTCATCCCAGTCGATCAAGTAATTCCCATGGGTAACACCACGTATCTGAATGAAAAACTTCCCAAAATTATCGATAAATGGCCCTACCGCACTTTTAAATCGCGCTGTGGTTTTAGAGGACAATGAGTGCACTTAGAACATTCCCAAAATCGATAGATAGCGCTAGCGCAGTTTTAAATCGCGCTCCTTTGCTTGACATTGGCTTGGGGACCTCGCTGGCAGTCTATACGACGGATATCCTTTGTTTCCAGGAACTTATTGATAAGGTCCGCTCTGTGGGAACCTGCATTATAGGCTAGCCCGTAAACAGGAAAGCAGGTCCCGTTGCACTCCTGAAGAGGCTGACAATTTGAATAATATATATTGAATAATATATCTCTCAAGGTACCGATACATCTGGCCAGTTACGGTACCTGTATCAAAGGCATGACGAGAGACCATCCTAATGCCAACCTACACCGGGATACCAGCACCACCGAAATGATCTCGTCAATGATGTTCTCTTTGTTATGTCGACTTCCATGTGTTTCTTACGTCAAGTGCGGCAGATTACTACGTACGATCTATAGATTCGCTTTAAGGTAGGACTTCGTGCAATTGTTTCCCCGAATTCCCTCTGCTCCTTAATTTACGGACAGGATTCTATAATAATAACTTAATATGTCTGTGATTATCGTATATTATTTTAGAACTTTTTTTTGTATTATACAGAAGTAATTAGGTCATCTGGATTTACACGCATTCTCCAAAGTTTTCGAAAGAATTAAAGGATTGCTTTCAGTCTTGGGTATCATTAACATTTCCTCTGGTCAAGTGATGGAAACTGTATTTTTCACATATATGGTTTAACTTATAAAGTATCTCCTCTCCTTCACTACAACTACGTTTCTGAGGATTAAAGGACAAAAGATTTTAACCAACATCGATAGAGCCGAAATATCTCTCAAGGTTAATTTATATATATATATATATGGACAAACTCGAATGATGCATAATTTCGAGTTTAGCGATGCAAAGATTTCAATTAATCATTTGCAATTTAGAAATTTAGAGCGTAAAGAATATAAGAATAAAATTAACTTATATTACTAAACATATAGCTAAGCCGGACAGCTTTCTGAAACATAAAATCTTAAACTCATTATTAAGAAAATTGCTCTTTTTTATTTTTATATATATTTAAAACACAAATTATAAACATTTAAATAGAAATTAAAAAAAGAATTAAAAAGAAAAACTTAAAAAAGAATATTTACAATAAGAAAAAGCAAATTTCTCTAAATAATGCGCTTTTGTGACTTCCAAATTTTATTTTAGTTTCAAAATTTAACACCAGATGCCGCTGACGAAGTGAATGTAATTCGAAGCCGATACATTCACAGAAACAGTTTTTTGAAATTATTGGGATTTTATGTTTCAGAAAGCTGTCCGGCTTAGCTATATATATATATATATATACACACACAGAGGGGTCCAGAAATATGTACTCACTCTTCGATAATCAATATCTCGGGAACAAAATGACATAGACGTACAATGATGAGGATTTTTCAGGGATATTTATCTGGTCTGACGAGGCGCAGTTCAAACGGTACTGTAAAACGTCATAATTGTGTATACTGGGCTTCTATCATTCCACATGTTCACGTAGACAGGGAAGTGAATGTACCAGGTGTTAATGTGTGGTATGGTCTATTATCTCGTGGAGTGATCGGTCCTTTAAACTACTGATTTTTGGAAGCTACTGTAACTGGTGAGACATATCTCCATATGCTGCAAACATCATTTCCCTGCCATTGAGAGATATTTGGCGATGAGCAAGATGGTGCTTCATCTCACTATCATCGCGATGTCAGGAAGTACTTGGATGCCACTGTATCTGGACGATGGGTACGTCGCAGAGGTAGAGACCCCGGTCTCTAGACCTAACACCCCTGGACTTCTGCCTGTTGGGACCTGGATGAATGAAGTTTATCAAAAGCATGCTACACTGGAAGCGCTACGAGAATCCATCAAAGCATCGTGCGCAGCCATCACACCGGCTACAATGGCATCCGTAGTTCGCTCAGCAATTGAGCGCCATCGACGCTGTATTGCCGTTGATGGTGGTCACTTCAAACATCTACAATGACTCATGCGACCATTGCCATCTGTTGAGCAATTATTGAACTACACTACAGCGCAAGAATTGTCCGTATATGTCAGTTTGTTCTCGAGATATTGATTATCAAAGATTGAATAGTTCTGGACCCCTCTATATACAGAAAAAAACTAGGAAGAAACAATAAAAATGCAAAAAAATTATAGATAGAAATTATAAAGTTAAATTATACTACAACAAGTCGATGCGGCCCTTGTGCCACGAGTGGTTCCGCCACTCTTGTGTAGAGAGCAGGTAGAGTGTCCGAAAACCGTCCCCTTTTATCCCGGGAAACAAACTCGTTTTCAATTTAGCAGTTTGGGTAGAATCTGTCAGGTGATAGAATGATGTAAAAATTCTCGAACATCGACAGCGATCGAACACGGTTCTTCAGTCAGCATTGGAAAATTTTCCTCCTGACCAAAGATGTAAATTATACTAATATAATAATATATTAAGTATTAAGTTTTATGTATCGTATAAAAGCATCATCAAAGTATTATTAACATTTTTAAGATTTATCAAATGCTGAAAATATTCAGTAAAAAATGTACTTTTAAACTTATTATTTAATAATTTCTGTAACCCTCCAATTACTAAGATTTTCAACATCCTTTTTCTAAAAAAGATTGAAAAATTAAAAGAGAAAAAAGATTAAAGAATGTAAATGATGACCGCCATTGTAATTTAATTTTGAAAATTTTACTTATCCTTGACAATTTTAAAATCAATAATGAGGGAAATAAGCAAATTTTATGATAAAAATATAAATTAATTTTGAATTAATCAATATTATAGAAGAAAAAACAAATAAATGATGTTTGTATCAAAATGTTAGTTTCATATTTTTAACAATAGTAATAATCAGCACATATTATAATAAATACAGTTTTTGTACACAAAAATATTGCCTGGGGTAATCATAAAATCACAATTCAATATTTAGAGGGTTAACAGCCATTCAAATGGCTTTGTAATCTAAAGACCGCACTGGCCAATTTGCAAAATATCCTGTTCTGAAAGAAATCACAAAATTACGAATTCTTAAGGAAAAAGATACAAAATTAAGACGAAATATTGATGTCCGTTGTAGTTGATGTATTTTATAATGTGCATAGATCAAAGTTAATTTTAAAATACATAGAAAACGTCATTTAAATAATATAACAACCATAGAAAAAAAAATAGAAAACCTTTTCGTCTTTTATTAGTGAAAAAAAAGAGGTTGTAGATGATGACGTAATATTAGAATTTACACTTAAGGCTTAAGTTAAATATCGGTATAAAAACTTTTTTTTTTTTTAAATTCAACTTGAAATTTTTCTGTAGACATTTTTAAAATGATAAAATACATAAATAACATTTGAAGACATCATATTCTACAGAACGCCAATGCAAATCGTGAACTGCTATAAAACTCCGGAGTTCTATTTTTTTTTTAATTTTTGAAATTTTATTTTATTAATTTTGTACACGTGATTTCTTAGAAAATGGTAAGGCATCTTCAACAAGAACAGATGTACGAGCGTAATCTGCTGCTAACTCGAGAATCTGAAATCCTTCTGCCGGTTCTTAGAAAAAATAAAATAACCTCCCAATACAGTTTAAGCATATTTGAATTTCGTATAGTTTGGAACCAACAAAGCCATTTAACCAAGAAAATAAAAAAGAAACGTGTCCGAAGAGCCAAAAAATAAAATTAAATAAATAAATTATTAAAAATGAAAATGAAATAAGCCGTTCCGGCATGGCCGAGCGGTCTAGACGGCGGTCTGCCGTGTGGCCGTTGTGTCGGAACCTGGGTTCGAATCCAGGTGTTGGCATGGCTCTTTCTTTCTTTCTTCCTTCTGAGTTTCGTCCGTTTCTCCCTAGGACTTACCATCTCAGGGTAATCCTGAACGGGATGTGAATCTCGTCCCCCCTTCTTGACTTTCACTAGCTTCGCTCTGACGTTGTCAGGTTGAACTAGTTCCGCGGTTCCTGGTAGGCGAAATTCGATAAACGAAGGAAAAAAATAAAATAGTAATAAAAATAAAAAAATAAAATTGTTTTTTCGATTTTTATCCCTTCGTAACCAACAAAATATCTTCGATTTGGAGGGAAACCTCTACTATTAACATTACAGGTGAAAACTGTCGATCTATATTACATGATAACGATGTCTTTCGACGATAGATTTGGATAATACTCAGTAAAACATCTTCGCAATGCCACCAATTGAAATGTCGATGAAACTTTTAATCGACATTTTTTAGAGGGGATTTTTTTATCATTTCCGGGACCCTTCGTGAAACTTTCTACTCTTATAGCGGCAGTGAAGATAAAATTTTCAAAATTAAAAAACAAAACAAAACAAAAAAAAAACATGCAAATTCTAAGGCATTAAATGAAAAGTTTTCTTCTGAAAGACTCTTTCATGTCTAAGCATAATTTTGATGAAATTATAGTAAATTTGTAATAAATTGTCATTGGCTGGAAGTGGAAAAAAAAATCAAAACCGCCATGTTTAACTAAAGACGATCGATAGCAGAATTCGAAACTATAACTAAAACTTAAAACTAAAAATTTTAGTTGTATTATTAAAATGTCTTTCATTGATGAGAACCAATGAATACTTGTATCAATTTCGAAGTGGATTTTGGGTAGATAGATTTTGAAATAATTTGCTTTGAATCTTCAGATCGGATGGAAGTAACGTCGTCTGCCTGTAGAAGCTTTCGGAAGTTTTTAAACCACCGGCAGAGGGACTTTTAGGATTTCCAGTTGGCAGCGTTTTTTTGCTCGCTCGATCGTTCCTGTGAAGTACATCTAGTGATATGTCTTTAAACATTATTTAGCTGATTTTTCAATGGCGTGCGATAGGCTGGATGAAGATGGGATTAAGTGAGATCCATAAGGGTAGCAAGCTGAATGTGTCAAGAATAGTGATATCAAATCAATTTAAAAAGTTTCAGGATCGTAGGATATCGGTAGAAGGACGTCCCCGCTCCCCAAGAAGTGAACATAACTTTTACCTCCAAATATCCATTTATCGTGAAATAAGTGCCTTTTTTGGCACTTTCGTGGTTATAACAATAATCTGTTCTTAGCTTCCTTCGCTCTTGCTGAAATCATAGAAATTTCAAGAGAAACTGGAGGTTCGATGAAGCAAACCCTTTGCAGAAGATCAGTCTCTGGAATGGTGTCGTCACAAGAGAGATCAACATATGGTGAAAGGTTTTTCCATACATTAATTAAGATTCACTCGGTAATCTGATTGCAAGACTTTTAACTGCAGAGAATATGGTAGAAAATATTAGCCATCAGACATTATAAAGATTGATCATTTTAAAGGGGGATATTCATTGATATCTAACACAATCAATAACCGAACAAATCTTCACATATTTCACAGAGTCAGTTTGAATGGACCACCTTATGGATATGAGAAGCTTGAAGATTACATTTCCAATTGCAGATGCAAGATTCTTGCTGATTGATGACAATGCCTGCCAGAATCACAGATATCATCTAGCTCTTGTTGAACGCAGACCTGATAGTCTAATAATGGATTGTCTTTTCAATTCTTCTGATTTGAATCCCATTGATCGTTGAAAGATAGATTATTGTCCTCAATCAATCTCCTAGAAGCCTCGTTGAGCTTACAACTGTCTTTAAATGTAGTGACAAATTTTTTTGTGTTTTTGAGAATCTACTAGTCAGTCTGATATCCGCACTGCTCTCCAGTTGTTCATACATCTTATTAAGATTACTTGTAACGAAATTTCTTTTTGCCATTTTGCAATTTAACTCCTGAATTTTTTAACCTGAAATCTTTTCATACGTTTTAAATACTATTCAAGAGCTCATGAAATTCATTAAAATTGAAATCTTATTTTTATCTGGTTGTAACTCAAGGTCCTTTGAAACATTTAATAACAATATTTCGTACAACAATCTATAAAAAAATATTGAAATATTCTTCTGCAGAATTATTTAAATTACTCAATTTTTATTCTAGACATTATTTCTCTCTGTACTTTTATATCATCTTTTTTTTTTTTTTTGTCTACAGCTTTTTCCCACTGCCGCATGGGGTTGCTGATGAGTAAGGTGCACTTGCTCAATATTGGGATTTGGCTAGGGGTTTTACAGTTGGATGCCCTTCCTAACACTAACCCAAATCAGAGGGAAACCCAAAGATCCCATAGACGGCGAAAGAAGGGAAAGACGAAGGAGTAAACAACACAGGAAAGAAAGCAAACATCCATGTCCGAAGCCGGGATTTGAACCCGGGTACCGGCAAACTAGCCACAACGGCAGACCGCAGTCTAGACCGCTCGGCCACGCCGGCACGACATACTTTTATATCATCTAATGTCCTGTTATTATGAAATTTTCATTTCAATAATGGAAATGTCAATAAAAAAGAATTTCATAGGATAAGGATAAGGATAATAAAGGGTCGGCACTTGCCGTTCTGCCACTTAGACCTCACTAAAGAACAAACTTTTTTTTCAGATTCAATAACCATTTTTTCGACAATGTTTACGAAGTTTATTTTTTTAAATATGATAATTATGCTTCCTGTGGGTGTTTATTTTCCGGACACTTAATCATTACATGGAGCAATAAATTGAAATATTCATTGGCATATATTCTTTTTCCAATTATTATGAAAAAAAAGGTTTTGTAAACCGTTGACTTCATCAGTTACACGTCAATCTTGCCAAATGACCTTAAGTCTTCGAGTGAAATTCGTATCCGAACATAAAACCTAGAAATTTGAAGGAATAAGTATTTGATTATAATAAAGTTATATTATTATTTGATTATAATAAAGCGTTTTCTGCTGTAATTTTAATTAAAAATATTGTAATTTCATTTGCTTTATTGATATTCACGGAGAATTATCTTTGCATGTGGTTAACATTTATGACATCAGAAGAAAAATAAGAATATATATTTAATATCCATTTATAATAATAAGATAATCCTTTAATAAAAATGGCATTCACTCTGCAGCGATGAAAAAAGGATATGGCAGAGAAAAATAAGCATCATACCAAAATTTACAGAATTCAGTCCTGTATTTTTTGAGAGTCGTTTTGAAGGATGGAAGGATTGAGATAAAAAAACTCAGATTATTTAAAGATGTTTAACGAATAAATATTCAATAAGATAATAATAAAAAACAAGAATAAATTTCAGAAAATGGATGAATGGAAGCAATGAAGAAATTGGGGTTTTCCATCCTGTGCTGGATAATAGAGTACAGGGTGTTTCAGAATTCCCCCCGGGATTTCGGAGATCTGTAGCTCACAGACAAATTCACCCACAGGAACGAGAGCGGGGCAGAGAAAGGAGTACATAATCAAGTTTTGAACATAGCTTAAAGATGTTCGATATGTTCTCCTCTGGTAACTCGACGGACATCAATTCTGTAATCTAGCTTTTGCCACACATGTTGCAACACATTAACATCGATGGTATCAACTACAGTCAGGATTCTTTGTTAAAGCTCTGGTAAATACGTGGTAAAGGTGGCACTTCAACTTTATCTTTAACACAGCCTCAGAGGAAAAAGTCACGTGGAGTAAGCTCGGGTGACCTGGGAGGCCATGGAATAAGTGCGGAGTCTTCGTTAGACGTACGTTCAATCTAACAGCGAGATTGAGGTGACGACGAACGTACAAATGAGAATGTGGAGGAGCTCCGTCCCTTTGCTAAATGAAATTGTCACTAATCTCATGTAACTGAGGCAATTCTAAATAAACAAAACCATTAACACTTTTCTCGGTAAAGAAAAATGGTCCGTACTCTTTCCGAGATGAAATTGCACAAAACATATTAACCTGGGGATTCACGGATATACTGAAATGTTGCACGAGGATTTTCCGTGCCCCAATTACGCACATTACGGTGATTGACCTTGCCAGAAAGATGGAAACACATCTCATGACTGAACACAACTTTATCTGCCTCCTCCTGTAGACGTTCTTGAAATTGCAAATAGAATTCATGACGGAGATTTGCTATCTTAAAGAGTGAGAGCCTGAAACAGCTGCAACAGGTATGGTTTATAGCCAAGTCTTTTGCATAGGATGCAGGGGCGTATATAAGGGGGGAGGCCGAGGGGACCCAGCCCCCCCCCTCCCCCGAAATAATGAAGATATGTCCTCCCAACGTTGTTTTTTGGTTGAACAGATGGGTTTCCATCGTTTTGTTTTTTGTTTTATTGGTTGAACAGATAGGTTTCCATCGTTTTGTTTTTTGTTTTTTTTGGTGAACGGTTAGGTTTCCATCGTTTTGTTTTTTGTTTTTTT
>JAFIDM010003189.1:30565800-30596735 GCA_023159025.1 Thereuonema tuberculata | reverse complement strand
GGTTGAATGGTTAGGTTTCCATCGTTTTGTTTTTTGTTTTTTTGGTTGAACAGAGAGATTTCCATAATTTTGTTTTTGGTTTTTTTGGTTGAACAGAGAGATTTCCATCGTTTTGTTTTTTGTTTTTGTGGTTGAACAGATAGGTTTCCATAATTTTGTTTTTGGTTTTTTTGGTTGAACAGATAGATTTCCATCGTTTTATTTTTTGTTTTTTTGGTTGAACAGATAGGTTTCCGTGGGGTGTCTACTTAATTATATTAATCTTGGCCCCCCCCCCCCCCGAAAATATATTCTATATACGCCACTGGTAGGATGAGCCAAACAGTCACGTGAGACATTTGTAATTCTCGGCTTAGGTGACGTGTTTTTTGAGGACTCCTGGTAAAGGATTCTCATACGCCCTTCAGAGTCACAGGCGATGGCCCTGAACTGCCTGTTCGTTTTGCGGCACACAAACAGACCGTTTCCTCGAATTTTCTGTAATACTCTCTTATTGTTTTGTCCGTCGGTGGTTCTCTATGATACCTGGTTCAAAAACCATGTTGCATTCTAACAATTGACTAGGTTTTAGCGAGTTGTAAAAAACAAAATGATTTCATTCTCCTTAAAACGCCATGTTTCCACATATTTCCGCCATTTTTTTAATATTGCCTCCTAGTGGAGAGACTGGTAACTAAGCACGACATGGGTGACAAAAGAAAACTTGATTATGTACTCTTTTCACTGCCACGCTCTCGTCCCTGTCGGCGAGTTTGTCTGTGAGCTACAGATCTTCGAAATCCCGGAGGGAATTCTGAAATATTCTATATATTTTGTTATTATAAACCTCGTTACTCACGCGTTAGAAAGCAAGAAATTATTTGATTCAAAAAATCTGCAAAAATCTAATATTAACAAAAAATACACAATAATTCTTTGTCGAGTGTTTGTATTAAACACTTGGGAATAGCATTTATTCAATTTTCATGAAAATTCAAAATAAAATATCGTTCAAAATAACAATTCCAAGCAGTAGAAACTGCTGATTAAAATGATGTTTCATATGAACTTTCGAAGTTGCTTTTGATGATAAATTTTTTTGGTTCAGTAAAATTGAGAACTTTTTTTATTATAATTTAATAAGGAATTCACAATGTAAACAGTGACCCTTCAATGACTTTAAACAAGAAAATAAAAAAACAATAACAAAATGTGGAATATAAACCCTTGGGCAGCACTCCAGCTACCGCAAAAGATATTTGACCACAAAAGGAAGAAAAATAACAAACCCTCTAAAAGGTAAAAAGGAACGCTATCAAATCAATTGTTTTAGTCATTGAGGGGTCACTGTTAACATTGGGAATTCCCAATAATTCCCCTCGTACGCCATTTGAATGAATTGATTGCTTTCCTTTTACCTTTTAGAAGGTTTGGTATTTTTTTTTTCCTTTTTTTGTAGCTATCTTTTATGGTAGCCGGAGTGCTGCCCAAGAATTTGTATTCCACATTTTGTTCTTGTTTTTATCATTGAGGGGTCACTGTTTACATAGTGAATTCCCAATTCTTCCCCTCGTATAACTTTTGAGTCTTGCACTGGCTGAAGAGAGCTCAACAAGTTTGACTCAAAAAGTTATTCTTATTTGAATAATTTAATTAGGTTAAAAAAACTAAATAAATGAACAAATTTATTCACAATCTCCTATTGATCTTACTATGGTTGTTGTTTTTTTCTTTTTTCTTTCATCTCATTGCTTCCAATTTTTATTTCTTACAATTTTAATTTTTGTTTTCACTAAACTCTCTTGCTATACGTTTATAAGAATGTTTTCAACAGCGCATTGCTATGCGCATGTCAATTGAACCGGAAAACCTGTTGTTTGGTTTTGTTGCTGAGCGAATGCAATCAGTCTTCGAATGTGATCGAATGGCTCCACGAGTACGATTTTGGGGGGAAGTATACGTTGAAGCCCTTTCCAAGGCTAAATATTCTTATGCCAGATTAATAGAAATGTGTAAGCAACGAAATTTTGAAACTTCCAAGTCCGTTATTAGTCGAATTATTACGTTTGAAGGCTGTTTGTGAAATCAGGAAGAAACCAGAGGACTGCAAACCTCATCCACGACGCACTGTCACTCCAGCTGTGGTCTGTAAGATTAAATAAAAATTATGAAAGAAAATCCCAGCACCCATAGAAGTCTTCCACAACCAACGGGAGTTTCCAAAATAACCATAACACGCATAATTCATAGGGACCTTATCTAAAGAGCATTGCAAAGCAAATGGTCATAGGCTGTATCCTCGGCACATCGCCGAACGTAAGACAAACAAAGTTGTACGAAGAGCATTTGTCTGGCGATAAAATGGATATACAGTAAAACCCCGTTATTACGCTCTCGCTTATAGCACTATCCCGTTCTTTATGCTCCTTTCATTCGGTCCCTGGAATTTTCTATGTAAATTTGTATACTTTTACCCTCTTATAACGCTTCAAATCCCGCTTGTAGCGCTTTTTTTATATCGGAAATTTTGTATCGAAAAGAAATGTAACACTGTAAAGATTCTTTTCTTTCCCTGGTAGGAGGGAATCTTTGAACTCTTTGAAGTGCGGGTTTGTGATACAGTAAGTTAGTGCAAAATTTCGAAGCGGAAATCCCTTTCTATAAGTGAAAAATTGGGAATTCTCCATAAGTATGACGAGAATTCTATACTAAGTCAGAAGGATTTTGCAGAATCTCTAGGAATTCCCTCATCTAGTCTGAGATGAATAATAAAAAATAAGAATGGCATTACCAATGCAGCAAAGGGTGGTTCCAAACGTAAAAAAGTAAAGTGTGGAAAATATTAAGATGCCGAGGAAATTAGAATGGATTCACCCGTGATGCATCAGTTCCATTAAGTGACCCAATCATTCAAGAAAAGGCGCGTGAAATAGCGGGCAGTGCACTAAATCTGCTCCGGAAATATATTAGTCTTGCTCCTAGTGGTGTATCAATTGATGTTAATAGTTACTTGAACCGCAATGAAAATGTCATAATTCATAACAGTAGCACACACACACGGCAAACCACAATCAAAGATTTTTTTAATAGGAAATACGCTCACATTTGCACTATATCTATTGCAGAATCCAGTATCTTTACTGTAAAATGGTGTCTAAATGTTTCCCCATCTCATAAATCATTTCCCGTCTATAGCGCTATCCTGCTTATTACGCTTGTAGTTCATGGTTCCTTGACGAGCGTAATAACGGGGTTTTACTGTATGTTGTGACGTTGGACAAGAATGGGTTTATCTCAACGATTATAACAAACCACGTGCAATTTTTTATCGTCATCGTGATGCTAAAGGTCGTTTAGAATGGTTCCGCCAATGTAAGGAAAAGTTTTCAAAGGGTTCCATGTTCGTGACTGGTTATGGCTATCGGGGGAAGTTGCCTTTGCGAAAAATTGATGGAAAGGCAAAGGTTAATGCTACTTATTATCAGGAATATAACATACAACCATTGTACTTCAGCGACATTCCAGTACTGTACGGTACTGCGTCGTCTGAAGTATGGATCCATCAGGACAAAGCCTCGATTCATACCATCCGAACAACATTGTCCTACATGTCACGAATGGCCAACGAAACAGGAATTCGATCAATTCCGTTCAGTTCGATCCCAGTGAACTCACCTGACGCTTCCCATTTTTATGATTTGAATTTCGTTGTCTATTTTTAATTTCGTTATACTGGGCGAACACGAGGCGATATTTTGGGAGAATCATGCCCAATTTGATTGCTGGCAACTGTTTGCCCCAATTTGATTGCTCCAAACTGAACAATATTGCCCCAATTTTATTGTCGGTACCGAAGGAACAATATTGCCCCAATTTTAGTTGTCGCAAAATATTGCTGGTACGAAAGCGAATCAAATGAACGGATGAAATCACGTGACAATGCTGACGTCGAAGGAGGCGAGACTTTGAGCATCGGAAATTCAGTCACTCACGCCGGCCATTTTCTTTGAGAAACAAGGCTTAAAATCAGCAAAATGGGTCGGCCCAAAACAGATAATTCCAACAACAACATTTTGTCAATTGATAATGAAAGAATCGTAATTGATTTCTACAGAGGGACGGCGTTTAATACTATAGCAATTCTGTACGAAAACACGCTCTCTCTTTAGCTCTCCCTAGTGAGAAGCGCCGTAACTATACATATTCAGGGCAATATTGGTTCAGGAAAAACTCTGTGTTCGCGCTTGATACCGGTTGTCAGCAATCAAATTGGGCCATCTTGTCCCAATAATATTGCCTCAAATTGCTCCGTGTTCGCCTAGCATTACTCAATTTATTTGCCTGAAATATTCTAGTTTCCGAAAAATTTCCAGAAGTCTTATTTATTTACATAGAGAAAGGATGAAGATTTAGCTGTTTATTGCTGATGATTTAGCAATTATTTACTGCAACTTCAAATCAAGAAAGCAGCAGTTCATTTTATGCTTCGTCACTTCCGAAAACTGCAAAAGTGAAATATCCTGAAGGCTGTTTGGCGGATACGTACAAGTTGTGGACTAAGTGTAAAAGGAAATCTGACCCTCCGATTCTTTATAACTATAAAAGTCGGTCGGCAATGAGTAAGATCGACTCATTGTTAGAACTGTTATGAAGAATAAACGCTTGATCAAAAATCAACAATCCTTGTACAATCTTCAAAATCTTAATGTCATAATCAAATAAATCCATAACTATGAAAACTCTGAAATATCGATGTCTGTTGTGGTATTTAGAATTTTTATAGTTATGGATTTACTTAATCCTTGTACAAATTTGAAAATATACTTAAAAGCCAACAACTACGACAGAACTTCAACAACAGAACACTCGTAACGTCTTTTTTCAATTTCAAGAAACTAGGCGTCATTAGAATTAGTTCGTGACCGTACAATTAGCATTTGGGCAATGGCTGTAAAGGACCTGATCCACCTAATGAATACTACAAAATTCCAGGCATCAAGGTCGTGGGAGAAAAAGTTCAAGGTTCGATAAAATATTAGATCTCGGAAAGTAACACACAAATTATCGAAGAAAATCCTTGAAGAAGATATCGATTTTAAACAACGGTCAAAATCATTTCTACAGACAATAAAACAGTTACTTGACGAACTTGATTTTATTCCTGCTGAAGTCATTAATGCGGATCAATTATGATTCGATAAAGAAATGAGATCTGGTAGGACTTTGGAGCTATGAGAAACGAAGAGAGAACATGGCGCCAGGGGCTCCATTTCAGCAACTTCTTTTTCTTATATGATTATGCCACTTATATACATGGACGGAACTTTGTTCTCTTTGATGTACGTTCTAATAGCAGAACCCATAGGCCACTTTCCTGAATCAATGAACGCTGTCTTCCAAAACTTAAAAGTATTTGCAAGTAAGTCATCTAATAAAGACATTCCTCAAAGAAGTACTCTCACTAAATGTTCTGCGTTTGGAGAAAATACTTATTTTGTTGGATTCTTGGAAAGCAAACATGCATGACGAACTATTCTGTTCGACAATTCCAGCAGATGTTCAACTTTTAAAGAAAATTGTTTCAGGAAAATGTACCGGCCTTATTCAATCTGAAGTCGTTTATTTATTTGGCCCTTACAAATATATAGTATAGTAAGACATTTATTACAGATACAGCTCTGTTTAGTTCAAGCATCAATTATTCGTACCGAGATTACTTTCTGCATTTACAGAAATGCGTTCATCCATTTTCAGTTTTCGGCACAAGAATAAAAAATTTGATTTGCGTTGCATTTTTCAAACGTGGATATTCGTCAGAAAGGTCGGGATCATTCGAAACACCCTTTGAGTTTTGCTTCGAACATGGTCTCCGAAAAATGCGAAGAAAATGATTGTTCTAACCTTGCATTTATGAAGTGTGCTCACTCTGGAAAGGGTTTCTGCTTTGATAATTGTTTTATTCTGCAGTTGCACACTTTCTATAACTAACTTTCAGTGTTTTCACATACATTTAGTCAAATTACGTACAATTTAATATCACATCAATAAAACTTTCGTGTTGGAAGACTTTTGTATTGATCTATTTTTGAACATTAATATTTTTTTTGTACCCATTCCCTGATGCAACCTGCAATTTTGTTTCTAAAAATAACTCTTTTTGTTTTAGTAGACTAGGTTTGGTTTCGCCACCTTTGTCCCCGAACAGTGTCCTTTCCTTGTTAGTAAGTATAAAGTAAGTCTAGACTAACCAACAGATAGTCAGTTCAATAAAGAATGGTTGGTTAATAAAGTAAAAAATGTTAATATATATGTTAAAAAAACCTATAGTATAAGGTTTCACTTTCCAGGGTTACAAAGAATCGGAGGTCAGAATTTCTTAATAATTTTACGTGTGTTGAAAGCTTATTTCCATTAAAAAATTATACAGATGTAAAAATATATAAATGCAAAACTTATTTACATTTAAAAAATTTATAGATATACACTCAAATTAAAAATATACACATATTTATAAATATGTATATATTTTTAATTAGAGTATGTATCTACATATTTTTTAAATGTTAAAAAAGATCAGAATTTCCCTTTCTGCACAGTTCATAACTTGTATGTATCCGCCAAATAACCTTCAGGATATTTCACTTTTGCAGTTTTCGGAGGTGACAAAGCATAAAATGAACTGCGACTTTCTTGTCTTAAAGTTGCAGTAAATAAGTTGTCATTATTCTGAACCGTATCGTCCTCGTCGTCACCGAAATAACTTCCCTCCTTATCATTGTCTCATGCGTTTTCCGCAATGTCAAGACTAATGATTTCTTGAACTTCTTTTAATAACTGACATTTGATCTGTTCGAAAATCAAAAGTTCATTGGTTGTTGGTGTACAGTGCAATGCTATGAAATAATCCGCAAGTAATTTGACAATGACTGTTTCGCATCTTCAAATATAACAATAACCTACAAAATCTAACCCAACTGTAAACAATTATCAAAATCACGAAAAAGAAGCACTTAAAACTTCGACGGACAAAGGCCAAATAATAATAAGGTTTATAATCAGATATGGATGTGATGCGCGCATAGTTGCTTTTAGAGCTTTCGATGTTTTCTATACTAACATCGATTTTTACATTTTGCATTAATTTTGCCTAAAAATTAAGGAATTTTCTAGGCGATATATCTTTTTACTGTGTTGACGAGCATCTAATATTTGTGCATAAACATATCTGTTTAAGATGTTTCGGATGAACTACGTTTGGCTTCGCTACTGGAGCGTATTGACGTCTCTGACGTGCAATGCCCGCGAATCGATTAAAAGAAATTAATTAATGCAATAACAAAAATTCCCTTAGTTGTGGCTCAATAGAATAGGATAGAAAGGACACTTACTTAGGGTGTAGATGGCTCTTTGGGGTCCAGATTGCAGCAGGTTTCACTGCGTTGTAGCTGATCTGAGCATCGAGCTCCACAGACAAAGAATCGGATGGTTTCAGAGTATCGAATCCAAAAACACACGGCTTTCTCGCAAGCCGTCTCCACGCACACAACAATGATGTCTCTCCGTGTGTCTTCCCCCAAAGTCCAAGTCCAACATCGCTCGGACATTTAGCCTCGCACCCATGTCCCATTCTAATCCCACCTATTAAGCCACAATAGATACCTTTGTTCCCGAACAGCGTTCTTTCCTTGTAAGATATTTTTATCGTGGCTTTTTAAATTTTCTGTAATGATCTCTTAGCTTCTGTAATCATAAGATTTGGTATTACATCATAAAAATTACTATTCTTTAACTGTAATGGTAATGGCATTCTATTTGAAGTTACATTGGTGAGAGAAAAAAATCAAAATACTTTAATTTAAAAAAGTAGATTACTCTTTTCTGTTGTCTCCCTTCACTATGATTCCTAGTAACACTTCCAAAAGACTCAGATAAATTATAATCTTCTTTCCAAAGAAAAAAAAATTATAGGACTTTCAATGGTATAATTACTAATCTAACAATGAATTTTACTTCAGCACGTAATTTTTCACGTTAATAAACTTTGTGTAACTAATAATAACTATCTATCTTCTTCAAGAAAGAGACACACACCGTTCAAAAATATGAAATGAAATGAAATTTCCTGGCTTAAATTTATTCAATTTATTTTTTATTATTTAAAATAGCTCTTAACGACTGCTCAGAACAGTTCTAAAGAGGATTTTATCTATATTCCATCTTCAGCTGACATAAATAAATAAGGCTTCTGGAAATCTTTCAGAAATTAGAATATTTCGGGCAAATTAAATTGAGTAACGAATTAAAATTATATAAATGATAGAGAGATATCTTAAAAAAAATGTAAAATTGATGTAATCATTAAAGACCAGAAATATTACTTTAGACCAAATATTTTTGTTTCATGAAAATTCAATAGCAACATTTCATTTTTAAATTTCATCATTTGTATTTCCTTATGATAGTAAAAAATGGACCACACACACAAAAGGAATCCGACAAAAAAGCTTATATAGGACATGTTTCGGGATAATCTCCCATCATCAGATTACTAATACAAAATATACAAAATCGAAACCTACAGCGTCCCGAAAGAATTTAAATAGCATAAGAACATACATTAAGAAGCTTAACAATGCTTTAACTTGCTTTTGTTATTTCAAAACTGTCATGAAACTTTTTGAATTTATGTGTTTGGCAATCATTCTCTTTCTATTCTCAATAGATCTGAACAGTAAGAAAATCTGATTATTAGGTCTTACAGAATTTTTATTCTAAAAGACCAATGTACCATTTAGAAACATTATAGTAAATAATGCTGGATTTTATAGTTATAGCATTTTGTCGAGAAATCTGTAGGCAATCGAAGGAATGAGAAAGTTTCATTATTGCACGGCAGAATATCATAAATTAAAATATCTTTATATGATCTTCAGATGTATTAGGTCGTATATAACAACTCTCATAGCGTTAATATATTCATAGGTATACATACAGCTATTCATTGCGAAGTAGGATTGACCATTCAGTACTAGGTGGTCAATTTTAAGGAGAGAGGGGAGGAGGGAGAGTGTTGGATATCACAATAATTGTGCTGATATTTTAAGTGAATCCGTAATAAGCTTTACGGTACATCAAATTTAAAAGAAGATTTAAAAGAAGATTTTAAAAGAAGATTTAAAGATCAGTTGAGTAGTTTTTACGAGATCATTTTGGAGGTGTGGCAGAATTGGAGACAAACATAAATGTGCATATTTCTTGAATAAAAAACTGTCAAATTTGAATAAAATAAATTAACTTTAATTAACCTATTTAATTAAAGCATTACCACTATCTTATTTTATTAACGAAATGATTTCATTTTCTATTTTTCCATTAAGCAATTAGTTGAATTTCAACATTGATTTTCTTCTACTATTTGATTTTGCTTTAACTGTCACACCACATTACAAAAATAGAATAAAGTAAAATGATGCCAATTGAATATTTCAAATATATTGTTAAGCAAATAAATTTGACATTTTTATTATTACTTTTTTCGTTAAAGGGACGCGGTAAATAGCCTCTGTTTGGATGAATTCATTTGTTTTTACTTATGCTGAAATGTATCATGAATTATAGAATGGGTCCGGTAATCATTTTTTTTTTTTTGTTATATCGGTCATCATCGAAATGACAAAACTTATCATCAGTTCTTTGGGCCATTTTGTTGATGTAACAGACAGTGATAATTATTCCATTTAGAAGCACCGTCAGAGACTCAGGTAAGTAAAAAGTTAGTTATAAAATTTTGGAATATACCCAGTATATCTGAAACTGAATGGATCAAAAAGTTGTATTGTTTTACGTCGATATATCCTAAATTAAGAATTTTTTAGGCTTTTTTTTAATCAATTTTATTGTGGTAGAATCTTCAGCAGTATTTCCAATTTCATAACTGATTTTTCTTCGTAGGTAAAATAATAAATGAAAGCTTTAACGAAATTATTGTGAAGGATTTTCAGCTATTTAGTTGAAGAATAATGAGAAAAACTTTACGACTGTTTTGTTAAGACGAATATACGAATTTTTAGTCTTATTTATCTCATATCTAGAAACATCGATCCTAAAATCAGTTAAAACTTTGTCATACTAAAAATAAACATTTTCAATTAGATATTCACCAATTTAGAAGCAACGGAATAGATAAAGTGGAAATTTTAAAACTAAAAACAATTAAATTAAGAATACAGATTTAATTAGGTCCATGGAAATTACTTACATAAACGAAATATCTTTCAATGTTAAAACTCCCATTAAGTTTAATTTAAGGTATCGATTAAAGAAATTTATTAGAATTTATAAAATTATTTTAAGAACCTGTCAAAAACAAAAGAGATATTAGTCTTTAAAATTAAATAATTCTTGTTAATAAGATAAGTTTTGTCAACATTTCTTTAAAAATTAATGAAAAATAAAAAGACAAAGATATCCTACATATGGCAAAATTTTAAGCCATTAAGTTTTGAATATTCATTTGCGAAACAACAGAAATAAAAAATTAAAAAACTAACGAGAACTAAAAAAATTATAAAGTTCGTCTGCAAGAGAGATTTAATGCGAATCATCAATTAACAATCAGTCAATAGAAATGGAACCATGGCAAAACTTTCTTCATACTAAGAATCTCCAAATACCCTTAGAAATGTTTCATTCAGTCAGAAATATTTTGGCTCTCAATAAAAGAACAGAAGCATAGCTAAGCTAAAAACTAATCTCCAACCTCTATATTTTAAACATGCTAAAAAACATGATTGCCAACGAGCGTAAATCAGCTGTTCCAGGATGTCACTTGTGAATAATTTGGTTTCATCCATTCATGTTCTATCAAATTGAAAGGTGTCAGCTTTTTTTTATTATCACTTTGTAATTACTTTTATTAATTTGATAAGTAAATATGGACATTTTTTATTTTTATAAAAAGAAATCTAACCATTGCCTATCCTCGTGAGATAGCCACTCACGGAAGAATTTTATTCTAGATCAATCATAACAAAATGTTATCTAAGCAGAATCTTTATATCAAACAAAAATGTAGAAATTAAACAGGAACGAATAAGAAAGCTCGCACCAGACAGAAACATCGAAAAAAACCTCCTTTTCTCGAAATGAACCTGATCTGAATTTGTCCTCTGTTGCATTGAACCTTCTATGTTGAAGATAGATGTTAATCTAACAAACACTAGCCGGGTACCGTCGCTTCGCTCCGGAACCCTTGCATCTATAGCATTAAAAAAAAAAAAAAAACTTTATTTATTTAGCAAATTAATATTGAGATCGGAGAATATACGACTTTCCAGCCCGTTATGCCCTTCTCCACTTAACTCAGGTGTATTGCGGGTTGGCGCCACACACCTGGGGTTGCCGCCATACACTTTATCGTCAGTTTCCCAGATTATTCCCTACCCCGAATTTCGAAAAATCTGGCCTTATTCCTTGTCTACATCATAAAGGAAACCTCTGTGCAAAATTTCAGCTTTCTAGATCCAAGGGTTTGGGGTGGGCGTTGATGAGTCAGTGAGTGAGTGAGTCAGGACTTTTCTTTTTATATATGTAGATTTTCATGAATTTTGTTTTGTTAACATCATTGATTAGTTCTTTATAGATTATATTTGGATGTGTTATTTTCTCATTTTCAACTGTTATCCGATTCGTTCTTTACATATTATTCCGGGTGTTTTGATATCATGTTTATTTATGAAAATATGATCTATATTTGTTTTCGTATTTCCATGAATTGTACAGTTTCTTGTTGTTCCGTAAAGACGATTTTTGAAACCATTATTGCACATAAGTTTTACGTATTTCTGTACTACATTGTTTTTATTCATTTTGAAAATATCTTTATTTACGTCGCCAATCAGTATAGTTGGACAGTTGTTTAATATATTTTCATTTTTTATGAATAGATTCTCTATTTCAGTAACATTTTAGTAATTTGTAATTTAGCATTTTGCTTACAGAATGACAGACAGAATAACGTTTTATAATATACGTTTTTATAATATATAATAATAATACCGGGTACCGTCGCTTCGCTCCGGAAGCCTTGCATATATAGCATTAAAAAAAAAAAAAACTTTATTTATTTAGCGAATTAATGTTGCGATCGTCGGAGAAAATGTAACTTCTCAGCCCGTTGTGGCTTCTCCGAATAACTCGGATGTATTGCGGGTCGGCGTCACACACCGAAAATTCACATTTTTGCATGTATCTTGCAAATGCTGAAGCGTTTGTGAATAAGTGATATATCGTTCCATAGAACTTTCAAATACCAACATTTTCTCAATATAATGTTCTCTTCCATCTTTTATAATTTTCGTTTAAATTGAGAAAAAGTCAAAATTGGACCCTTTAAAAGGCGCCATCTTGGAAACCAAAAACTTTTTTCGAAAGATTTTTGTAGCATTTTGTTTGTCTTAAAAAGATCTACATTTTATCCATTTACATGACCACTCTATCTCTTATAGTTTGGTCACAAAATTGGAAAAACGTAAAGTCTTATGACAGACAAAATAACGCTTTTATAATATATAATATTATATGAGACATGATTTTGTAATTTTTTTATCGTAATTTTTCCCATAATAACTTAAGTATCAGTAGGTTTATCAGTTAATCAGTAGGTTTTGAAGATCAAAAGTTAATTACAAATGAGGAAGATTATTTATTGGACTTATAATTTGGACAATGAAATTGGATTATATTTAAACTAAAGGAATGAACGGATTCGATGTTCACGTTTTATATTGTTAGAAGTTTCTTGCTTTGTATTATTAATGTAATGGAGATTTAATTTTAGGAAAGGGAGAGGTATTCTCCCTTCCTAAAGAATAATTTTAGAAAACATCTTGTAAAAGTCTCTGAAATGGGACGAAATATTGATGTCTGGTGTATTATGGTATTGTAGAAGTTTTATAGTATTAATTAAAGTAGGGTTATAATTTGTCATCGAGATATTCTAGAAACTTTATAAAAATTGAGTTTTAGTGAGCTTTTCTAAGCATCTATCATTTCAGTGATTTCTGTTTTTCGGCAGTAAAAAATAATTTGCATATTTGATCTTTCCATTCTAATAAACAGAATTCCTGTAATAAAAATAAACGTGACATTGTCATTTTATTTAATAGAATTTCATGTATCACTCTTGATTATTCAGCAAAATCGAATGACCATCAATTGTTTATCAATAATATAAGCTTTTTTCCACGACCTGTTTTAATTAACAGAATATTTTCTTGCAATTTTGCATATCAATATTAGATTTAGTAACATTCTGCATTATTTTTTTAATGCTGTAATGTCTGATAATTTAAATTTAAATTTCATTTTCATTCCTTTCCTTATCATATTCTTTCCTTATAGAGCTAAGCACACACACAAAAAACAAACATTAGGGATGATTAGACAATAAAAAAAAAACTTATCAATCAAGTTCTTCTTTTTTTTTATTGTCGAATCATTCCTAATGTTTATTTTTTTTGTGTGTGTGAGCTTAGCTCTAAATAAAATAATTACTGACAATTAGTTCCTGGAAATGACATATCTATGAATGATAACCAACAGGAAAAAAATAACAAAGAACAATAATGACACACAATAATGATTCAGTCCTTAGTTTTTTACGAGTAACTTATAAAATGTTGCTTTTCAACTGATGATAACATTCACTTCTAATGACAGTTCGCGGAAAAAAAAGACATTGATAAAGGTTTGATATATTTTAATATATTCAAAATGTTATTGCTAGGAATATTAAATTTTAATATTGTCTAATAGTAAAATTTAATTAGTAGGAGTGAAAGAAGAAAATTATTTTATATTTATTTAGGTGCTTGAAAAGAAATTTAATTAATAATATTTTTTTTTGATAATAAACAAAATAAGTAATACTTCGTTACGTTTTATGCAAATAAAGTGACGACGTAGCGACAAGTCTCACATGTCAGTAAGGTGTGAGATGAGAAAGAAGTTACCGTGAAGTTGAACGGGAAGGTTGAACTCGGGAAGCCGAGCTAAGCGGGTGACATGAGAAGGTTAGCCGACGGAGCTAATCGAACCCGATAGTAAAATGGAACCGGCAGCCACAGACAGAACTTTGAGTAAGTTTGATACTCGAAGGATTATATTATGCCGAGAGCGATAATTACAAAAGCTAAAATTATTCTACTTCAATTGAATCGAGGCGATTCATGAACATTAAATTTCAATGCGTTAAAATTAACGAATTAGCAGTTAGGAGAATGCATTATGAAGAAGGGGAGCTTTGGAGACCAGACCCTAAGAATAACCGAATTAATTAATTCCAATTGATTCATAAAGCTGTGGACTATAAAATAATTAATTAATAAGTAATTTAATTAAATTGAATCGTAAATTTTGAGCGATAAATGATATCGTAGGAAGAGATTCAATTCCAGTCATCGAGCCGGACTAATCCATTAAGAATAGAAAAGGAAGAATTATTAACACCTGTAGTTACCTATTCCAAGCCGGAATTAAGGAGCTGAAATTATATTGAACATTAAATAAGTATATTAAATAATATAATAAGGAGAAGAAGATATTCAAAGTTTGAATAAGGAATAATAAGGAGAAGAAATGCTGAAAACCTGAGACGACTTCAACGGATTGTTCTAAGAAAGAAGTTCCGCTATCCAATATAATTAAGGAGGAAGAAAAAGGAAAATATAACCTATACTAGGATACCATTTTGGATGAAGAGAGAGCTGTCCATTTAGAAGACAACTATAGTGATAGTGCCGAACGGAAAGAAGAAGGATAGAAGATAAGTGAAACGAAGACAACTCTTAACTAAGTGTTTTGTGCAACAGGAAATAATAGTGAGAATATAGTTCTTGAATTTCTGTGAAAGTGAAATAAGTAAATTTCGTAAAAGCTTCATATATTGAAGTTATGGGTGTGTGCTATTGTGATAAAAGAAGTCAACGAATCATTACTAGGTGAGAGTCTAAGAAGATAACTTCCTGTAAGTACAATTATTAATCATTCTTAGAAATAAGGAATTAGAAGATATCTACAGTAAGGAATAGAATTGATAAATCATTTAAAATAATCACGAAGGCTGATAATTGTTGTGTTAGAGGAAATTATAATTAAGCAATTATTAGTAAAGTTGTATTGTTAGAGATATACAATACGTATTTTGGTAAAACATTCACATAGGTGATTTAAGTCTATTATGAATAGTTAGATCGAGAATATTTGCATAATAAATGTATATAAGTTATAGTACCATACAAGTGATAATGAGATATAGGTTATGTGTAAACAATTTGTTTGTAAAACTCACATCGGTGAGAAGCCAATCATAACATTAAGAACTCTAGATTGTAATAAGAAAATAAATACTTTTATATTGATTTTGTATAGAAGTTTGATATAGTACATTGTAGTGTAAAACCATTTATTTAGATAGGAAACAGATCCTAGTGCATTGAGTATATTTCCAGTAAAGCATATGGACCTTATTTATTACTTAATATAATTTAATATTAAGATTAGAATTATTGAGTGGAAATATTTATATGTATTATCTAGCTGTTATTTAGATGGTTAGGAGTAAAGTAAAACTTATTGAATTTTGTAATGAAGATTTTGAATGTGTTTCAAAATTAAATATTTTGTTTTAAAATTTTCATAAGCGTTGGGCGTTTTCTATTTTCAAATAACTCTGCTAAACCCAGTACGAATTCTGATACACAAAGTACCAAATTCAGCATCAGTTATAAATACTTGTAAGAGAAAGTTTTCAATTTAAATAAGAAAAAAATTAGGAAAACTTGAAAGTCGATAACTAGCATTCCAAAAACTACTTTCTATTCAATGAAGTAGAATTCAATTCAATTCTCACTTATTAAGTGTAATCGTTATGAACATATCGTGAATTTATCTATAAGAACCCGTAAGTCGATATCAAAATTAACAAAAAAAAAGGGAATTCCAATTTCGTGCATATTTGTTATTACATATTATATAAATCAAGAAAAATATCAATCGAAAGGCACAAAGCTAAAGTTAGGATTCGCACTTCGAGTTGTCATCGGGAAGAGACTGGGATGTCATCGGAGGAGTTTGGCTGGCTGGGGGTCCTAATGAGGACGAAACGGTCCGTCCCAGTCTCTTCCCGATGACAACTCGAAGTGCGAATCCTAACTTTAGCTTTGTGCCTTTCGATTGATATTTTTCTTGAATTATTCGGGCACGTTAAACTTCTTTTATTTATATTATATAAATGTTATAGAAGAATATTATTATATGTTATTTATATTTACAACTATGCAATTTAATAATTATACTTGATCGGTTACACAATATCACAATTATAATTAATCTATTGTAGAATTTAATTATTATATTTATTAAAGTACTAATTTAATAATATTAATAGTATTAAAAGGGTTTTAATTAATAATTATATATTTTTAAATTATATGGTGTTGCGTCGAGAAACCGATAAACTGAACTAGGGGGTGATTACTTTAAGCAAAACTATATGCACACAATGGATCAAGTCCGCATCGTTCCTGAGATAGGGACACTTCGTTGTACAAATGACAGCTATTTGTTTATATTTAATAATTTGGTGCTTTACTGGTCTGAAATACAATTACAGATATTGTTCAAACTGTCTATCCCGGTGTTATGCTGTGACACATGATTCCAATGATTGCATCCATAGAACATCAGCAATGTCATGGCGGACCCTAAAATTCCTGTTTTTTTTCTGGCTTGCCGTTCTTGTACTTATATCCCGACAGATAGAAATCTAATGGTGATAGGTCGATGTCGAGGTGGCCATGAGAAGGAGAAGGTACCCCCCTATCCTATCCATCGATTTGGAAACAAGTCAATGGCAATTGCTTATCGGGCTGCATGCAGGGAGACTTCTAACTATATGGGTTAATTAGAAGACGTGCCGCTGTATTTAGAACAAGTGGATATACAGCGATAGGTGGTTATGCATTGAACCTATATAAGAGTTCCTTATGAAATGTGTCTCGAAGAAATGTAGTTGAAACAGATATGCATTTACTGATTTCACATCACACATTGACAGATTCTTACTTCTCTGGGATTGTCGTTTTGGCATTCCGTGCACAAATGTTGAAATTCCGTGTGCTATGAATACTATCTAACGAATGTTGCTTCATCGGTGAATATGTTTTATGGAAGCACGCCAAATTGGTTCAAACAAATTCATAAATGTCACACGAGATTCATAATCATCAGGTAAGAGACTATTGCACTTTCTAGAATTGGTCTGGATATAGACTATCACAATGTAGAGTTTCTTGCTTGTGTTGGTGAAACATATATTGTACGTGAAATTTAGCGAAAACTTGATGTTGGTTTTCGCTGTACAGCAGTTACAACTTCTTACACACGTCCCTGATGGAAAGAAATTGGTCTTTTTCAGACACCGATGCACATTTTCAAATGTCGTGATGAGTAGCTGTGAGATTTGCCTATTGGTTTCGATATTCCGCAATACACTCATTTCCATTGCAAATCGGTACACAAATATCATGTTGGCGTATTCATGGTTTTAAATGCATTGCAGGCATCGTACGCTATCATATCATCGGATGCGCTGACTAAGATACCGCTGTCGGTAAACAACAGAGACAAAACAATGACAGTAACTAATAAACAGAATTCCTATAATAAAAATAAACGTGACATTGTCATTTTATTTAATAGAATTTCATGTATCACTCTTGATTATTCAGCAAAATCGAAAGACCATCAATTGTTTATCAATAATATAAGCTTTTTTTTCACGACCTGTTTTTAATTAACAGAATATTTACTTGCAATTCTGCATATCAATATTAGATTTAGTAACATTCTGCATTATTTTTCTAATGCAGTAATGTCTGATAATTTAAATAAATTTCATTTTCATTTCTTTCCTTATCATTTTCTATCCTTATAGAGCGAAGCCCACACATAAAAAAGAACCATTTGGAATGATTGGACAATAAACAAAAAACTTTTTGGACAATAAACAATCAAGTTTTTTTTTTTTTTTATTGTCCAATCATTCCTAATGTTTATTTTTTATGTGTGTGAGCTTAGCTCTAAATAAAATAATTACTGACAGTTAGCTCCTGGAAATGACATATCTATGAATGATAACCAACAGGAAAAAATAACAAAGAACAATAATGACAAACAATAATGATTAGTAATTCAGTCCTTAGTTTTTTACATGTAACTTATAAAATGTTGCTTTTCAACTGATGATAACATTCACTTCTAATGACAGTTTGCGGAAAAAAAAGACATTGATAAAGGTTTGATGTATTTTAATATATTCAAAATGTTATAAATACTTGTAAGAGAAAGTTTTCAATTTAAATAAGAAAAAAATTAGGAAAACTTGAAAGTCGAAAACTAATATTCCAAAAACTACTTTCTATTCAATGAAGTAGAATTCAATTCAATTCTCACTTATTAAGTGTAATCGTTATGAACATATTGTGAATTTATCTAATAACCCGTAAGTCGATATCAAAATTAACAATAAAAAGGGAATTCCAATTTCGTGCATAGTTGTTATTACATATTATATAAATGTTATAGAAGAATATTATTATACGTTATTTATATTTACAACTATGCAATTTAATAATTATATTTGATCGGTTACACAATATCACAATTATAATTAATCTATTATACAATTTAACAATTATAATTAATCTATTGTAGAATTTAATTATTATATTTATTACAGTAATAATTTAATAATATTAATAGTATTAAAAGGGTTTTAATTAATAATTATATAATTTTAAATTGTATGGTGTTCCATCCAGAAACCGATAAACTGAGCTATGGGGTGATTATTTTAAGCAAAACTATATGCACACAATGGATCAAGTCCGCATCGTTCCTGAGATAGGGACACTTCGTTGTACAAATGATAGCTATTTGTTTATAATTAGTAATATGGTGCTTTACTGGTCTGAGATACAATCGCACTGTACCTTTTACAGATATTGTTCAAACTGTCTATCTCGGTGTTATGCTGTAATGCATGATTCCAATAATTGCATCCATAGAACATCAGCAACGTCATGGTGGACCCTAAAATTCCCGTTTTTTCTGGCTTGCCGTTCTTGTACTTATATCCCGACAGATAGAAATCTATGGTGATAGGTCGATGTCGAGGTGGCCATGAGAAGGAGAAGGTACCCCCCTATCCTATCCATCGATTTGGAAACAAGCCAACGGCAATTGCTTATCGG
Source organism: Thereuonema tuberculata (assembly GCA_023159025.1). Lineage (NCBI taxonomy): Eukaryota > Metazoa > Arthropoda > Chilopoda > Scutigeromorpha > Scutigeridae > Thereuonema > Thereuonema tuberculata. The sequence continues at coordinate 30,577,443 of JAFIDM010003189.1, read as the reverse complement.
GCTGCATGTAGGGAGACTTCTAACTATATGAGGTTAATTAGAAGACGTTGCCGCTGTATTTGAAACAAGTCGATATACAGCGATAGGTGATTATCCATTGAACCTATATAAGAGTTCCTTATGAAATGTGTCTCGAAGAAATGTAGTTGAAACAGATATGCATTTACTGATTTCACATCACATTGACAGATTCTTACTTCTCTGGGATTGTCGTTTTGGCATTCCGTGCACAAATGTTGAAATTCCGTGTGTTATTAATACCATCTAACGAATGTGGCTTCATCGGTGAATATGCTTTATGGAAGCACGCCAAATTGGTTCAAGCACATTCATAAATGTCACACGAGATTCATAATCATCAGGTAAGAGACTATTGAACTTTCTGGAATTGGTCCGGATATAGACCATCACAATGTAGAGTTTCTTACTTATGCTGGTGAAACATATATTGTACGTAAAATTTAGCGAAAACTTGATGTTGCTTTTCGCTGTATAGCAGTTAGAACTTCTTCAAGACGTCCCTGATGGAAAGAAATTATCTTTTTCAGACACTGATGCACATTTTCAAATGTCGTGATGAGTAGCTGTGAATGGAATGACCAACAAGGAATGGCCAATAATTCCATAACATGGAATGGCCGACCGAAGTAACTAAAAGATAAAATGAAAAAAAAAAAACAACAACAAACCTTTATCTTTATATAGCCTGCACGGGAAAGTCCTAAGTCACCCAAATAACTTTTAAACGAAGTTAGTTAGTTAGCGCATGGTCGCTTTCCTATACCAATAACTATCAGATGAAACTGACGATAGCGCTCCTAGTGGCAAAATATGGAAGTTAGTAACCCTACTTCGGAAACTAAAAGAGATACGGAAAGAAAAATGAGAAAGTTGTAGAGCATCACCGAATTAGTAGGAAATGATATTTTACAGAAGCGATTCGTGCAAAAAGAAGGCGATAGATGTCACCATCATACGTCTTTGTATATCATATGCAAACGTCTATAGTGGCATGACGCCATTCCTGAATTTAAAACTCATGCTTTACAATCTACAAAGAATCGTCGACTATCGAATTATTCTGTTAATAACTACATAGTATTTTGTATATAAAAGATAATGGTGAGTTATTCGAATGAAGAGTATTGTGAGATTATACGGAACTCCAACAAAGGTGCAAGCACTGCTGCCAGGGATAACCATCTACGCTTTGATTGGCACAATTTTGCAATGAATAACCTAGATGGAAATCCGGCGGATCTAGATTTCTTAAGAGTCTGGTTTTTACAGTGTCTGCTTGTAATCTTTCCAGATAATACTTCTAGGTTCTTGAAACATCTGCAATCTGCTGTAATTTTTTTTTTTCATTAGAGATGAATTATCATTAAGACTTACTTCGGAATAAAATGAAATTAGCTGGGCTGTGATTTCTACGTCTATTTTGATATCTATGCTATAGTTAAATTAGCAATTTTCATTTCGTTATGACTTCAGATTCGTTTTGCAGCTCGGAAGTTCCGATCAGGGCTGTGAGTAGTAGGGTGATCTCTTAATTTTCCGTTATGTTTCCGTAAAGTAATTGCTTTATTGACGTAGTTACGTATTCAGGGTCACCAGAATCGTGTCTCGTAAGACATAACGGAGAGCTTGAAATCGACGAATACAGCCGTTATATTTATATAACATATTTGCCATTGCCTACTATATTGGCACAAAATTAGTTAAAAGCGTTTAAAAGATATAAAAATCTATTTACCTTTAAAACACGGCGTTTCGGAATCTCATTTATTCCCTTATCAAGTGGAGTCCCCCTTATTATATAAAGAAGGAAAAAATGGGAAAGATCACATATATAACATATGTTCGTCGATTTGAAGATCTCCGTTACGTCTTACGAGACTCAATTCTGGTGACCGTGAATACGTAATTACGTCACTAAAGCAATTACGGAATCATAACGGAAGACGGAGAAGTGCGTTTAGCCCTTTACTCAATGTGTTCATTTTCAAGTAATGAAGTGAGTCCATGCTCAAGTAATGATTGAAGTTTGCAGTGATCACAGTTCCATACAACTCTTTAATCTAATTTAGATGCACTTCCAGTAATGTTAACAGGTGAGGTACCGTTACCTAGTTTATTGATGCTATTTTGGTTTCCGCAAAAAAAAAAGAAAAAAAAGCTAAGATTTTATTTCTACTTTTGAATATTTCGAAAGAATGTACAGTGTGGGGAGGCTTATCTTCAGCGCCGTATGGGCTGTGAGCCTTGGAACAAAAACTTATTTTACCTTTATCAGTTTCTCTAAATATTATTTTTCAATTTTCTCAGTATTTACTTAAACTTGAATCAGTTATCCACTGCTGTGATAAAGGTATTATGCCATTGTATACATTTGCTCTAGTAGCAAATCAATCTAAAAGTATTGTTGTGTTTTTTTTTTTTTTCAATTTTCTCCATCGAGGTATCTTCTGACAGCACTGAACTTCTTTTACAATTCTTGATTAATTCTATCATCAAGTCCTTATAAAATAATCCCCACTAGTTTCCTATTGATATGACATGTTTTCAATGATCACCATTCAATCTACTTTCCTTTTTCATCTTCTATACGTGTTGATTTCTGAGTTTATAGAAACCACTAACTTGGAAGTACAAGATCAACCTAGCAAACTGGCTATTTAAATATCTAATTCATATAATGTTCTACACGATGAGGAATATCAAAGAATAATGTTTTTCACATTTTTAATATAATTCAACCAGTTGGAAAAAAAAAATGAACATTTTATAAAATCTCGAGTTTGATTAGTTTATTAATGCGAATTCCTTTTCATTCCTGAATTGTTAGTTTGGCTTTAGTAACAAGTGTTACTTTGGTTTAAAGTGTATAATTATAATAGTGTGCAGAAGCTTTTTAGTTGCAATTTTTGAATGATTTGCTGAACTGTAAACAGATGTTCTTAATGAAATACTTCTAATTTAAGGTTCTACGGGATATTGATCTCTATAATAGCATTTCAAGTGCAAAAATCTCTTTAATAAAAAAAATATTTTCTTTTATGTCACAAATAAATAATAATTAGCAATAATATTTTTGGCTTTCGATATTTGATATTGAGAATGATTTTGATGACAAATACTTAAGTTTTTAAGAATGCAGAAAAATATAATATTTTCTTTAGAAAATGAAATTTTCTAAAGTTTTTGCTTTAAATAACCTCTTGTCCATTCTTAAATATATAAAATTATATTTAATAATTCAAACTTTCGGAAAGCTTCTCCGCCTTTCCTTTATCAAGCTTTACATGTTAATTTCGTAACAAAACACAGAACTAACATGAATTTAACAAATATGTAAGATATATACTAAGTATCTCGAGAAGCCGAATCTTCAATAAAGCATACATTATTGGCGGTTAACAAACAAAAATTATAAGTAAGATCTTATTGTTAATAATTTAATTAATCAAAATTTAGATTGCTTTTTTATTTTAGCAAATAAAAAAAATATTTGTGAAAAATGAAATAAGTATTTAAATTATAAATTTATTTATTAGCATTTATTGTATTTTTTTCTAGTGGTTTCAGGCAACTTATGACTTCATAAGCCTTACAAAATGGAAGAAATTTCACCAAGCAAAGTTTTGCCAAGTATTAGCATTCCAGGATACGATAGAATCACCAAATCTTACCACAACATCACTGGTCGTTGTCTCTGGACTTTATTCTTATTGACTTGTTTTGTTTTTACTCTATATCAAATAATAGTATGTGGTTTGGAGTACAGATATGCTGAACCTGCGGTAAGAACTTATTTCAAGCCCAAAGAACCAGCACATCTCCCATCTTTATTGATATGTCCTGCAGATTTGACTGCAAATAATCCCATCACAAAGCCCTTACGAGATGAATATCAACAATTATTCAATAAATCAGCAGATGAAATAGAATATTTTGATTTAATCGAAATACCAGGAATAAACACAACAACACTTTGGGATATTTATAATTTTAAAGAAGATATCATATCGATGGAATTCCATGTTAGTATTTAATAAATAATTGAATATAATTTACTCTTTAAACTCCTGCAATATCATAAGCTTTTTTTTTTAACAATGTTTTGTTCAAAACAATAAGAAATATAAGCATTGCAGTAAACTTTCACGAAATTTTTATGTTTTTTACTAAAAAGTATGCAATGTCGGGATTTTGTTTAACTCACATTTAATCTTTTTATTAATAGACAGAGTAGAATTTAAGTTGCTAACATTGATATTGTACAAGGTTAAGATTTCCAGAATGTTTTACTTTTTGGTTCGTGTTAATGTTAGTAACTTTGAAACATCTTTAGCTAAAATAAATACAAATTTAAAATAAATAAATATACAAATAAACCAAAAAAAGAAAAAAAATTAAAAATACAATTGTCTGATTTTTGAAAACTGCGCGAAAGGTCAAATTGCGGACGAAATCAAACTTTAATAATGAAAATATATAACAATAAATTTACTTATTTATAAATATAAACTATTCAGTTATATTTCATAACTTTTTACTATGAATCTTAACGTTCTTTCCAAAGTTTATGAGTAATTTAAAGTAATTTATGTATTTTTATTTTTTATTCTTGTGTTTGTTTGTTTTTTTTGGAGGAGGTACCACTCGCGGCTCTAGAGGTGGGATCCTTAAATAACTGTTGCACGCACTCTAAGCTTACCACGGAGGGTAAAACTGACTGAAGACGTCTAATCAGGCAGAAAAGGCCGTCCCAATGGAAATCTTTTATGTCTTGTTCATTTCTGATTTTTTTATTTTTTTGGTTAATAATATGGACAGTAAACTTTATTTCTATTGATATTCTTGTTTTGGGTTTATTTACTTTGTCGACATTAAATCCCTTTAAGCCTGATACTGTCAGGACAAGGGGTTTAAAAGTATTGTATGTATTTTTACTTTTTATTCTTGTATTTTGTTTGGTTGAGTACCACTTGTGGCTGCGGAGGTGGGATTGCACGTACTCCAGGCTTAAATGGAGGGTAAAACTGGTTGAGGATGCCTAATAAGGCAGAAACGGCCGTCCCAGTTTCCCGTCCGTGATAGCTAAGAGTGCAAACCTTGTGCATTTCTGATTTTTTATTTTTTTTTTATTTTTAAAGATATTTGTGAATTATGAAGTCCTTAAAAAGAAGATTTCCGTTAAAATCGTTACATGGATATTGATCACAATAAAGCAGTTTATTAACGCAGTTAATTAAAGCAAATATAAATTATCGCTTATTAATAATTTTATCATAATCTCTTATTTTAAAATTTTTATTCTTCCATCCTTCATTGTAGTGTGGATCAAGTGCAGATAACAGTTTGTGTGGAAATATATCTAATAATGAAATTACAGTGATTAGAACAGCAAGTGGTACCTGTGTACAGTTAAAATATCATAAGTGTTTTCTTGTTGATAATTAAAAGTAGATAAAATGTGTATCTTGAATAAATAACTTTCTAAAGCATAAAAACAAAGATTTAGAAAAATCATTTTTTAAATTAATTATGAACTTTGTAACTATTCCCTTCGTTTCCACTAGTGCATGAAATCAAAATAAGCCTTTTTTATACAGCGAAACTTGGATAATTCGAAGCTGAAGGGACTAGAAAAAAAGTTCGAGTTATCCAAATATTCGAATTACGTATATTCTCTCAAGCAGAAGTGATAAATAAAAAAGATTAACTCCACGATCAAAGATTTAACATATAAACTTTATCTAAGAATACTGCTACATTTGTTTTCATTAAATCAAACATTTTTACTAGCTTAATTATTCATCTTTTTCAAACAAAAAAAAGCAGATATTTTTAATTGCTTCATTGAATGCAATCTTTGTGTCCTAGCATATGATTCCAACCTCTGGGTTGCCAGGTCCTCTCGTTGTTTTTCTATTTTTTCCATTGCCATTTTTGCTGCTCAAGATTTTATCTTTGTTCATCAAATATGTCGATAACGTGTTGGATGGAATTCCAAATTCTTTGGCTATTTCCGATTTCTTTTTAAGGCCTTTTCCACTTCCTTAATCACCGCTACCTTTTCAGCTAATGTTAATGACTTATCAGGTGCTTTAGCTTTTGACAATGCCATAGTAAGACCATATAACCAATACTTAAAGCACAAGCACAAAAACTAAAAATGTATCAACCGCATTAAATCATTCACAGGAAGCGCACGTGACTCAAGACCGAAGGGGTGTGGGAGGGGGGAGGGTATAACAATAGCAGGTGGACAGAAAAATCCTTGGAAATCCCCACATAGTGGCATTCCAACCCTCGCTTTTGTTTTCCTTAGAAAGACCGTTAAAATAAATAATGCACCTTAGCTGAAATAAGTCCCGGGAACAATTTTTACCAATATTTGAAGAACAATCGTACGAAAAATTCGAATTATCCAAAATAAAATTCGAATTATCCACGATTTTTTAAAAAAAATTTTTTATTTATTTATTTATTTATTGCTAGTTTTATTACACAAGACCAGTCCTACTAGATGACATAAAAGTACCTGTGTTGTAGGCGCTGGTAATGATTCTATAAATTTTATAACATCTACAACAGTTTTCATAATTAAAATTAAATTGCAAAAAAAAACAGAAAGAATTATTACAAATTTTACAAATATGACTTTTAGAATTAATAAATTATATTACATAGTCATCAAGAGAAAACTAAGCATTTTTTTTTATAAACATAGGCTCAAATTTGTATTCAAAATAAGGTATTTTATTTTAATACAGAATTCTATGGACCGAGCAAAAAATTCGAATTATCCAGAATTTCGAATTAAACAAATTCGAATTATCCAAGTTTCACTGTAATAGTTCTCATTATTATATCTCTGGCATTTTTTTGCACAGTAGAAAATGCATTGTTTATCTGTTTATTTTTTATTTATTCTTATTAGCAATTGCACAATGAAATCCAGTATTGTGGATGAAATTATAAGATTTTATATCCAGGACTTCCAAAACCTGAAATCTCATTAGATACTACTTTATTATCGAAAAACTCATGAATTTAAAAAATATTTACAAAGGCCGTGATTTGTTTATCAGGAGTCACATGACTTCAATTAATTACAAATAATAAAAGCGTTACGAGCAGTTGTGGTGTAGTGGAATATATATAACTTTAACTTATATATTATATGTATATGTGCTGGGCCCAATTAAACAATTAAGTTAAAGTTGCGATCAGGCCCAGAGGGTAGGCTCCAGTGTTCAGAACCTACGGGACAAAGTTGAGGACGGGGGGTCGGCCCGTCGCTCGCCCTCCTTTAACTCCCGGGAAAGAAACCCGGTACCCATTCTATAGTGGGCTTGGAAGACCCTAGGGCCCGTTTAAAGGAGAAAGAAGCGTGGAAAAATTCCCGTCCTCCGCCGAGGCCGGGAATCGAACCCGCTATCTCCAACCCGCAGCCAAGCGCCCTTACCCACTCGGCTAACGGGCCCACCAATTAAACAATTAAAAGAATAAAATAAAAAACAAGCCCCAAGTTAAAAGGAAAGCGCTAACTATTTATTAACCTTCAAATTAAAAACAAAAATACATTTGTTACTCTTATATTTAAATTAAACAGAACAATTAAATATTAGTTAACTCTCCCATTCAAAACCCTCAAGAAATCTTAAAGGTTTAACCTTCACTATACATGCAAATACTTCAAAGAACAAGGAAAAAAAATAATTAGCTTTTCATCTTATCCCACTTATCACTGGTTTAAATACAATTAATTTACAATCACAAATAACCCAGGATCCTAAGGCAGTTACTTATATATCAATAATAAATAATCTAAACATTTCTCTTCAAAATTCTTAAAGGGAGTAAAAGTTGGATTACCATTCTAATAAGAATACTATCTCTAAAATAGACAATATTATTTTTTTCAATGCTATTCAGTGTGATTATAGTCTTATCTTTTAAGTTGTCTCTAAAAACATGGACCTGAATAAATCACTTTAAAAATCAAAATCTTTCCACTCTAGAGAAAAACATATCAGACCCTTTTTCCCCTCAATGTTTAATTCAGTTGTCCAGAAATTAATCTTACATAAGTCATCATCGGGCGTTTAAAGACTGAGTTTACAAAACAACTAAAAATTACATATCATTTTTTAAAATTTACATACCACTTGCAAATGAATCAATGAATTATCCTTACGGTCTTGCTTTCACATGAGGTCCGTTTTAGTAGCACAACGAATCACTAATATCGGCATTCTGCTCACTTTTACTTCGGGTAGAAAGGCAGCTTCAATTTCACAACCAACGAAATTTAATTTATAAACGAAATCTACTAATTCCCAAAAATACAAGTCAAACTGTCCAGAAGGTTGATATACATACTCTGACACTGATGAGATTATATAGGAATTAACTTTTAATCGTTTCTTTTCTGCGTATAGATAACTGGAGAATGATCTTCCTTCTGTAGATGAAAAATTCTTTGAACACTCCTTTAGATCCCATTGCAGTAAAAAATGACGTTTTTAGAAAGATGCATACGGCGTACGGCTGAGTGTAGGTTTACTTCAAGAGATGTCAGCTAAAAAAAAGACGGCAGACAATCTGATCAGCATGAGATATAAGAGCAACTAATATCACGTCGTTTTGGCACTGCTGGCCGACGTCTGATGATGGACTTGCTTCTACAGCTATTAGGTTTAAAAGTAAAATGTTCTCATTGATTCCATTTACGTTCCCATTGATTCCATTGTATGGCAGACGATCCGTATGAGGTCTAGGAATAATTAATATCACGTCTTTACGGCACTGCTGGCTAGCGACTGAGTGTGGGCTAGCTTCTAATATTGTTATAACAGGTTTAAAGGAGAACATTCCCATTGATTCCATTAATGTTCCTATTGATTCCATTATGAAGCAGATGATCCGCATGAGGCCTAAGAATAATTAAAATCACGTCTTTTCGGCACTGTTGTGTAGCGGTTAAATGTTCTTCTCAGAGTATAATAGAATTATATAAATTCACACCACTGATATGACCTATAGTGGACTCGAAAGTTTCTCCTATTAAAAAAATTAAAACTACTTAGACGAATAAGACGAAAAGCCATACTAATAAATGGGATTCGTTTTTCAAATCTCCCATCAAAACCTCCAAAGAGGTTGTATCCTCAGCCGGAGGAAAACCTGACATCCTACTCTACTTTCCTAGCTTAATCCCTACTTTTATAAGGTACTACCCTATATTTAAAACGGGTAAAACACACTCTGAACTAGAAAAATGCTTTACTCGAGCTGTTAACAATATCATCCTAGTAAATAGTCAATAATAAACAAGATACATTCAGATGAACATTATTAGGAATTAATAGTTATCCTTACCGCATTAAAAATTGTTTAGAAGTACCCTCTAGTGTTTTTCCCTAAATTGAGATGCTAGAATTTAATGGATTTTTGCAACTTGAGGTTTAAAAACCTACTTACATTAAAAGTATGAAACACACTGGAGAGAGGATTAGTAATGAGTGAATAAAATTTGAATTAAACCAGAAATGTTTCAATCAGTTAACGATAATACTAAAAAATAAAATTCAATCCCGAAAATTTGATTGAACGCTTAACTCATTAATAAAAGAAATTTTAAATAAAAATAATAAGTGATTACAATTTTTTCCCAGCTTGTAACCTGTATCTTCGCGGGTCTTTGTGAGTTTATGTTTTAAAATTTAAAAATTTACCATTTGATGTAATCCCTATCTAAAAACTGTATAAAACTTCTGTGTAAATGCCGTGCTGAGCCCAAGCTACGGTGCAAGTAAAAAAAATGTATTCAAAAATAAGAAATAATAATTAACGAGAAAAACAGTCTTCAAAATAAGGAAACCTTTTCAAGAATTTATTCCCATCCATGGGATCTCCGGATTGTCTCCCGCGAGCACTAAGTATTACTTCTGCCTACGGCTATGAGAGAGTGGTAGATTAACCCCTTTAATCCCCAAAACATGATACCAGGAGATAATTTGCCTTTTCAAGTTAAATTGATTAGAATTTAATTCAAACAAATAAAAAAAATCTAGTTATACATTTTTACCAGACTCAAAAAGAAATATATATATTGGTGGCGTACCAAGTTCACTTGGCGTACCACTGAGGTTCTTATAATTTTGGAGATTCTTTTATTTCTTTTCCCTCCTTCTCTAATTTTTCCATTTTTGACCTCGCAAAATTCGATGATCACTGGATTTGGTGATATCAATTTCACGAGAGCATTGCCTCACTGACTTCTTTGGGGATCGTGCAAAAACCTCCATGACGGCATCAACACTCTCATTATCAGTGGAACTTCTTTTTCTCCCGCATCGACGTTTCAACACATGTTTCACCGTTCCTTTGGCTTCAAACGTGTCTCGGAGTTTGTTATTGATATCTTTTTTTGGCGGTGGTGTACCAAATTCAACCCTCCAATGTTGTTCAACAACATTCTCCACTTTCCAATAACACTTCAGTATCCACTTACGTTCATCGAATGAAAGTCTCACCGTCATTTTGGTTTCTAAACAAATGAACAACAATGAGCGTGTTGCTATGCTTTTCAAGCGCCGTCTGGATCATACACAACATACCTTATATTTCTATCTAATTTCGTTGCTGAGGTATAACGTTTCAAAGATTGTATATTTCAATTTGGGACACCCGGGTACAGTATATATAGCTTGAGGCAGTAATGGGCATAAACTTGGTTTTTGATTGGATGGTTGTGTGGACAGTAAAGGGCCGTGACCCTGATTAGTAACTTATCAAGCGACCGGAGACATAAGCATTTGACCCCCTTGGGGTAAATGGGAACCTGGTTATCCTGTGTTAATCGTATGGAAGGGTCACTTCTTTGTTCGTCGGCTGCACGGCACTACATAAATCCCACAGCAATCTAGCACCATAAGTGAAAACCGGCTTTTACTGGTTCTCGTTTCTCCGGCTCGTTCCTTTCGTGGTCATCTTTCGTCTCGTATTTTTGGTCGTGTCGTATGCATATATATATATATAAATACAAATTGAAAAAATATATGCAAAACCCAAAATTTATAGGGTTCAAACTCTCATTTCGGTAACCTAAAGGAACCCTTCTTTCGTTAAATTAAAAAAAAAGGAAAACCTGAGCAAGGACGAAACCCTTTAATCCATTATCAGGGTCATATTTTCTACCAAAGATAACACTGGCTGACAAAATGCAAAATCACAAAAACTTTTTTGAAGTATTGTACTAAATATGTGCATGGATATTTTTAACTATATGAATATAGAGATGTTGCATATAATAGGGTAAACCGAATATATAAAATATTTTCTGTATCAAGTACTAGATCTATTTTGTACAAATATTAATTGACATCAATAATAACATGTTAGTTTTAGTGTTTTATCTTGCTGCCTCCATTATCTCTTGCTTTTGATGGTGCGAATGTTGGTTGTTCTCCTACGTAACATTTCTGGAATCTCACGTTGTAGCATCAAGCGGTAGTCTTTCATCATATGAAAGTTTCACTTATCCTGTATCTTTCCATCTCCTTTTATATCTTTGTGGAAGCGTTCCCTTTGCTTCTCGCTCACTGCATCAAGGTTTTCAGGAAAAAA
>JAFIDM010003189.1:30552288-30565790 GCA_023159025.1 Thereuonema tuberculata | reverse complement strand
TTTTTTTTTTAATTCTGGAAAAGCCGTCGTAAAGCGAAATGTTGATATTGTCCATCAAAGTAATTCCCCTATGCAGTTACACACTTTAGTCAGCAGTCCTACAACTTTTCAACACATTCCTGGAGGATATTTTATGTCTCAATACTGCTTTTGCTGCCTCAATAATCTCCATACGACTGTTAAGTCTACGTTATTTAAGAGCTTCTTTCAGCTTGGGAAACAGAAGGCAGTGCCATCCACAAATGATAGATCCGACTAATCCAACTTGTTATGGGCAATGAAATTTGTGTACTGGCTCCAATACGATACTCGGACGCAAATACAATTCAAGGTGAAGCTGTTTCTTGGTAAGAACCGAACAACAAAAGTCCATAAACTACAAATGTTTATTCAGAAGCTATATGTCAAGAGAGGGGGGGGCGGCTTAAGGTGTCAAATTAAGGGGAGGGGATCACGTAGTATGCGACGTCACATTACATTTCACTTAAACTCACTCACTCACTGAATATGATGTCAACCTTCTGAGGAAAATTGTAAAATATTTTTACTAATAGCAGCATACTCTACATTACTTCATATTATTACTTATTATTATATAAAAGGCCTTTTAATGGTGCTCTTTTCACACTTTGACAATATGTCTAGGTATATTGAGAATTAAAATACATTCATACTTTTATTTTTATTTTTGAATGTTAACTAATTACCTAGAGATCGACAGATACAATTGATTCTATTGTTCCGCGGTCTTATGGGTGCTGTTTGCCAGTAATTAGATGAGGTTGCCTATCAATTCGACGACTGACCAAATAACTTAGTCTTGAAATGACTAATAGGTGTTCGGAACTGAATCTTATTAAAACTTACAGTTCAGAATACTTGTGTTATCTCAAGACCATAGTTAGCCAGATGAGGGTAAGTTTTTCTAGTAAAAGATTGTGCAATCCCATTTTGAAATAACCTGCATTTTAGTTTGTCTACCTTTGTAATTGGCCGCCTGAGATCTGTAAGTAAAACTCGAATATCTGTAATTTGAATATCTTACTCGACATTATCCAAAGGGCCTTGGGTAAATTGCGCTTTGTCGGGGTACCTCCGTCCATTCATTTTTCTAACTTTACCTTTAACATATATAAATACAAGAGGGAAGGGGTTCAGATTATTGAAATAATTATAATAACAGCAGCATACTCTACAAAAGGGCGCCATGAAAAGGCCTTTATATAATATTAAGTAATGATATTAAGTAATGTACATATCATTACTTATTATTATATAAAGGCCTTTCATGGCGCCCTTTTGACACTTTGCCAAAATAGTACTTGTTCTTCTGTGTAATGCCTAGGTAATGCATAGAATACCTAGGAATAGGATTTTAATATATTCACTAAAAAAGATATTTCCTACTTGCCAAAAAACGCCGGGCATTATACACATTTCTTAATCATTCTACACAATACCTGCCTTTCACACTTTGCCGGTAACTTCTATATCAGAGGGACAGTCTCGGTAGTCCCTTGTGACTATCAAGCTGAAGGTGTACTTTAAAGAACGCAGATTTAGCGGTTGTCCAGAAGTTATTGAGGCAATAAGAATACCACTGAGACTGATACCATAAAATATCTTTCAGGGAAGATATACTTTTATACATAAATGTCATCTTTCTTTCCCTTGTATTATATAATCTAATTGATTACATTCTTTAGGTTACAAAATGCTTACGTTTGGACAGAATTCTTATCTCAGAATTAATTTTCCCAAAGCACCTAAGAATTGGTTTGTTTTCAACTTATATTCAAAGGTTAGTAAAAAAAGTCACCAAAGAATATTAATTTACTTGTCTACATTTCAGTCATGTTTCTAATCAGTAATAAATAATGGAAATGTTTCCTTAATTTTTTATTTTTTTTAACCTATCGTGAAAATTAAGGTAAGTACTATGTAATCTTGCTAATTACATAAACACAGTAGAGCTTTTATTGTGGATCCGTTAGCTTTTAATATCCCATTTGCAAAATAGCAAAAACTTTAACTCTAATTTTTTAACAGAGATCTTATTGATCTCTGTGCGAATTAAAAAGGAAATAAAAGAGGTCATAGAAAAAGACTTAAAATGCTGTTCTCGCTGTTATACATTAAACAATTGCTTACATTTTAGGAGGTCGGGTTTTTGTAGATAAAAAAAACTTACTACTTAGTTTTATCATCAACAAAGTTTTAACGAAAACAAAAACAACAGTACTAGAATGGCATCGATTTTTTTTATATGTATTCATCAAATATGTATTTGATGAACTGACTTACCTAAAATTCAGTAAAATAATTTCTTAATGTTTCACTCTTACACAGTATTTATGGCTTTAGACTTTGGAATTTAAAGTAAGACCAGGAAAGAACATGTACTGTCTTACGTAATAGCTTCTTAAGCTAAGTAATGGTGGATGGATTACCTAGTCAAATATGAAAACCTGAAGCTTTTCCTTTATGATAAACGATTAATAATAGAAGCATTATTTATTAAATATATTAGTTATTTTAACAGTTGGTATTTAGAATTTTAAGGTAAACTTGAATGTTTTGTTTCCTGTTAAAACTATTATTTTCGTTTAATTTTTTTTTTATTAACAGTTGAATTGTGGCCAACACAGTTTGCTGGCCACAACACTTAAAGTGTTGGCCACAATTCAACTGTTAATTAATGCACACGTTAAAAGTTTACTGAAATTTTTATTTTTACTTTTAGTTTTTGTACATAGCAATGGAGAAAAACCCACGATTTCATCAACCTCATGATGGTTTTCCTCTTTTGCCTTTGTTTTCAATAAGAGCAGAATTAAAAAGCACGCAAGTAAGTAAATTATTAATTATTTTATGAAAATAGAAAACTAAAAAATAAAAAAAACAATACAAATCTTTCTTTTGGAAAGTGAAGAGAAAGTGAAAAAGAACTATTTCGTATTTAATCTTGTATGTTAGTGTTGAAATGGATTCTCCGATAAGAGAGATCCCTTGGAAAGATCTATGGAAATCAGCTAAGGCAAATACTTCACAAGGGTTCCAAGAACCTGGCGTAGGGTTTTCCTCTTCATCTTGGAATAGATACTGAGGAGATTTTCCTAATCTTCCTCAGGAAATCCTTACAGAACGGCTTCAGTCCAGAGGAGAAAGTGAAGAAGAAGGAGAGAAACACAGGAAAGGAAGTTGATGTCCTTGTTGGTGTCAGAATTAGAATCAAAATTGAGACATATCAGTCTCTCAGCAGACTGCCGGTTTGACCACAGAACCGTATCTTACTTAATCGGCTTACCTAATCTTAATATAGTAAAATAGATATTTCTCTTAAATAATTCACCATCAACTTGCAGTTTAATTTATTTGTTTAGTATTTGATCAAACAATCTGACTTTAAGATTGTAGTTTCATATTCACAATATTTAACATTTAGTATTACAGTAGATCAAAAAACTTACAAATTTAATTTAAGGGTTACTGACAAATTATCCGAAATTACTCCAGTATTGCTTTACGTAAATTTGCTCTGCTTTAAAGCTCGGTACCTTAATTGTTGTTCAGAAGAAATTGAAAACTACCTTCCTATTCCGTGCCATTACTGTATCCATCTCAATAGTTTAGAGCTTATAACCTTTCTTATCTAAGATATTATAAATTATAATTATTTTGATGTGGTAATTAACATGCCTACTTCTTCAGATTTATATAATTCACTGACAGAGTGTTTTCAACTTAGATCGATATTTAATGCTTAGATATGATGACTTCAGTTCCTTATTTGTTTCAAAACATACTTTCTACACTGCTCACAAAATCTAGGTGATATTGCGAAATGAATACAATACATCCAAAAAACAGAGGCATTTGAGTTTATTTTTTAAAGAACATCATCAGAGAAGCAAATGACATGAAAATGGAAGTTGTCTGAATATGCAAATGAGGTGCAGAATCCATTTATCGGGATTGAGCAGGATATGATACATGGACGGGTTAGCGTTCGCTTGTGCATTGTAGCAGACTCAGGTGACATATAACCTACTGAACAGTCAATGTCATCTGAGACTGCAACAATACACTGACAGCAATGAGGCATGGAGGGATCAAATTGTTCAGCAGTTCTTCTGGGATTCGTGGCCACTCGCGCACCAGGACAACTTCCAGCTCAGGAAGTGTTATCGTAAGTGATTGGTAACTGTTCTTCCTAGTGCATCCCAAGCGTATTCATGGGTTTCAGCAATTCTGCGATGTTCAACAGTAAACGGAATGCATACCTTTGGTCGCCTGGCATACAGTCCACCGTGACGCCCTATGACTCCCCATGCTTCAGATTCGGGTAAATCACGTTGCAGGGGCATTTTCAGGTGACGCTGAACGATTCTGCCGCTTGTTGTTGATCCAGGAAAGTGGAGTTAATCCAGCAGCGCCAGCCTCTTTTTACAGGATTGTGGATTAATGTTTTGCAGGATTGATTAACGTAAATTAATGTTTTGCATCACATTTGCATATTCGGAGAACTTCCATTTTCGTGTCGTTTGCTTCTCTGATGACTATCTTTAATAAATAACTCAAATGCCTCTGTTTTTTTGGGTGTATTCGATTCATTTTGCAATATCCCTTAAATTTTGTGAGCAGTCTATTACATCTCCAAATACATTCAATGACAAAAAAAAATTAGCTGATACAGAAAGAATGATCCGGGAACGACAAAATATAGTTTAAGGCCCCGTCAGATGTAGTTGTACCACTGATTGCATTTGGTCTGCGATGGAAAGCTTAAACTCTCATCACGGGCATTAATGTAGCTACGGCTACGGTAATATTACCGGCCGTCATATGATCTTTATTTGCCTTACAATCAGTGTGATTGTGGAGTGTAGGTCTCTGAGTCCTCAGCACGTGACGAAGACGCCTTAGACATCAATACGAGCAACTCACGGGAGCTTGGGAGAAGCCGTGTCCTCTGGCTGCGAGAGGCAGGCTAGGCGGCGCGGCGAATTACCTTCCATTTAGACCGTTCTGCATTTACAGATTGATCATGTTGGCAGCAATGGACACGGGAAGGCACCTCTACTCGGCGGATCAGCTCTGGACCATCCAGACAGAACACCAAGACAGTGGATCGTTTAATCCTTGGAGAGCCATTGACTTACTTGTCATCTATGCAGTCCATTTCCGGACGCCTACCACAAGCGAATCTGCATTCTAGACGGCCCTTCCGTTTTGTGCCTTTAATACCTCAACATCGTCGGCTGAGTATGCAGTGGTCAACATAGAGCTTAGTGAAATGGCAACGATAGATAACATAACGGCTTAAGTGATGAATCTCGCTTTAGTTTGGGAACGGATGATCACCGTGTGAGGGTTTGGAGGACCACGAGTGCTAGAATCCCAACTTCAATTTACAGGAGCATTCAGCCCCCACTGCAGGCGTGATGGTCTCGGGTGCCATCGTAGATGACAGTCGCTTCTCACTAGTAGTGCTACGAGGAACGTTGACAGCCCAGTTTTTTTCAAGCGATACTGAGGCCCATGGGCTCTGTCCTGGCTGGGCGCCCAGCAGCAATTTCTAACAAGATAACGCTCGTCCGATAGGGTTTCACAGGACTTTCACTCATGTTTCGACACTTCCTTTGCCTGCCCGCTTGCAGCAATCGAACATGTCTGGGACCAGAGGAGACTACAACTATCGCCATATATCAGTGTTTGTGATTTGGTGCGTTATTTGCAAGAACTGTGGGTAAATCTGCCGCACGACAAAAATAAGGCGTCTGTTTGACTCTACGTCCGTCCTCATCACCGCATGCATTCAGAGACGAGATGGTTCAACGAATTACCTTATTATGTATCGCAGCTCCGCGGGACATCGTCCTGCTGCTGTTATATTGTAATCACTCTTGTCCTTTATCTCTACCATCACACAATTAAAATTCCATTTGAATTTTCGTGGTTCGCAAATTTTTTTGTCAATGAGTATAGTTAAACTGGAGGAAGGGATTTCTCAAACCAATTTGGATTTATTCTTATTTATACAAATTAAAACTTATAATTCAATTCCTGAGAAACTTCAGATTCCTATCTTACAGACTATGGAAAACTCATAGTTAACATCAAAAATGACGATTCATTCAGAAATCCGTTGTTTTCTGCTTTTTTCATTATAGAAACAGATTCTTTTTTCAATAGAAACAGATTGTGACGTAGGTTTAATCTAGGTGAGACTAAAATGATGAGAATTAACTATTTTATTTAAAATTAACATAAGCAATAATCTCTCATTGTCAAATACTTCACACGGTGATGTACAAATGTAAACGCAACAAATTTCTCAACATGCGGAAACAGTCCAATTCATCGTAACACCCTATAGTGCTCTGATGACGACTTTAATTAATAAGTTAATAGCTGGAATACCCGTTCTTCATACGGGGTTATAAAAAAACATATGTCCTAATGTGGATGAGAAGAAATTGGAATTGTGAGATCACTTCGAAATTTTGGACTTGATAAAAATCACGTGATCGTATCGGATTGACTGATATTTTGTTTTCTTCTTCATCTCATTTCTGTTATTTAATGATTTATCTTAAAATCAAGTACAATAATATCCTATCATGGCAATACTACTATTCATGGAACTTCCCTGTAATAAGTTTGCTTTGGAAGCAAAAATTGGTGAATTCTTTGTTTAAGTCGAACGCTATACATCGCAATCGTTTTCGACTACTATTCATGGAATTTCCTTGTAGGGCCTATACTGTATACGAAAAACAAAAAAGTTTGACTATTTTTATCTATAACTAAGGTAATAACAATCATTAGTTATCGAGATCTTTCAGTTACCTTTAAACTCATGTAATTTTTTTTTCGATTTTATATATATAGACACAAGGTGTTTCCGAACATATGTTACAGAAGAATGTGATAGATAGAGGATACGAAAACAAATGATTTTCATTAGTTAATGTGTGTCCGGTCTTGCACCGATACGGCGCTACAGTCGTTTGAGTGTTGTTCACTGATGAAGCAATGTTCACACGGGATGATGTTTTTAACACACACAATCAGCACATTTAGACAGAAATATCCACATTCTACTGCAGTCCTCTGTCATCAAGTACGATTTGATCGTCAGTGTGGTGTGGATCCTAAAGACGTACTCAGTAGTACACAAGTCTTGCCAAATCGTTTGAAGGGGAATCTGTACTATTGGAAGACGTAGATGCTCGCTGTACGCACCAGGCTGTGGTTCCAACATGACGGAATATCTGAGCACTCCAATATCGTGGCACCACGGCGCCTGATGGATTTGGTGAAAGACGGACCAGTAATCAAGGTTCCGTCCCATGGCCATCACGATCACTGGACCTTAAACCGATTGATTTCTTCTTGCGGGGTCATGTAAAGAGTCTCGTGCACGCTACACCTGTCGAAACAGACGATGAACTGCGTCAATAAATTGTCGAAGCCTGCATCACGAGTGCGGCAGTAAATGCTCCGATGATGCCACTAATGTGTAGAAAAATAAGGGCGCCACTTTGAACATTTTCTCTAATGCACAATTCTCCAAATGGGGAGGTGGCAATGAATGATTGCCTACCAGCCACAATACTAAAACGACTGTAGCACCAAAGAAATATAATAATAAGAAGGCAGACTTCCGTTTAGCGTACGCAGCGCCGCCAGAGTTTGGGATGAAAAAATGCAGTGAAAGCAACTTATATTTATACAGTGTGTTTTAAGGGGTAGCTATGTGTTGACAGGAAATGACCAGTCGCGCATGCGTACCATCAAGTTAACGATCTCACCTCGTGTAGAATCGCAGCTTATTATCAACTCTCCAATATTATTCAACTCTCAATATTAAATATTATCCAATATTTATCAACTCCAAAAATATTGAGATATGGCTTCGATGAATGATAATTTCTTAGGAGCTGAAGAAATCATCGTTTTGACCGAAAACACAGCTTCATCGAGCAGGTGAGTGTTCAAATTTTCATGATTATTATAGTAATCATTGTTGTTTGTAAAATCTGTCAAAATTTAAGCTTTTTGTATTCATTAATTGTTTTAAAAACTGCAATAGTACTTGAAAACAATTTATAATAAAAGATTTTTCAGAAGAGAAACTTTAAGCATAAAAAAAAAATACAATTTTATCCCGAGATTTTAGGCCTAAAGTCAGCATGGAAATTTAAAAAATTAAATATTTTGATTAAGTAAATAAATTTAGTACATCAGTCCCCAAAAAAGTAATAAAATAAAAATAAATTGATTATAAGTTATTTGTATATTCAGAAAAAAGTTCATTACAATATCTTTTATGTTGTGGATATTTTCAACGTGTTTTTATAATATATTTACCGCCCCCCCCCCCATCTTTGCTCAAAATTGTCGAATATATATCTGTGCCTTTTTCTGATATTTACGTACTAAATATTGCTGAAATTAATTTTTTTACTAAACTTATATCTTTATTTTTTGCAGGGTGAAAAAGAACACGAACAAATGTGTAGCTTGTGAAGCTAACCCTTCCACTCATCCTGAACGCAGGTTCTTTAGATTTCCAAGAGATGAAGAGAGGTAACAATTAACTTTTATCACTGAAAAATAGTTTTAAATTATTCTGCACTAAAACATTGTCATAGCTTAACTATTTTGCATGATAATAATTTATTGGACAGATTGAGTTGTTAATATAGATTATGGCTTCATTATTATTTTTATAACCATTGTATTCTCATTGCAGGTCCCAGCAGTGGAGAGCAGCACTTAATATCAAAGCTCTGAATAGATATTCAAGTGCTGCTCTATATGACTCTCTCAGAAATTGCAGTGATCACTTCACTGATTCAGATTATAAAACAACAAAAATGCACAGACTGCATTCATGTGCAATTCCAAGTAAGTTCATTAACTTTGTCATACATATTGTAAATAATGCAATTAACTCTTAAATAGTGAAATTACTAATATATATATTTAGTTTACTCATGGTAGTAATTTTAATGTGAATGACCAGAAACATTGGTACTAAATAACATAAAAACTTTATATATACAACTTTATATGTATTTATATGTACAACTTTGGAAACAACAACAAAAAAAAGGTTTAATATTTAGAGAGATTTCTTTGTGATTTATGATTGTAATGCCATCCTTTACACCTTCAATTTAATACAAGTTTTCACATATTCCATCAAAATATGATTATTCTTAATATTAAATGGTGATACACTTTAATTAAATAAGGAATGTTTTCTTTTCTCTACACCATACAAATTTTTACTTTTTTTATACTCTGAAGATTATAATTTAAAAAAAGAAATCATAACCTCATAAATTCTAAGAATACTTACTAACTTAAATTTAGTATTGGAACCATGGTTATTGTTTTTGAAACTTCAATAGAACCAGTGCAGATCTCAAATTAAAAAAGGATTTTTATTTTTTTAGGAAAAACTGATATTAGTATCCCAAAATTGCAAGAAGTTTTAGCTGTGAAGATGAAAGCTGCAATTCCTGAAACACCTTCTACAGAAAATTTATTGCATCCATCAACACCTCCAAGAAGTCCCTCTTTTTTTGATATAGAAAACTGCTTTCAACCCATTACTAGCACACCACGCCAGACAGTTGCATATAGAAAACCAAGAGTAATTACTCCAAAAACTGCAAAAATAAAAAGATTGTCAACATCTATTTATTATTTAAAAAAGAAACAAAAAAAAGAAAGGCAATGTAAAAGAACTAAGGTAAGGCAGGCTTTAGAACTTATTAAGACTATAGTAAAGCCTAATCTTTATAAATTTATTCAGTGCCAATTATTGAATTCAGTTGTATCAGCCAATGGACGACGGTGGACAATGGATGACAAAAACACTTGTCTTCAATTCTACCTTGTCAGTCCTAAATCATATAACACACTCAGAGGTTTTTTACATTTACCAAGTAAACAAACACTTCTGAAAGCAGTCTCAGATATAGAAATGGAACCTGGGTTTTCAACTGCTGTGCTGAATGCCATTCAAATCATAGCCAGTAAGTTAAAACCCGCATACAAATACTGCATTCTTTCGTTTGATGAAATGTCGTTGAAACGAGGATTATTTTACAATAAAAAGACAGATGTTATTGATGGGTTTGAAAATTTCGGTTCCTATAGTACAGGTTCATCCAATCTTGCAACCCATGTTCTTGTTTTTATGGTTCGAGGTCTTTGCAAAAAGTGGAAACAGGTTATTGGTTACTTTTTTGCATCACAGACAACCTCTTCAGCAACTTTGAAGATTCTTGTCACAGAAGCCCTTTCAAAATTATTTGAATGTGGTTTGAAACCTGTGGCAATTGTTTGTGATCAGGGTACCAACAACCAAAAATTATATAAAACAGAATTGTGTGTGACAGTAGATAAACCATATATATTTATTAATGATCATAAAGTTTTTACCTTATTTGATGTGCCACATTTACTTAAATGTATAAGGAATAATTTTAAAAAATATCTAGTTAATTTTTCTGGTAATAGGACAGCTGATTGGAGTCATATTGTCTCACTCTGGAAATCTGATTCCAAAAGTGTCCACAGAATTGTACCTAAATTAACAGAAAGGCATTTTCCAGTGGGAACTTTGGGTTCAATGTGTGTTAGGTATGCTGCACAGGTTTTGAGCCGATCTGTTGCTGCTGCCTTGAGCCTTTTCTGCACATTTGAACGTCTTCCTCCTGGTGCTGCCCATACAGCAGACTTCTGTTCTATTTTTAATGATTTATTTGATAGCTTAAACAGTCGTGTCCTCCATCATAAGACTCGGCCTCTATTGTCTGCTGTTACAAATCAATCATCCCATTTAAGTTTTTGGGCAAGCCAAATGGAATTTGTGAAGTCACTTGAGTTTGTAACTCCAGGGAATCGTTCCACATTTCCATGCTTATTGGGATGGCAGATTACATTGTCAGCATTCTTGGAATTGATTCCACTTTTGCTGACAGACATTCCATTCATTCTGATGAGTAGATTTAATCAGGATGCTTTGGAAAAATTTTTTTCTGTTGTTAGACGCAGAGGAGGTAACAATGACCATCCAACTGCATATGACTTTCAGCAGAGATCTAGATTACTTGTGGCACAGAGTATTATTAGTACTTGCGGAATGACAAACTGTGAACCTGATCATGATGCAGTTTTAATTCCAATTGATGTACTTACACAGGATGCTGAGCACTCACATTGCGAAGACATTCCTGATTTAGATATTAGTGTTGATAGTCCTTTCATATCACAAATTGCCAATATCAATTCACATGACTTGCTGAAACAAAATTCTGCTACATATGTAGCTGGATTTATAGCTAAGCATGTAACAGTCAAATTCTCATGTTCAGATTGTCACAAAAGTCTTCTTGGTGATGGTACTTTATCTGAGAGCTCTGTATTTATGTACTTCAAAGAGTTCAATGAAGTAAGTAAAGGACTTACCTATCCCTCTAAAGACTTTGCGAAAACTGTAGCAGAAATGGGAGAAAAATTTAATGACCTCTTTTCTCTTACTTGCAATGAGAAGCATATTAAAAAGAAATTAACTTCCCAACTTAAACAGTGTGCTCATGAATGGCTTCAGTGTGAGCTTCATGACTTTGATGTATGGGAATACATTATGCGTTATTATGTTCATTTAATGATAATATATAAAGTGAAGGCAATTTCAAAGAATATCACAAACAGCAAAAAAAATATTAAAAAACTCAATAAGTTTTAGATATCTTGTCAATTGTAAATTTTTGTAATTGTAATTTTTTATCATTCTAATTAATTTGTAAATATTATTATTATTTGATTTGTTTAATAAGCTCTGTTGTCTTGCTTAGATATGTGAATGACTTTTACATTTCATTCCATAATATTTGTATATAACTATCTATATATAGTTTTGTTTTGTTTTTTTGCAAATATTGTCAATTGAAAATATTGCAATAGTATTTAAATTTTAAATCATCTCTTCCAACTATAATACATTTTTGAATATTTCAATCAATTTGTAAATAATAATTTTTTGGTAATGACCTGCCTTACCTTAAATCATTCTGATAAAAATTGGAAATCATACATACTGTTTTATATTGTCAGTTGTACAAATTAAATTTTTAACAATGCTAACCATTTTGTAAATATTATTATTATTATTTTTATTATTGTAAAGATGTTTCTATTCTTGGATCTCCCCAGCAAAGACAACAAGGCCCAACCACATGTTATCAAATGTAAAAAATAAATAAATACCCAAAGTGAGTTAGGATGTGTGGTTGTGTCCATGAATTTCCTACAGTATTTGTGTTGTGTTTGAGTATCACAGCCTTCTGGAGTTGTGCATAAGTGTTTTTGTGAAGTATGCTGAGGCAAGGTGTGCTAGATGGGTGTATTTACTGATCTTGTCTGCGTGAGTTTTGTGCATGTTCTTGCAGATGGGCACTCCAATATCAATGAGATAGGTCTGTTTGTTGACATTATCAACAAGTGTGATTATATGGTTCTGTCTGTGCAAATGGGGCAGTCCCAGTACAGCTTATATCAGGGTGACTTAAGCATACTGATATGCTTTGTGGTGTGTACTTGTAGTGTTCTTAATAAGTGAGTGTTTATGCTAGCTGTTGATGGACGATGACGCTACCTGATTGTGTGGGTGGAGGTAGTCTGTTTGTGAGAGAAGGGGACAGCCTGATATTATGTAGTCAATCATCTCGTGTGTTACTATTAGTATATATCTTGGCAATTGTAAATATCAAAATTTTAATCATTCTGATTAATTTGGAAATATCTTTTTAACATATATCTTGTCAATTGTAAATATCATTAAACTTGTTAATCATTCTAATCAATTTGTAAATATTTTTTTTATATATTTTCTTGTCAATTGTAAATATCATTAAAATTTCTAAACATGCTAGCCAATTTGTAAATATTATTATTTTTATTATTATTATATATCTTGTCACTTGCAAGTAGCATTAAATTTTTTAATGCTTCTAAACAATTTTTAAGTATTATTATTATTATTATTTTTATTGCATATCTTATCAATTGTAAATATCATTAAAATTGTTAATCCTATCAATTTGTAAAAAATTCCAAATGTTATTAAATTTGTTGTAAAAAAAAAATAAAAGTAAATAAATAAATAACTAATCAAAAAAATTAAAAATAGTTTCGTTTCTTAAGTTGAAAGTTAAGTTTTACTAATGTTGAAGAAAAGAAAAGTCAAAAATAAAAATGACGTGCAGATTTAAAACACTTTTTTTTTCCATTCAGTTATTTATAAAATTTGTTTTCTTCTGTAGAATTTTGAAGGAATTTAGTTTACAAAATTACTAGTAATTTTAAAGAAAAAAATTAAACACAAATAACTTAAAAGTTTAAAGGAACTTTTAAATAATGATAAAAAAACTTAATAAAAAATGTAAAAATATATGTCATACAAAATATCATTACTG
>JAFIDM010003189.1:30527277-30551888 GCA_023159025.1 Thereuonema tuberculata | reverse complement strand
TACTCTTCGGTAAGATAAGTTCGGAAACACCCTTTATATAATACGATATATCTAGATATATAAGTACATGTATAGAAGAATTCAATAACTAAAATTATAATTCTTTTTAGATATTCAATTTGAATTTAACAATGAAGCCATGTTATGACGCTGAAGATGTGGAGAAATGCAGAGATACTTGTATTACAAATCACCTTCATTCTGCTTTGCCTTGCAGGTTAATATATTTCTATAGATATACTATATTAAGATTCAATTTTAAAAGTTTTTGTATTATAAGTTAATTAAGTAATTGTCTGAGGAATATTCAATTTTACGATATATTTTCCTATTTGTAGTAAAGGAATGAAAAAGGAAAATTTTCATAGGTTTTATGTAAAGTCGTTGAGGAAAAATCAGTACTGCAATGAAACTCATCTTTTCGCTGGGCTCAGTATATATATATAATCAGTCTGGATCCAATTATCTTGTTTGGTGACAAGCTCTTAGCACTAGATTGCATGAGGGCCCCAGTACATTAAATGCAGCATCCCAGAATGCGGGATCACAGATTCAAATTCGATAAAGGACCTTTAATATCATGTTAGATTCCGTGTATTAGTTAAGATGATCTATTAGATATTTAATTTACTAAAGTAAAATGTTTTTATCTGTAGGAGTAATAAACCGAAACATGATAAAATCATGATAAAAATAGAACGAATATTAATTGGAACGAAAAAAATTATGAAATAAGTTATCACTTAAATATTGAACACACCAAAATTTGATCTTGTCGTAGACAACCACGACTAACACTTTACGAGATTTTGATCTCTAAGCACAAACTAGTAAAGTTACCTGCCGTCACTTAATTATGTCTTAACACAATAACATATTATTTTTCTTAATGTCATTCACTTAGATGTACGTTTACTGTGAACATGTAATAATCGAACAACGAATTCTACCCTTCCGTGCAGCTAAATCGACTCACCCCTTCAGAGCGCACAAAAAGGCGTATATTTTTTAAATGGCTTAACCGATTTTCAAGAAACTTTTTTTTTGAAAGCCTAATGTTTTTACTTTACAATGACACCATTATCATTAAAATCTGTATAATATTTTCCAAATGAATGTGATCTGAACGTAAGCGTAGCAAAATGCAGTCTGAGCGGAAACCACAAACTCCATTATAAAATCCTCTATAAAATCCCATGTGGACCGATATTTCTTATCAGTCGCTTATCAGACGTTCATCTGTACACATCTCTGCAAGTTTAATTCATTGTTTTCACAAACCCATGGATACTACGCCAGAAGACGCCACACAAGTTGTTGCTTTGTTGCAAGCAGGTCACAGTCAACGAGAAGTCGCTCGTCAACTAAACTTGAGTCAATCTGCTGTCTCAAGAATATTCAGAAGGTTTCAGGAAACTGGTACCTTCACTCGGAGACCACATACTGGACGGCGCCAATTCACATCTGAGAGGGACGATCGCTTTATCATTTCAACTTCACTGCGAAACCACAATCTCACGGGCGTCGATCTGCAACAGGAGCTGAGACAAGTTCGTGGAGTAGCTGTTAGTCAGTGGACAGTCAGACGACGCTTGAAGGAAGCCAACCTCACTCCAAGACGGCCCGCTAGAGGCCCAAAATTGATCGTAAGTCACCGCACAGCACGACTCGAATTTGCTCAGGAACACCTCAATTGGAGCATCGAGCAATGGCGGTCCGTCCTATTCACTGATGAGAGCAGAACGTGTCTCCATGGTAATGATAGGTAGAGGCCGTGTCTACCGGCTTCCAGGAGAGCGATTTTCACAGTGCTGTTTTGCTGAAACAGTCTCGTACGGCGGCGGTTCCTGCGTGATGTGGGCTGGCATATCTCTTGAGGGAAAAACAGATCTTGTTTTCATACCTGGTGGAGGCCGGACGGGGGGTCTGACTGCTTGACGATACATTGAGGACATTCTCCTGGATCATGTTGTGCCCTACGCAGGATATATCGGGGAAGACTTCATGTTGGTGCATGACAATGCCCGGTGTCATTCAGCACGAACCACTCGGCAATTCATGGAGGAGGTTGGTCTCGAGACGATGGAGTGGCGACATGAATCCGATTGAGCATTTGTGGGACGAGCTGAAACGGAGGGTCCGAACAGTAGGACGCGAAAGGCCTCGTTTGTCCTTCTTTTAATGACCCAGAGTCTCGTATGCAGCAACTTCGCCCACAGTCACATTAGGACTACAAATATGTTTGTCGCTTTGTATTTGATACCGATAAATGGCTGCAATTCCATACGTGTTAAGAGATCTTAACCTAGAATTTACACATTCACGAATATGTTGAATCATCACTTTCATAATCATAACTTGCACAATCATCACATATTGCAAGCATAATCATCACTTCCCCCCCCCCAACTCTACCGTTTTTATTTAGGTTTATCCGAGGTTTACATTTCATTTACAAGACATTTTAGTTCTTAATCTCTAATCCATTAAAACGAAAATTCGTTACGTGCTATATCTTAGCATATGAAAAGGGAATGAGATAATAATGATAATAATCGCTTAACGAAATCAGTTCATAATTTAATCCTTGTTCAAGGTACGTCCAAATTTCTATTCATTAAAATTTAATTCTGATAGTTGGATAAAGATTATATTATAATTCTAGAATAATATAAAAAGATTCTAAAACTGAAACATTCTTCGCTTTAATTTTTTGAATAAATTTTAGGTTACCATATATGAGTAATTATTTACCAGATTGCTCAACACCTGTACTTTTCAAGCGAAGTTACATTAAAGCAATGGAAGTATTGAAGAAGCTTCCAGAATGTGAGAGAGTTTGCCCAAGAAAGTGCTTTCAGTATATGGTTACTCCTATTCCTTCTGCGCCGGATTCAGCGCCAGGAAAATTTTATCTCGAATTAACAGCAGGAGAGAAGCTAACAGAAGTTATCGAAGAATATGAATGGTACACATTTTCAGCTTTTCTAAGTGATATTGGAAGTAATTTAGGAACATTTCTTGGCTTATGTTTGCTGAATCTCGTGGAAATAGCTGAAGTGATCGTAATGATGATTAAGGTATTAAATATATTTATGTTTCATTCCTTATCAACACGATTTATGTTAGAATAAAATTAATTACAAAGCGTGAGATTGTCCTTAATTTAAATTAACTGATTCCGATGATAGAATAAAATTACTTTGAGTGATGTTAACAATTTAAAATAATTATTAAGAATCGTATTTTGATCTTTTCAACATTTTGCCAAAAAATATTATAGTAAACCTACTGGATTTTAGAAATTTCTGTAATGAAGTATTTTTATAATAATGATACGAAAAACGGGTTTCGATAATTTTATTGAAACGAAGAGGATTGGTTTCGAAAATAATTTGAATTCATATTATTCTTAGCTCTTTTAATTCATAAAAATCAAATTCTGAAAAACAAAAATGAGGTCTACTGAATAGACCTTTGAAGTGTTGTGAATTTAGCAATATTGAATTAAATGGAAAGAGGATCATCAGTAGGAAATAAAAAGCAAAGGATATAAAAATATTATCACGAATTTCTTATTAATTAAATTTATTATTATGTTTTTTTATTTTTTATTATTATGTTTTTTATTTATTATTTATTTTTATTGATTATTTATTTTTAATTAATGACGATAATTGGTATTGATGATCTCGATCTCATCGTCGATCCCCTTGAGGAAAATTAAATGATGCTGCCCGGCATGGAGATGAGATTGCAATACGTATTAGTGAAAATCCTCCGTCAATAACATTCCTGACTGAAAATGAAGTACAAGTAAAGGTTGTTGAACATCTCGCCGAGGGTCTCGTGAATACTGGGAAAATTCGTCAACTTCTTGGGAAAATAACCTTGAGGCAGCAAGGAGCCGATCTTCGAGGAGTAGACGGTAATGACTTAAGATGCTGTTAGACGATGTAATGCAAGGGTGGCGATTTGTTTCCTGAAGATTTGCAGTCACGACATTATTCTAGGATGTGATTTCCTGGAATTATCAGCGTTATCCTCGAAATTATTATCCTGGAATTAATATTTTCTGATTAATTGCTGACATGGATCTGTTAAGCTGACCAACATCGAAGACCAAAATTAGCTTTCTCTTTGGAAGGTGCAGATTCTAAATTGATCCCTGCCTAATATAGCGTCTTTGTTTCTGATAATTAGCATCATCCATGAAGAAGTAGATAAGATGATGCAACAATATATAGTTCAACCATCCAACACCATGATCAATTCCCGTTGTACTTGTAAAGAAAAAAGACGGTTCCTGGCGGTAGCGTAGACTATCGCCGGCTAAAGAAAATCACAAAAAAGGACGCATATGCACTGTCAGCTGTAGATGATGCCCTCGATTGTCTCAAAGGAGCCCAATACTTTTATTCGTTAGATTTGCGATTCGGATACTGGCAGATACAGATGGACGAAGCCGATAGGGAGAAAACTGCTTTCATCACAAGTGATGAATTGTTCGAGTTCAAAGTAGTGCCATTTGGTTTACGTTATGCATCTGCTATATTTGAGTGTATAATGGATAATCTCCTTTGTGGCCTGAGGTGGTCCATCTGCCTGTGTTATTCGGATGATGTTATTATATTTCGAAGCCTTTGAAGAACATCTATAGAGACTTTCAATCGTCCTAATTGTATTATAAAAATCAAAATTGAATGAAAGAAATGCCATTTGACAGCCGTGCAATGAAGGTCTTCGGCCATCTCGTCGACATCAATGACATTCGACCTGATCCTTTCAAAATTAAAGCAGTTACTAACTTCCCAACACTGACATCGAGCAAGGAAATCAGAAGTTTCTTTGGACTGTGCTCGTAATATCGTATCATTGAAGAGCGAGGTTGTTAAGTAACCTCCAAAAGATGAAAGGATAGTTTCAATGGATACAACAGAAGACACATTTGAAGACCTTAAGACATGTTTTACCTCTGAATCTGCACTACACTCTTGAAACAAAAATATCGAAGCATCAAGAAGGAATTATCCAATTGATGATACAATTTGGTACGTTTAATGTGCATGTAGAGAAAATGGAGTGTCAGAACAATTGGATGATTTACTGGACAGAAAGAGATATACAACTGAGTATGACGTTGGTCCACCTCTGGCTTGGATTTTTGATAACGTAGATTCTGCTCTCGTAGTCTTCTACTACGATCTCGGTGTTCACTTCAGAATTGGTTATACACTGGATGGTTGACAGTGAAGACTCTGGTGCTGTAGCAGCTGCTACGACAATTGCTCTATCTTTCCGTTCTGTCGACGCCATAGGCCGTTCGCTGCCCTCATCTCTCTGAAATCTGCCGTTCAGGCTCCATTCCTGCCAGCATCGCTCCAACCCAAATACTGAACAATTCGTCTGTTTGACCAACCAGCCTCCTGCAGTCCGATGCCATGCCCTCTTTCAAAATGCCACGTCCGTCAAATGGTCGTAATGGCCACGATTTCGCCGGCGAGGCATTGTTACAGTCAACTAGTAAACGTAACAAGATTCACTTTTTATATATATACCACAATACTCACTTCCAATGTGCTGTATCTCCGGCTATTCATTCATTGGGTGCGAATTTTTGATATTTACATATTCTGTCAAAGGTTGATGCATGTGAAGTTTCATTACTATCGGATTATTTTTTTCAGGGTGGGTCGACTTTTTTTGTTAAAGAGTATATAACATTATGATAGGTGCAACAGAATGAGGAAGATGCAAATAAAAATCCGTACATATATCAGTGAACATGCAATTGGCGCAATGCTTGTCCAGCACCAGAAGTCCAGGAAAAGATAATTTAGTATCTCAGGAGACTTGTAACATCCGCCGAAACGAACTATTCAACAATAGAAAAGGAATGCTTAGCAGTAGTTTGGGCCATGAACGTTAAGGATTCTTCAGGTCGTTTAGCCCGATGGGCTTGCCTCTTAAAGACTATCAATTATCATTAAACTAATCTGGAAATATTCTGGATGTCTGTTCCGTAATCGTCGTCCTGCAATATCTTGTGCGGAATGCTAAGATTAACGTTACCGCTGTTAAAGATCTCCAAAACATCAAGAATGGCAGCAAACTGATATCCAATTCAGAACCATTATAGATGATATCCGAAACGATGGAAGATATGTAAAATTCAGTTTAAGAAGATCGTATCTTGTACAAACGAAATTATGGCCCCATAGGCAATCAATGGTTATTTAAGCAAGTACAACGAGATGTATTGCAGCAACTTCATGATATCACCTTGGCTTTGCAAGAACTTATGAGAGAATCAGACAAAAGTTTTTCTGGCTAGGATTGTACAGAAGTGTAGGAAGTAGATGTCGAAATTGCCAGCACCAAAACAACAGTCCTCTTGCAACCAATTCCACCTGCAGATTATCCATTTCTGCGGATCGGCATCGATTTGCTCGGCAGATTTCCTAAATCTCAAAATGGAAATCACTGGATAATTATGTGTAGGGGAAATATTTTTCCCGTTGTGCCGTTACAAAAACAGTATCAAAGAGTAATGCTACCGAGATCGGAAAATTTCTTGTTGATTAGGCTATCTTGAATACGCGATACACCAAGAAGAATCATCAGTGATAGAGGATTGTCTTTAACCTCCAAGTTGTGAGAAATATAGTTAAGCGATGTAAGATTGATAATCGGACGTTCACAGCGTATCATTCCCAAAGAACTAACATTCTCAACAAGACTTTAAGCGACATGCTGATGTATGTTGATGTGGACAACAAGAACTAGGACAATGTTTCTTCCGTACGTGATTTACGCCTAAAATACTTCCAAAAAAGAGAAGATAGCATTCAGAAAATTCTATCTTATTCATGCCCAAGAAGCACCAACATCCTGGACACTATCCTGTCTTATCATTTGTCAGAGGAGACACTAGATGACTAAGCTGCCGAACTAACAACACCTGCAGAAGAGGCTCGTCAACTTGTCGTAATCGCAGCCCAAACTGACTACAAACGACGAAACTACGCCCATCACAGATTTCTAAGCTGTCAACCAGGGAATTACGTATGGAGTTTCATTCTTGTAAGCAAAGTAGGTTATCTGAGAAGCTCATTCGTCGTTATTTTGGACCATACCGTGTGTTACGACGAATTTTTGACGTCCACTAAGAAGTGACACCTATGGAAGAACCCTCATCCCGTCCCGCCGAAGAATACTAAACACCGTTCATACGTTGCGGATAAAACCATACCATGATAACCAAGATATTATCAGTAATTACTGAATTACACTGGAGAAAGATTCATCTTGTTTCATCTCAAATAAATTGAGATAAATATCTAAATCTGCCAACTAAAATTAAGAGCCCTTAATGCTCGAGCTAGAGCGTTAGTTTAACATTTTCAGTGGTCAGGATGACCATTCTTTAAGAAGTTGGACAATATCAGGAATTAGTTGTTAATTTAATTTATTATATTATTTTATTTGTTATTTATTTTGATTGATTATGTTTTGCATTGATTTTTAATTATTTTAAGACAGTCAAATAACTGTATTTCTAATTTCAATGTATCTAGATTTTTCTCTGTAGCGCCACCAGGCGAGTAATTTTCCAACATAAACATTTTGGTTGCCGAGAGAAGGCAGACCACGGGAAAGCCTGAAGTCAAGAAGATTCATGATAGCGAAATAAATTTTAATTCCTCAGTGATTGCAATTTCTCTTGATTTATTCCAACAAATACGTGACAATATTAATAAAATGAATAGATAAAGATAAGTAAAGTATCTAATTTACATATTTACTTTTTCTTTACATGTTTTAGAAATACTGGCTGAGAAGAATAAAGAAAGCTTCCTTCAGAAATATAATAAACAGAAAATTCAATTGGTTTGACGAGAACTTACGAATTCGAAATGTAAGAGGTCTTAAAGCTACAAATGACAACGTTTTTACTCTAAGCATTACAGGATTGGACAGATTATTAGACAAGAAACTCGGATTTCTCATTAAAATTTTCTGGGTTTTGGTACTCGTTATTTGCACAGCTACTTCAATTTATCAAGTTACTTTAACGGTTTTACAATACTTGAGAGGGTATCCAAATGTCAAATTTGAATACAAAGTGAACAGTTCCATTAAGTTCCCAACATTTACTTTCTGTCCCTACGAACCATACACGCATACAGAAGAACTAAACAATTTGAAATCTTTATATGTGGATCAAATGAATAAAACGGAACTGGCACCGGATGACATACAGTTTTCAGATCTTATTAATATTGAAGGAGTTGACATAGACGAATTGTGGAAAGCTGCTAGACCTAAGGAATTTTTTCGTACTGCAGTTAAGGTGAGTATTTTGTATTTTTTTCACTAAATATATATTACTATTTCATGATCTTAAGGAACTAAATCAATCAAAAAACTCTTATAAAGGAAACACATTTCTCAAAATCAGATATGGAGGCTTACATTGTCTACAGATCAACAACTCTATCTTTTCATTTATGAAATTAAAAGAATTCAGAAAGAGATTTCGAAATGTGCAAAGGCATAATGTATGAAATCATGCAATTGAAAAAAGAAATTGTAAAGAAACAATAATAATATTAATATAGATTTGCAGAGTAATTACTTATATTCACTATCGTATACCAAATAACTACACAACTCGGAAATCTTTTTATAGATTTAATTAACAACTATTGGTATATTCAACTTGATAATATCATGCTTACAACTATTTCAAATCTTCATAATTATAAAAGTCAAAGTCTTTAAGTTAATGTCCTATCCTTGACTTTATCATCAATCCTCGATGATCAGCAAATCACTTCTATCAGATTATCTTGCGGCAAACACATAAAAATATATATATTTTAAAAATTAATCTTAAAAGTTCAGCAAACGTAACGTCAGTATTTCACTGGGAACTCATGAATCATTGGTCTTTTCCAATGTAGGCACTAATAATTATTTCTCCTAATAATCTTTCTATTTTTTATTTCACTCTACCTTTAACACCCTAATTATTATCTCGTTTCTACTTCAACCATTAAGTAAATCAATCGCTTAAGAAAACTATACTTACAAGTGTTCGTTGAATTCTCTCGTCGAACAGTTTAGGTGTATCCTGAGTTTATAATCACCGATTCCTTATTTAGCTGTTGTATCTCCGTTTCCTTTCAAAGTATCTTTGTCGCGTATAGATAACTTTGCCGTTGAGTTCACCTCTATTTCCTAAGTATGACGAACTTCGATAATTTATCTCCGGGCATTAACTTGCAAATGTTACCGTCGCTATATCGTGATCACCCGGTGATTCGAAACGGATCTCATAAATATCTCACTTAGAACGAGCGTCGTTTCCCTTCTTCGGAACTTTGCAATGGGCTCCTTGTATCATCTTTTTCCCATCTATGCGTCGGTCTTGCTATAAACTATTGCTGCCTGAGATGAAGGGATGTCTTCGTCTCCGTTGTGTCCGATTCTTTGATCTAAACTGCTTCCTTATTTTCTATCCTGGCAATTTTATGATCGGTTCTGCCTTTTCGCATTGTATCCTGGCGAGTCTTCAAACGGCACAGCTACTTTGCCTCGTATCCTGGCAAGTCTTCAATCGGCACAGTTATTTCGCGTCGTATCCTGGCGAATCTTCAATCAGCACTCATTCCTCGCATCCTATCTTGGCGAGGGATCGATATGAACTACCGCCTGACACTTACGGAAATATCCATCTTCTCACGATTCGTTGTCTCGTGTCTCCTACAACAATTAAGTAAACACTCAACCAAGCTTGTAGATATCACAAAGCATCTTAGTGCCAACAATGCATCGTCTGCGCTTCTGGTAAATGCAAAAATAGCTGAACTTCGAAGATTAAACCAATTGTCCTAATTGTGAAAATTAAATTGTCTAAGCAAACTTTTAGGGTTAGAAATTTAACACTACAATTTCTACAGAAATATTAGATAAGAAACTAAGCTGAATAATGAAACAGATAAGTCATTCAGTCAGTCCAGTGAAAATGAAAAAATTGACAGGGAAATATCTATTTAAAATTTGTAAGTCAGCCTTGGAAGAGGTCACGTTAATTAGCGTAAAATAAAATAAAAGGGAATGAGAAATACTCCTACTGGAGGTAATGTTTCGGCTACATATCTTGATTCTTCTTTGGACAAAATGGAAACTAAACAATAGATGTCATTACTTTACCTCTACAATATCTCAGACAAGAAAGGTCACAAACGTTGTTTCCTCAAAAACATTAAGATGAGCACAGTAAATGATGCGGAATAATTTATGTATTTTTTCTATGAAGCAGGCAAAAGGAACCGAGACTTCCAAATAATAACTTGCCGCGCTTATTACAATGTTGCAGACAACAATATAATACAATGCACACAGTGCAATAAAATAATATTCCATTACAATGTGTAACTAGTATAATTCATATTATATATTTTGTCTTATCGTTACCATTATAATAATAATAATAACGATAGTAATAATAATAATAACGATAGTAATAATAATTGCAGGAAAAATCGTTGTAGGCGAGTGATAAATAAAGTTACAGAAATAATCTCACCAATATCGATTATGGATATTATATTAATTGAACTACATAAAATCATTAATATCTATACACAAAAGCTTGCACCTTATGCGAAACTCTTTAGAAGATTTAAAAAATGTCGAATACGGAAGAAACAGAATCAGTTTTTCTAGATTAATCAGAAACGGTTTTATCAGGATCTTCAACAACAACCTATTACCGCTGTACAGAATGTTCCTACGATATAAGCTCTATAGTACTGCTGAGTATTATCTGGGAGGTTCCAAAGTTTCACGACAGGAATGCAGAATGATTGCAAAAATAACTTGAAAGACATATTAAAATACAACCAATGAAAACTAATACTCAAGTCATTATAGATACTGTTAAACTTGTACAGAATGGAAAGCGCCTGTCCTGATAATCTGCATAATTTTTGGCTCAAAAAGTTGATGACTGCCCATCTTGAAGGAAATTTTACTACGATAATACAGAAGCCGGGCAGCATTCCGACATTTTCAATTACTGGTAGTACTTTCCGTTTATCAAAGAAGAGTTGTAGTTTAAAACCACAAAAATATAGACCAATTATATGCTTATCTACAAAGTGTAAACTACTATCATTAATAGTGGCAAAAAAATATTTGGTTGGTGCAAAAATAATTGCCATTTCTAACCATCAACTTTAAAGCAATATATCTCAGCTCAAAATAAACTTTGTTAAATGAAATAAAAACAATTAGAATCTACAAATTTCTGCCAACATGAAACAAGTTTATTTATTCCGGTTGCGTAGAATTCTGAATTCCTGAAGCCCATAAATTCTTTGAAGGTGTTTTGAGCTCTGCTTGGTTGTTGAAGATCTTCTGTTGCAGAAATTTGTCCAGATGCTTGAAAAGGTGATAGTCGGTCGCAGACAGATCTGATGTGTAAGTTGGATGAGATAGCCGAGTTCGATCAATTTCTGCAGCCTCATTTGCGTACATGAAGTTGGGCTTTGTGATGGAGATGAATTGGTCCTTTTCAATCGACCAATGCTGGACATAGGCAAAATATTCCAGATATTGGCTTATTTTATCGATTTCCTGACAACACTTCTCTACTATGATTGTTTCACCAGCATTCAAGAAGTTTTAGTGCAGTTTAGTGCAGTTTTTAGTTTGCAGTTCACCAAACAGGAACCATAACATTATTTCGATGCAGATTCGGTTGGAAGCGTTTTGATGTTTTATTGTAGTGAACCAGTGAATGCAACGTCGTCGGTTGTCGTACAGAATTCATTTTTCGTCACAAATCACAACACTTTGTGATTCAAGAATTGGATCGTTTTTGTTGCTCAAAAGAAGCGCAGAGCAGACTTCGTGACGGCGGTTTTATTGATTTTCCTTCAAGACGTGAGGCACCCATTAGTCCAATTATTCTTGACTTGCCAATTTGTTGCAAATGTCGGACAACTGTAGAAAGGTCAAAGTTTACTTCTTCTGCAACCTCTCGAGTTGCTTTATGTGGATTCGTTTCAGTAATGGCTCTGAATTGGTAGTTATTAATCAAAAAACGACGTCTTTTATTCTTCGGATAGCATAACCGTGGGTTCATGGGTGCTGTACGGTTAAAATGCTTCCGAAATTCCATAGCAACGTGTAGTAGGCTAGATCCATTTTGCCACGGCCTGTTCCGAAATATTGAAAATAGTGCTCCACAATACACCTTTTCTCTTCGGTAGTTAGTACCATTTTCACAGCAACAGTGATTAATCTCACATCCACAGTCATTCCTGTTTCAAATATAAAAATCGCCTACGTGTTCATCTCACAGTACCACCTTTCATATGGCCAAATTGTTCAGTGTTGTTTGTTTTCGGTCATACTATATATGCCCATTGTGAACAAAATGCAATGATAGCAAAGGAACAAAAAAAGGTTGTTGTAGATTTTTACAAGGTTGCAAGGATCAAATAATTATTGACTCAGTTTTATAATCAATGAGAATGTGTTTCATTGATTATAAAAAAAAATCATATGATTCCATACCACACTCACATATTATATTTTGAATATATTGAAGATTGATACAAGTATAATAAGTTTTCTAAAGTAGATCGTGAAGAAATGTAACACAAAATTATATACTATGAATGACGAACAGACAATTAGCTGAAGACCAATTAATATAAATATGGTATGTTTCAAGGAGACTCACTGAGCCCACTTTGGTTCACTCTTACTAGATTCCTGAATTGAGTAGTGCATGCTTCAAATCACAATATGGAGACCGTAATCCTATACTAATATTATATGTTAACTTATATTAACTTTACAATCACGGTCTGAAATTGTATAGTATCTCTTCTGTGATGCTAATTAATTGGCAACACTAAAAATTAGTATCAAATCAAATTTAACGTGCGTGACAAGTTATTATTACTTAAAAGAAAATAATAAAGGCACATAACTAGGAAAAAACCCACAAACAAACAAACAAAAATTCACTGAGCTAATTTTGGTTATAATAATTCATTATTATTTAAATTCATTTTATTTGCGTTCGAACACCCCCAATATATCGTATATTTAAATAACTGTTGTGATATTGTTTAAACTCTAAAAGTCTGGATCTAATATTCAAATGATACAGAAACCTAATTAGGAAAATGTAATCTAACCACTTTTGTCGTTACTTCCTTTGTTTAATTAAAAAAAAACTTTATTTTTTTGAAAATGCATTCTGAAAAATGACTGTTTGGGGAGACAGTCGAATAATTTTTTTGGATAATTATTTCGATATATGGGTGTGTTTGAATGCAAATAAAATGAATTTCAATAATAATGAATAAATAATAACATGAAAAAATAACTCTTATATGTTTGACGATTTTATGGAAAAAGTTTCAGATTTTTATGAGCAGTAGTTTAAAAGGTATGGGGCGGTGAAAACCACCAGTACTTTCCAATACTTTATGATTCACCTGATATATGAAAAAACAAAGTTCTGAATAAAAACGTGCTGTCTACATACTATCTAGGTTCAATTGTCATTTCGTAAGTGCATGCGGTATT
Source organism: Thereuonema tuberculata (assembly GCA_023159025.1). NCBI lineage: Eukaryota > Metazoa > Arthropoda > Chilopoda > Scutigeromorpha > Scutigeridae > Thereuonema > Thereuonema tuberculata. Next base: position 30,538,271 of record JAFIDM010003189.1, on the reverse strand, counting down.
CAATTTTAGTTTCTTCAAGTTAAAATTAAATTAGGAGAAAACGTACTCAGCAAAGTGGTTTTGAGATCCCTAATTATTCGAAAAAGTATACGGAGCATTTGATCACTACCACACCTTGTCATTTATAGGTTCACTCCAAACACACATTTATATCTCAAGGTATCCAGGTTTAACAACGGGATTATCTGAACGAGAACCGATTGGATTTTCACGATGACAAATTGAGTACCGGTCGTGAGAAAGGCAATTGGCTTGTATTCGAGCTACGATATCCTGCTATGGCTTCCATAGCAAAGTTTTTCGGATATTCGACTCGGTTCTTGGTTGACATGATAAAGTTCTAACTCTTTCTCTTATCTGCACATAGCGATGAAGTAGCTCATCTCACATTGTTGGGAGAGAATAACCGAGGTCCACTATCTCTCAGCAAATCTTGGCCTTTCATTTAGAAACGAAATGAAGGCAGTGAAAGACTGTCTCTTTTCATAAAAATGTCAGCTTACATAGACATCTTTATCATAAGTAAACAGCTACAATACAGCGACAAAGTATCGTAAAACAGGCGACAAAGTGTCTAATATGTGACGCAAAATACAGTAATTGGCAATGACAATCTGCCATTAGGACTCAACTAAACCAATTCTCATGAGAACATAAAAATTAAAGGAACATAAAAACAAGAGAGAAAGTAATAGGTTACAATGAAAGAGAAGGACAAGTTGACAAGAATGAATTAAAACGGAGGTAAACATTAATGACTACTTTTTACAGAAATTAAATAAAATTTAAAGAATAAAGACAAGGAAATGAACGGATAGAGAAGAAAACAAGTAAAAACCAAAAGTATCACGGGAAAACGGGAAAATAAACGGTGACACCACAAAATAGTACAAACCAACATTTTCACCACTGCAAATTTCTATTAGGCGAGAACTGGATTTACTAGTGATACTAGATGTACTCGGTTTACTAGTCTTTACGAAATGTTTTATCTATCCAAAACGACCATCGTGCACTATACGGACATAAGTATCCGGATACCCCGTGGAGGCTCCTGTGGCAGATACTAATATAATGTCGATCCCCTTTTTGCTTCGATGACAGCCGGCACACGTCTGGGAAGACTTTCCACCAGGTTTTGATAGGTGGTCGCAGGAACTGACTTTCAGGCAGCCATGACAGCTGAAGTGAGTCCGGCCATGGAAGATGGGCGATGTGGGTGGGCACGTAATCTGCGTTTTATTTCGTTCCACAGATGTTCCATTGGGTTGAGATCGGGGCACTGAGACGGCCAGTCAAACCACGGCGGCCAAAGCTTCGATGTGTGAACGGGATAGTAAACCTGTTGGAAAAAAATCGGGCCTTCCCCAAACTGTTGCACAGAGTTGGGAGGGCAGCGTTGTCCAGAATGGCCCGATGCATCGCAGATTTCATGTTGTCCGTCACAAGAACTAAGGGACCCAGACCCAACCACAAGAAACACCCCCACACCATTACGCTGCTCTACCGAACATAACAGATGGCCGTGGAAACCCCAAGTAGTTTAGCTCTCGGCGAACAGTCCTGCTGCTAGCGACAACGCCCGACGCATGTTGGAACTCCGACGTCATCACTACCAACGGAGACGATTTTGCTTCCCTACTCTCTTCAGGATTCGACGACAACTGTCAGTCTTCCTGCAGCTGTTGTTTTACTGCCTTGACGTCTCCATTTTACAATTATATTATATCACTCACAGCTGATTTCGGCACTTGCAGCATGTCAGCAATTTCACGTACCGATTTCTTACGACGGTGGCATCCGATTATCACGCCGCGTTCGAAGTCACTGAGTTCGCCTGACTTACTCATTTTATCGGGAACGCAGAATTATGATTGCTCTAGCAACACCAACGCTTTTAAACGTCCGATGACGCTTCAGACCTCCTGACCTGCCCGATCTACTTCGGCGGAAGGTTGTGCGGGTACTTTTGGCCGTATAGAGTATCAATTAACGTCATTATCTCACCCTCGTGATTATCTTTTTGGTGTCTAGATGCGCTAATTTTCATATAATTGGTGATTGCTATAAATACTTTATTTCTTAGTTGAAACACTTTTGCCCTTTCTCATCAAATTATCTAAGAATTTGTGAAATTGCTTTTTTCTTTAATAAATAATGAAAACAAGAGCTAGCATAAACTTTCCTTTTATTTTCATATTGTGATATTCAGTTATCTTTCATTCAAAATCATTTAAATTTGATGACTTTTTTAAAATTCTTTAAAGTCATTCAAATTTAAATGATTTTTGAATGAAAGATAACTAACCTTAAACTGTTTTAAAATTCTTTAAAGCTAATTAATATTGAATTAATTTGCTTTTCTTTCAGCAATAAATATTAAACTTTATTATCTTTTCTTACAAAGGAATATAGTAATTTCGTTATTGTATCTAATTCTAATGTAAGAGAAATACAACGTCACTGATATGAAAAGCTAACATAATTATATTTAAGTAGGGGAGACCGGGGTCAATTGTAACATTTTTCACTAATATTTTTTTTTCAAGAAAATAATCAGACATATACAGAAATGAAAAGTATGTAAGGTTTCTTCAACATTAGGTGGACTTACACAAAAATTGACAACACGTCAAACCGATATAAAAATGACAAAAAATATGTTCAAATGGACACATTACAAGTGTTACATTTGACCCCAACTCGGGGGCAATTGTAACAGTAGTAGGGGGCAATTGTAATAGATAGCAGAAGGAAATGAAATTGAGATAATGCAGTATACCAAGGTTACTTTTTGTTTACAATGTTCTGTATTTCAATCATCATCATCAGAATCACAATTTTGGCAGTAATATACTGCTTCACCACGAGTGCAATCTTCATGTGCCCATTCGGAGCAAGGCAGGCACTGAACCCATTTCTCATTGGGTTTGCTGTTTTTGTAATCTTCACAGCACACTAAGCAAAATGTTTCCTTTTCTTCATTTGAGGAATTTGTTGTAGCCTTATTACTAGTCTTAATCTTCTTGCAGAGTTATTTTGATGAGTCTTTTTTCTTTGACTGCCCCTTTGCCTTTCCGTTTTGGCATGTAGATATCCCTACTTGCAGTGATATTGTCGCTTTTGTTTTTGTATATTATAATTATATAATTATAATTACTTCAATAGGCTTTTAAATAAATATGAGTTGGGCTCATGTAAATAAAATGAGTAGGATAATATTGTATATTTTTTAATTAATCATTTATTTATATCTTTATTTATTCATCAGGCTTTGCAACGTTTGATTTCATATTATTTTTCCACTTTAAACTGTAATTTAATGTTTACTTCATTTAATTATATAATTTAAATTTTAAACTGTAGGCCTATCTATACAGAATATTGGCCTAAAAACAAAAATATAAAGAATGGGCTCAATTGTAATGCTGTTACAATTGTCCCCATCAGCAATGTTACAATCGTCCCCAATAGCTCAATTCACATGAGGTGTTCAATTATTTAGCGCAGGATACAGCCATAGCGTATTTTGTGACACAGAAATGTAGCATTTCTATCTGCCTTCTTTATATATATTGTCACATTTTTATCTCTAATACATTTGGTTACAGTGATAATTAGTACGACTAAGGAAACTTACTTTTAGCAGTAAAAACCATGTCTTTGTAATTATCTTCAGAATGACCGATGTCTTTTTTCGGTAAATCATTCTTGTACATAAGACGAATCCCAATGCCAAAAATTGGGATTTAATGAAAGTTTGCTTAGGCTACAGAACGCTTGTTACAATTGCCCCGTGTTACAATTGACCCCAGTCTCCCCTACAAAAGCTTATTATCGTATCAAAATGGAATAGTAGGAAAATAAGAACTATATAGGCTGATTCCATTAACAATATATTGACTGAAATTGTTTGTTCTTAATTAATTACTGTTATTCTTTATTTTCGAAAAATACTTTCCTTTAGAGAATCACACTATTTAACTCTATTTAACTATGTGATGAATTCGCAAGGAATGAATCAAAAATGCTGGTAACTTAGAATTATTTCCACATTTTTACTTATTTAGTACGGAAGAATTGTAGGAATGAAGACATACACCAATTACTCAGATATGGAACAAGATTATTTAAATACCGTTTATGGACCATGCTTATCCGTCAGGACAAGTATGTATTTTTTTTACATACATCTTCAAATTTTTAATTTTTATTAATATTTCTATTAATTACTAATTAATTCGAAAAAAGAAATTTTCAAAACGGTGATTTGTTTTAGTTATTTTAATTAACATAATTAATTAATTTGTAAGTAAAAAATGTTAGTTATTGTAATGTACACATTAAATTTCTTTTGATACGGCAAAATCACGCTCTACCAGTCCTCGAATGTCCAGTGTTGATACAGATCGAGAAAAATTTTTCTGTCTTCAACAAGCTTTTTTGTTAGGAGGGCTTTCTTTGGAAGTTTTTTCTTCTTAAGGTTGAGATCAGAAAGGCGTCCTAGCACTGTTTGATGGGAAATTTGAGGTCTCAAACTTGTTCTCAATCTTAAAAGAAATCTACCTTTTACTCAGTTTTCTGTCTTGCTTTGCCATCATTTTCACTGCCTTGCACATTCTAGGACTGGATATTTTCTTCCGAGCACATTTGTACCTCAAAGTTGACTTTTCAGTTTCACCTTATTTCTTCAATACATTTCCCCCACAGTTTTGTACTCAATTGATAATTTCCTAGCAACTTTCCTATTCGAGATTCCTTCAGCTTTGAGTCCCAAAATCATCCCTTGCTTTCTTGGAGAAATGTCTTTTCTCTTTCCCATGATCTGTAAAACCACTTCAAAAGGTCATAAATATGTTAATCTACAGCAGTTTGCATCAAAATTCAAGTGCTGAAGCAAGAAAGGTCAATAATTAATTAATGAACTTAACATAAGCCAAAATTGAGTCAAAACGCTTATTGTGAATGTTTTTTTGGACCGAACTGTATATTACTTTTTTCTCTCGTATGCCTTTTGAGTTTTTGTTTATTAGGTAGACTTGGCTGAAGAGAGCCTAATAAATTCGAAACAACCTTCTCAGTGGCTCAGCTAACTCAAAAGACTTTCTATTTTCAATTTATCATGAAAAATTTCCTTTTTTTCTCATATTAGAGGATTTTATGTTATTATTATTATTTTTTTCTTTAAATTGAAATGATCTTTTTGGTAAGCGTTTAGCTGTCCAAGGATTTGTTTTTCATATTTTGTTGTTGTTTTTATTTTCTTAATTTTAATTTCTGAAGGGCCACTTATGTTATTAAGAATACATTATTTGTCCCCATCTGGCATTTGATTTATTGCTTGCTGGATAGCCTTGGCTGAAGAGAGCCTAATAAGCTCGAAACACTATTCCAAGGTCTCAACTTAACTCAAAAGCTTTCCCATTTTTCTTTTATCATATTAAATAATTTTAGAAATTACATAATTATAAGATGTGAACTAAAAACATACCTCTGAAAAGCATCAATTTATTATAACAAAACCGCCAACCATGAAAGCACTTGTACAATTAAAATTAGAAAAAATTTTAAAAATTCACTACATACGTTCCAAGTCCCTTTCTCATTAGGATTCTATTATCAAGTGTGCCCCCAATTCCCAAAAATCTAATCCTTCTCTGTTGGATTCGTTCTTATGATTAAAATGAAAGAATAAAGGAACCTCCATCTAGCGTCCCAATTTGTAACGATCAAACCGGAATTTTTAAAATATGTTCTCAGTTTAATTGTAGATAGTGCTTTCATAGTTAACGGTTTTATTATGATTTTATTTCCACGTTAAATATTTTTAATATCAATTTATTCTTTTCAAACAGAAGATATGATTGAATACGAAGGCATAGCAACGAATTTAGTGATGGTAGCTATGGTTGACTCTCCACTTTTGTATGTTTATAAGGTATTTTTAAAAAAAAAATTTTGGCTTTTTATTTCGGATCTTAAAGTAATTTATTAAATGACTCTTTTATAGAAAATGCTATTCGTAACCTCAATAATAAGAAAAAAAATGCAAATAATGAATACATTACATGTGTTATTTGTTTGTATTTATTCTTTTAATTCTCAACCATTGTTCATAAATTAGTATATATTTCTAAAAAAACGTTTTTATGCTCGAAATGTTTTTTAGTAATGCAATAAATTGAAGAAATAAAGAATGAAATGAAGTTTTGTAAATTACTCTGCTAGAGATTGTACCAGATTATTAAAATTAAAAAAGAAGTGTTTGGACCTATCTATAGGAAAAACTAATAGACGAATCACAACCAAATTTCGTACAAATATTTTCCCGAGTTTGGGTTTCCATTTTTTAGTAGAAAAAAATTAGCTCAAATTTACGCCGCTAAGGGTGAATTGTGGCGCTGCAGTCCGGTAATTTGCAGATTCTTACGTAATCGAATAACGTCCTCCTATATAAAGACTCACACAGCATTTTCCACAAATCGACGACTAGCGAAGAGACAAGAAGCTCACATTACCGGATCGTGCCTTACTTCTTACACTTCTATCAACGAAACAGCAATGCTTGCTCCATTTCGGTGTGGGAATTAATTTTGAGGATAAGAGCATGGAGAACAAAATAATCTACTCATATTTCAAATTGTTTAAGTGTACCATAAATAAGCATCGTACAGAACTTTAAAGAATTGGGTAATGATCAGAATAAATGTGGCTATGAATAATAAATGTTGGACTAAAAATTAAGGTTTCAAAATTTAGTGTTAGTGTGATAAACAGAAACGGAAGAAAAGGTCAATAGACAAGTAAAGAAAAAAAAAATTAAGTGGAATAGTAAAACTTTGCATGGTCAGTCAATAAGATATGGCTTTTGAAAGAATTAAGAGAAGAAATCCCTTCATCAAAATTCCTTTGTCCCTTATTTAAAACCAATGCTTGGTATATTTAAATACTTGAAATTAACGATATTTAAAACACACGAGTTTATACACGAGTTTTTAATTTTGATAAACAATACAGTTGAGTACTTGGTTTGAATGTATTATTTATCAAAATCAAAAACTCGGCAATACATTAAATTATATATTTAAATATATTAAAGTAAAACTAAACATTGAAGTGAAATTATTTTATTCAGGTATTTGTTCATGATGATAATGATATTCCTTTATTGTTGGATCCTACAACGGCACTACCGAAATCTCTGAAGATGACAGCTGTAACTTTTAATGTATTAAAGGTTAGTCTTTTTAGAAGCAACAATTTCTTCTCCACAACAATATAAAGTGTCAACAATATAAATGAAAAATAAATATTCTACGAGGCTGTAGTATCGGTTAATCTAAAAAAAAAATTATATCATTGTGCCTCCTACTTCAAACATTTCTCGGAAACCATGGTAGAGTTGAATGCACTATTGTTTTGTATTTGGGGCGCGATATTGTTTTTCTCTTACACCGTAGTGTGGTACTGAATGAAACAGGTGAATTGGTACGAAGATAAGTTGATTGTTGCTAGTGAATGAAGAGGAAAATGCACAGAAGAAGAGTGAATACAAGAGACGAACTATTCGACCGCATATGGATGTGAGTGCCCGCATTAAAGAATGGTTAGGTGCACTCAGACGAGCAACATCCCATGTTCTCAAACAAGTTGCAGAATAGATTGCTTGTAATTTTGAAACTTTATTTTAAACTGTAATAATTTTGTTTTTTTATTACTCATTACAATATAGTATTAAAACAGACATAATATCTCTTCCTTACCAATATTTTTTGCAACTCTATATAGCTCTACATCATAAACCGTTCGGAATAGACACATGTTCATATAAGTATTTTTTTTTTAGAATGGCCGATACTAACACCTCCCAGAATACTAACCTTTTCTTCTGGACACCATATACACAGTATTTTAATATTAGTTACTGTTAAAATCTTGTGCTTATTATTATCTTCTTCCACCCCAGTAAAGCTTAATCAATTCTTCAACTATTTCTATAATGAAGGAAGAAAATGAAAGTAAAACATAATAGTAACTTTACTTATTATATTTGGATTTTTCACAGATCGTTCGTGTTAATCAGTCACGGAGACCATGTGCTACTATAATCGATGTTAGAAACTGTGAGTTCAATTGCTTCAACGACATGTTGGACAAAGTGTTACAGTGCAGGTGAACTAAAATTATTTTGCTGTTTATTCTGTTTTTGAAGCAGAATGTTTTATTGTCTAAGCTGAATTACTAGGGGTAAAGCTAAGCACCACTTATTAACCATGACGACTGGTCGCCGTAGCATATTAGTAGACTGGGTATTGTCCAGAATCAGGTTACATAAACGGCCGTTTCTGGTAAAGCCTCAGAATGTATTGTGTATTATCCTGCATACTGCTTAAAGCTAAATATAATATACGCATACGGCAGTAAGTACGTCCATGCCATTCATGGATAATTAGGCGTTGCTTTTTTAGAATCAGGCATGCTTAGGCAATAGCAATAAATCTGATTTTTCCTCTGATATTATTCTATATTAGCTGAGAAAAAAACATGTTCAGTTGTTAATTCGGCCCTGTGAATCACTGCTACCCACGGTAACTGTGATTTGAATAAAACTATTAACTAAATTAATTAAATTGATTGATTTGCCGTAATACAATTTTACTTTAGAAAGAAAGAACTATTAATCGGATAACTATTAAGGATGAAATAGTAGGATGAACAAACATATTTACAATCTTTAAAGGCTTTGTATTATCTTAGTACTTAACGAATTAACTAAGTATCCTTGAAAGAAAAATTAGAAATAATGTGATATTCGAAACTAGCGGGTTCAGTTATTTGGAATTAGTAAGTTTACAAGAAAATTTGATTTAATGATAGACAAGATAATAAGCTAACAGAAAATAATAAGAAGGTATTTCCACTATTTCTATTCAAATTATTATAAAATTTTTCACTTTTTGTTAATTCTTATTTAATTCTTTTTATTCATTTAAATTTTATAGCTCTAGTGATTTTATAATCATTGTTTGGATAACTTTATATATATATATATATTGCTCATATACTTTGGACTCAATATTTGAATGTAATATTCAATGTTTTATATAAAATGTTTTGAATGCGCTATATGATAAGATTCATGAGAAAGTGATGTAAGCTTATTACTTAACATTTGATTTAGTCTTTGAATCTATGACAGAGTCAAAGCAAGATTATATATTCTCGCTGCGACCGATACCCTTAATAAACCTGGTATTTATCGAGTCTCTTAATTCTAGACCTCCTCTCCTCCCGATTTGAAGTTCAGAACATTTTTATGTAAATACAGAGTATTTATGCCTTCTTCCTCTATACTGAGAAGTACTACAAGAATAGAGATTTTTTTTCTCTTAATATCACATCGAAACTTCATGCTTCTGTTCATGAAAGTTTTACTCAACCATGTTTGCAGATAGAGGTTCAGCACTTTTGGCGCAATCGGAGACGGACATCTCAATTTCTCAGTAAATTCTATAGGCAATTTTTCGATCTCTTTCAGTATCTCAATCCGAGATAATACACTGTGGCCTCTATGGCCGCTGGGTCTATCTTCTTTCCTCTCAACTACTACCGCCCTATTAATAGCTTTCTATTATATTCTTCACTCAGCACTTTACAGATTCTGTCACTAAACTCATAAAATCCTAACTGAAATTAGAATCTGTTCCTCACAGATCCAGAGTAATTGGTGGGTGCCAAAAAAGATTAGATAACTTTGAACCGTATATTTTTTGCCATGTATTCCATTTTTGTTCTGTTCTCCTGACAAGGATTAGGAGAAATAATTTGTTAGAGGACATAAATAAGACAGCGAAAACGGTATACACATGCAGTCCCAAAAATATTAAAAGTCTAATAATTTACTTTGTTAATAGTAATATATAGTCTGATTTCTCAGAGGAGGATATCAAGACATTATTAGTTTTCAGGGGTTGCAATTAGTTTACAACGTAGACAACTACCATGCCACTGACTGATTTTCAGACATCACAAAAATTAGGAATTCGTCACCTCGACCCATGAACCATAGATTAACGACTTTCAAAGCAATAGCGCTTTTACTGTGTGTGCCAGTTTCACCCGCTGAATAACGTGTTAGTAGAACTCTGAAATAACAATATCTAAATAAAAATCTAACAGTTAAATAAAATTGAAAAATAAAACTACAATTAGACTGAGAATTTTCAATTCATTTAGCACGAATTGACTCACGTTAAATAGTTTGAGATAAGTAAAAACCTTCAATTTTTCTTAATTCCATGGTGGATATGAAAAATTTTAATTTGAAATTACTTTTGTTAGTAATATTTTGTAATGTTATTGACTTTTTTCAGATTACCGTTTATGAAAAATGATATTAAAGAACTTTGCAATAATTCCAAAATGCTGAATGAATCCATTGAAGCTTCAAAAGAAGTGTTGCATAACTTCACAACAGGAAATGGTAGGAAAGCCTGTAATTGCCCATTAAAATGTGAAGAGTATGTTTACTTTTTATATCCCCTGGAAGTAAATATTTTAAGTGTTCAAGTTTTTAAAATTACAGCTTTTGTAGTACTGTTACAAAATAATGTTTTTGGTGTTTTACAAGAATATTATCAAATTACTTTAAGTGCAGTTTTTGCTAATATCTGTGGTTCTTTTGGCTTCTTTTTGGGAATTTGTATACCATCAATAGTAGAATTATTTGAATATTTGGTATTCATTATCATCAAATTCAAGAAAAATAGGAACAGTGCTACCGCTCAGTAAGAGAATGTTGTTACCTCAAAAAACCTCTTTAAAATTCCAGAAAAGGTAAGAAAATAATGATTAAAATGCTTATACAGTTTTTTTTTTTTATTATTATTCTAAACATCATCGTCAATCTGTTTCAAAATCTGTTGAAGACAAAATTTTCTTATCTGTTGAAATAAATTATTCATTTATAAAACTTCAAGGTTCTTTTATTGCTA
>JAFIDM010003189.1:30508758-30527177 GCA_023159025.1 Thereuonema tuberculata | reverse complement strand
CTTACATTTATTAACATTTACATTTATTTCCTTTAACAAATATCAGGAGCAAAATTATTCACATGAAATTTTGCTTGTAAACAAATTAATATAATATAGCAATGTTCATTATTTTTCTTAGTAGTAGCAGATATATTATCCATAAAACTAAAAATCCCTATTAAATACTAATGATTAATAAAATTAAACCTATTTAACTGTATATGTGACGTGTCATATTTATCTCACTTTTGAAGTATCTAATGTAAAAATAAATATTTGATAAATTTAATTCTTTCCCTTATTCGATATCTTTTAATTCAGATTTTAATGTTCACCTGCACTACTACACTTATAGTATCAGCGCAAGTCAAATAAATAACCTTAGAATGATATTTCTTTGCTCTAATACAGTTAAGGCAATGGGTAAATGTTAGCGGGTAAAACTTAATGTTACGATACAGTAACAAGTATATAACTTTGCTTCTAACTTTGTATGAATGGCTCAGACAATGTTTCCATTCACAAAGAACCACTTCAAATATTTTTGAAATAAATATAAGTAACTTGGATTTCTTTCATTCTGTTCTTGTATCAATTCTACTATGTTATCTTATGTGGTGAGTGTGGGTGGCAGGGAAGCCGAGCACCGCGACCGTTGATCTATTGTGCTATCCTACGGAAATAAGGACAGACGGAGAGAAAGACTGAGAAAGAATGGCGGGAGAATTGCAGGGGAAATGGATGATCCCCGAAAAAACCTGCCCAGCGCGGATCGTCCACCACCCCGAAAACCACATGAGAACCGAACCTCGGTACTCAAGAGGTGAGAGGCCAGTGTCTTAGCGACATCGCCAGCCGCGCGACCTATCAATTCCACTAAGTATCTGTTTTGAATAAACTGGGACATGAATATACCTTAATCCTATTAGTTCGTAGTAACAATTGAACTTATCTCTTGTGAAAATTCCTGCTTCAGTTTCAACGTCTGGTAGTAAGTTTTCTTGTGTGTGTTGTTGATATACACATTATTTATCGTCAATGAATTAATCATTTAAGCAATTCTTTTCAGATATACTATATCTACTTTTTGATTTGAATGAACATCTTGTTAAACATACATTTCATTATTGTTCGTAAATTCATTAAAGTCAGTCAGTAATTTTTTCTTGTTAGCCTACAGAAGATTTGTTCTAAATTCTTTGTTTACATTTGTGTTTTGTTTAATATATTAAAATATAAAACAAGTTCTTTTAAGACAAAAAGCACTTTGTGAAGATTTCTTTAGGAATAATTTTCAGTCATTCTAATTATTAGTATATTCAATGAAATAATTTCATGAAATTAAGTAATCGTATAACAATTTTCTGACAAATTAGTCGGTCATCTAATGCATTTTTAATGTAAAAATATGTTATCATTTGTATATCTTTGTAAATAACTACATATACATTACTAATTATACATTACTACGTTTTCTAATTGCAGTTCATATTGTCACGTCTTCTAACCATTTATTTACCAACTTGTTTAAACTTTTAAGGATTGCAATTGTGCACTGAACATTTCATAAAACAAAATTTCAGCCGAATGAAAGGTTTCTCATATGTAACCCCAGGTCGTATTTGTAATTTTAGACTTCAGTCTGTTAGGGACCCGTTACCCAAGCAAAAATGGGTTTAAAGTCAACATACACATATACATGTAATTGTAGACTAGTTAATTTTGTCATTCAATTTCTTTCAAGTATGCCGGCGTAAATTTTGTTTTCATGTTTAAACTTGTTATTTTTTTTCGTTGCAGAGCTGTTGAAGCTATGTTCCTTAACTTTGTATACTGAATGTCTATAATCTCCTTTTGTTAATTTTACATCGCCTACCAGTTTTGATATTTTCTAAAATACAATAAAAAATCTGTTTTGACAGTGTAGCGTAAACTAATATTTGTGATTTCTTATCAATTTCACAGAGTACTTCCAGTCTTGTAACTGCAATATTTATATTGAAATGTATCTGGGGGTTAAATGTAACCAATTTTCCATTCTAGTAAATGTTTTATTAATGAATTCTGCCTGTATCAAGTTCTGCCTGTAGTCTTATTCAATAATATTTAATATTAAACTACTTTTTTATCAACCTAATGAATTCTGCCTGTAGTCTTATTCATGAATATTTAAAATTAAACTACTTTTTCATCAATCTTTCTGTATTAGGAAATCGTCACCTAAAACTTTCTCTGTAAATTTCATAACTACATTATGCCTCAATTTTATCTATGGTACATTATATCATTTGTACATGATTTTCTGTTACTGTTTAATCTATTCATTCACTATTTGATATCTTTTAAATTTGCTGTCTTTTAAATTTGATATCATGTTTCAATCTTAACATTTAATAATTATGCATTAATTTATCCTCATTAAACTAAATCTTGTAAATAATTAGATACAAAGTTATAGTATCACACAGTATCTTCTCAACTCATCACATTGCAGACCATCAAAACTGCACCACCTGTAAGTGTTATGGATTTTCCTAAACCCTTCAAAACCAACTTATATTAAGCAACGAATCCAAAATTAAAATATGTCCTGCAATAACAAACTTTCACAACTTCCACATCTTTTAACAACATTCCCAATTTCCTAGTTTTACAAGTTTTCTAGTTTTCAACAATAAATCTTTGTCCTGAAATCCAACTTAAAATAAATCTTAGTCATTACAGTATATAATTCATTTCTGTTATAAGAAAAATGGCAAAGCTTAAATATGTAAATAATTATTTTTATTAATTTCTAAATTATTTATCTCTTACTTACTCTTTGTATCGTCTTTGTAAGCATCTTCTGTGAATAAAGTAACAGTTTGTTAAAAAATAGTAATTTCCTTATGAATGAAGACTTTTAGACATGCCTGCATTTCAACGAAAGTGGATGTTAACGTATTTTAATCATATGTAAAAATTTGTAATAATACTTGGCTTAATCTAGTTTTATTAATCTAAGTTTAATTTCCATTCTTTTCAAAATATTTTAATTTTAAAAAGTAAAGAGGAATGAGTTTAATTTTTTTCCTACTTAAAATCGTGTACCACAAATCAATTAATTGTATTTAAAGAAATAAAAAAATCGATATATCAAAAATTCATGCAAAGGAAAGTCTCACACACTTTAACTAATAAAATGAAGTGTCAATATGAGGGCTAATCTTTAACGTTGGTCGCGAAGCAATTATCTTAAGTAACTTCAGATTTATTGAAGGACAGATATAAATACGATATGATTCTCTGATTGACCAGGAGAAAGTGTTTGAGTGAGACCTCTTATCCTCACTTCCTCGAATGTCTTATTTCTCTAAATTGCGATGATTGTGTCTTGTCAGTATTATTACTTTCAAAAACCAAAATCTGTTTTGATGTTGTGAACATCATTTATACAAGTCGTTTGAAATTTCTGCAAGGTTTTATATATTCTAAAATTAATTCTTATGTTTCTTTCTTGAAATGGCAAATGCAACAATCATCATTTTTATTAACCTTATACTTTTGGCGAAATTTTTTAAAAAGGCTCTCCTTTTTGAAAGTGTCGGCAAATCATATAACATTTTGGCAACTGCTATATTTTGTTTAGATACACCTTAGGGAATACAAAAAGTCGGATGGCACAAAAACGAAGTTTCAAGGGAGGAGGGAGAGGAATGTTAGATTTGGGCACTGTTTGCAAGTAATTATTGATCTGTACCTTGGGCGTAATGTCATGATTCTTTTTTAAAATGCTCGTCTTTTTCCGTTCTTAGAATTATGTTTAGTTTTGTTCTGAAAACAACTTTTTTTATTGATTTTCTCAGATTTCTTATTGAAAAGCTATTTCATTTCTGTTCAATTCTAATTTCTATTAGCTATAAAATTTTCTAAACCAAAAATACAGAGAAATGTTTGAAATAAAAGTTGTCACTTAAAGAGCTTTAAATTGATATATATGTTTAAAGTTTTGAAATCAAAATTTGTTGTGAAATTCTGAATTTTTTAATGTTGTCGTAACAGTTGACCAGGCCTTACATCACAATTTGTTTAAAATAGAATGGTCAAATGAAGAGTTTTAGCAGGGGATAATACTGAAAATGTATGGGTTACACTAAGCCATGAACTTCTAGAGAGTAATTGGTCAATATATGAGTGGCTCTGGTATGTTAAGAGATATGGGCGAAAGTGGTCTCGTAAGTGAAGAAGGTAAGACGTATTACAAAGATGTGAGAACTCACAAGATCCGTTACCATGCCTTAAGAAGAATTCTCCTGCCTTGCTTTTTGAATTATATTTAAGAATAATCAGATGGTGTTTACGATGAATTTACTCATCTTGGATATGATATTCCAAGCTGCGATTAACTTATTAACCAATATGCGAGGTCGGAAATTTTGAAACAATTTGTTGATTCAGAAGCCAAAAACAATGTTAATTTTTAAGTTTTGATAGCGTATATGGAAAGGATTTCTACTCTTCTTCGTTCTGTCATGATTCCTTTTAAAATTCTTGTCGTTTTGCATTCTTAAAATAAAGTTCATTTAGCCTAAGTTTTGTCCGAAAATCAACAGATTTCTTCATTTTTCCACATTTCCCATTGAAAATTTTTTTTTTTTTTGGCCAAATTCTAATTTCTTTTAGTTAAAAATTTTGTAAAGCAAAAATAAAGGAAAAGGTTTCAAATAAAACTTTCAGAGCACTTAAAGATCTTTCCTTGATTTTGAGTAGAACTTAGAAGGATTTGGTGTTGATGCTACACTTCCTCCTTAAGACCACATCTTCTACGGCTACTTGTGCTATCGTGCACTCTCTCACTGAGAAAACTTGTGTAAAATTTTCTTTTTCCTTATCCCCAATTAATTACTGTGTTACATAACAATTGAAAATGAGATCTGGCGGACAAAATGTCAACTTCTTACAGTTTTAAATATTACAGCACTGGTAGATGTTTCTACATCTGTATGTAAACACAGCTGAAACAATTATCTTAGATAGGACATTTAATAAAGTAATTTAAATGATGATGATGAGGAACTATCTGAGGGCTCTTTCTCTCACTGTATGACATCGGTCAGTCACGTTCGACGAGATAATAAAAAATTTCTAGCATGTACCGTCATCTATATTTTTCTCTCTTCAATGTTGCCTTTAAGTGTGAAAGCTATCTGTTACAAGAGCATCTGTATATTCCAAATTCTTTGAAATGTCTAAATGCATCTCAAATTAGTAAGTAACTAAATTACCACATGAAAGATTCTTATAAATTGCCTGTAAGATGATCAAATATTTCACATTAGAAAGATAATCAAGTGCATGAATATGAGTGATAAATTCCCCTCTTTCTAACTTGAAGCTCGTAAACAGATTGCAGCACATTAATCTATAAGAGAGAAATGTGCCACGATTCATTAAGATTAAAAATTTAATTGAGTGTTTACATCTAATTTTTAAACGTAGCGTATTAATCTACAAAGACTATTTTTTTCATCAGTTAATGTCTTCATGTCAGTTTCTTCTATGTCATGACAGACAGACTTAAAACATTCTCGTATTAAAAACATTGGAAAATTAGGAATACGTTCAGAATCCATTGTGAAGCGGCAACTAAGTTTGCGATTGGAGGGAGGCTACTAAGTTTTCATAACTTTTAGTAATATTATAGCGGATTAATATCCTTTGTTAAGATATTCTATGAATTCCATGTTTTCTTTCCAATGTGTTTGTAAGAGAATGCTTGTAAACATTTCTCGTTCATACTTCTTAATTTTCTGATGGTCAAGCCAACCCTCACCCGCCTTGTAAGCTCCGGGTAAGAAACCCGATACCCAATTGACAGTTAATCCTAGGGTCCGTCTGGAGGAGAAAGAAACGTGAAAAAAAAAATACCTGACCGGAGCCGGGATTTAAGGTGAACCTAGCTCCTCCATTCCTAAGTCCAACGCCTAAACCACTACCGGAACCATCCAATTGCCAATATTAGACGATAATTTTGAGCTGAGCTGTCGGGTTCGATTCCTGAGATTACAGGGGATGTTGCGTGAACAGTTTTTTGTCGGTTATTTTAAATGTATGTCAGACTTCTTCTCCAGAATTGTAGGCTGTGGATCATCTAAATAGGGCTTCCTACTATTACCTGGAATTATTAATAGACTGATTTATTACCCATTATTGGCACCAGGTATATTTCAGCATTTGAGGATCTTTTTCTCGTTCCTCGTAAAAGCAAAGTCGATTTAGACAATCAAGAAATTTTATCTTACTTCATGGATGCAATTATATCGTGCTTATAGCAATTACTGTGTTCCGAAAAAGTTGTCTAGTAGAATAACCGTCAAAATATCCTTCCTACTGTCGTAACTTCGTATTTAGAAAACGAGCAACGAAAATGCCTTCCCCCATTGTTCTTTTTCAAACTCCGTCTTCCTTTTATCTATTTCGCGCGCTTCTATTCTTTTCACGAGACCTACAACAACCATTGCAGAATAAGATTCGCTTTCCATTAAATCAGATCATTTCTTTAAACATACAATTGTTGTACGCAAATTAAAGATTATAAATTTTACAATTAAATGAATATTTAATTGCGTTATTTACAAATAAGATTGAATAAATCATAAATAAAGACCTTGTCAGAAACATTAATTAAACTGTACTTCACTAAAAAAAAAACATAATTTATAAAAGCAAATTTTCTAAATCTATACGGCAATTTCTTTATCCTGTTAAAATTTAAGAATTGCATACACAACTGTATAAATCGTTAATAGTTGTTAGTTGTTTTTTTTATGTCCGACAAATGGTATCACTTCGTAGTCTCGGCCACGGTCCTACCAAGCGCTGTCACTCTAATCAGATTCCTTGCCGTTTACTTTCCATTCTAAGTCAACGAAAATTCAATTTTAAAATGTAGTCTCATAGTTGTTCAAGTATAGTTTGATAGGCTAAAATTACAAGTGAGTATTTAATCTAATAAATAGGACACAATATAGCCTTAAGAAAACTTAGTGTCGGACTTTGCATTTCCAATTAAATATTTTCATTTTAGTAAAGTATCATGGCCCCGACAGCAGCTCATTTAGAACATGGGGGCTGCGGAAGTATGAGCAAGAATATTCGGCGGAACATGAGCAACTATTTTTTTTATGTCAAAAAACACATTTCTCCACAACAAATGTAATTTAATTCTGTGTATAATTTATTCATCCTGTATATCAGTATAATATAATGCACTGGCGCGCATATGTATATACATATATATTTCAGTGAATTTATTTGTTTGTTTGTTAGAGATTATCAGCCCCTGAAGTCAACAACTGCATTGGTCTAAACAGCATATTCGGTCTAGCCAAATCAAATGACACTGCAATGTTTTGAACAGAAAACGCTGCAACCGAAAGAATAATCAACGGTGGTTGTTGACAAATACACTCATTAACAAAAAAAAAGACACACCTAGAAGGAGTTGTCCGATGGAGACAAAAATTGGTGGAGAGAAAGATTATGGACAGAATAGAAAATGATTAAATTTTCAGACAAATTGAATGATTTATTTCAGAGTTACAGAGTTACAAAATAACGAGCTCAATAAGGTGTTGACCCACCTCTACCCTGAATGCAAGCTGCCACACGACGTGGCGTAGAGTGATAAAGCTCCCTGATGGTCTCCTGTGGTATTTCTGCCAAATTTGCTCCACTTGTCGGGCTAGGTCATCCACATTCCCTGGTGGATGCAGTCGCCTTCCCATCATATCCCAGACATGCTCGATTGGAGAGAGATCTGGGGATCTGGCTGGCCAAGGAAGTGTTTCACAAGCTGCAAGACAGGTCATAGCAACACGTGCCGTATGTAGACTGGCATTATCTTGCTGAAAAATAAGGCCAGGGTACTGGAAAAGAAAGGGTAGCAAAACAGGTCTCAGAATGTCGTCGACGTATCGCTGTGCTGTAAGTGTGCCGCTAATGACGACCAATGGGGTCCGGCTATCATGGGAAATGGCACCCCAGACCATAACTCCTGGTTGAGGGCCTGTGTGGCGTGCAATAGTGAAAGCAGGATCGGCATGCTGCCCTGGGCGTCTCCAGACACGTCTGCGAGGATCGTCAGGACACAGTTGGAAGCGGGATTCGTCGCTAAACACTATACGTCCCCAGTCAGCATCATTCCAACCGGATCGAGCCAAGCACTACTGTAATCTGGCCCGAAGGTGTGCAGAAGTGAGTGGCGTAGCGGTCGGTACGAGCGTAGATGTCGCTCTCTCAGCCGTCTGTGAATGGTCATGGTGGACATTCGTATGCGGGTCGCACGTCTGATGATTGATAACGATGATTCAGGCGCTGTGACAGCTGATATCACAATCACTCTATCCTCCTGCTCTGCTGTGGCCCTAGGGCGACGCTACCTTCATGACGCTGAAATCTGTCATTGTCCACCCATTCCTGCCAGCATCTTCTAATCGCCGCATCACTTCGACCCATATGAAGAGCGATTCTTCGATTTTCCCAACCTGTCTCTTTCAATCCAATGATACAACTTCTTTCAAACTCTGACAGTTGCAGGTAATCAACTCGAATCCTGCGGCGAGGCATTTCTTCAGTCGTTGAAAGGTATCCTAACTCGCAATGCAACAGAAATTTTGACCATCAAATTGAGAATCGCTTCTTACATACACCTGCTGAGTGCGCAGTTCCGATGCTCTGTAGCTCTCGCTATTCATTCATTGGACACCAAAGTTTAATCATTTGCATGGGCGATCCCAATGTCTTTGCATACGAAATTTCATTACAATCGGACAACTCCTTCTAGGTTTGTCGTTTTTTTTGGTAATGAGTGTACATGTTGAATGTGATTTCCTTGGCGCTCTAAGGAATACTCATAGCGGTTGCACAGGTTGTCCACCATGTCCCGGAAGAAAGGTTGTTCCATTCCCCTAAGAATTGTCATAATCTTTTGCCGGAGGTTATTCTTGAAAAAGCATTTCCTTTAGCATGCCCCTGATGCGTACGTATGAAAAAAAACCTTCAATATTCTGATATTCACCCGATTTCCCCCTAATTATTATTTACTAATTTACTAATGCAAGTAATTAACTGAATTTACTTCTTACATTTACTAACAACATGTTTTGATTCCACAAAGACAGCTCTGGGAACATTAAAACTTTTACATGTAAGAATCTTATATCAAGAATCTCTATCTTATATTGAAAGATGGAGTGAATTTTCATTAAAAATGACTTGAAATATTAATGCTTTTGTTTTGAGCATTTATTAATTTTACATACCTGGTTTTGTTCTTCAGCTCAACATGACAGTTCTTGTTATCATACCACAAACCAGTAGAAATCTGTCCTTATATAGTCATTGAGTTTCAATATCAAAGATCGTTAACTGTACATAGTCGGTTTGTGGATTTTATCTTTCGATTTAGTGTGAAAGAATGAATGCAATGCGAAATGAATCAATGATTAAAACAATCCATGTGACCAAACGTCTACTTTGTTCTAATAATAAGTCTGGCCAAAACTAATTCCGTGGAGTTACAATAATATCCATAACTCTATAAATAATAAATGTAAATTTTCAAATATATAAAATGAATTAGATTTCTAATCAATACTATGTTTATCAAATAAGTTATTTTCGTATTACTGTTTATTTATCTATTAGCTGATATAAATTTAATTTTATAGAAAAAATTATTAAAGAGGTTGTTTGAGTATTATTTTCTATTTGCTTTAACTGATTAAAGTTGTGTTGTCATACGATACATTATTAATGATGTTTCTTGGATCCAAAACTCTATAAATAATTAATGTAATTTTCAAATATATAAAATGAATTAGGATTCTAATCAATGCTACGTTCAGCAAATACAGTAAGTTATTTTCGTATTACTGTTTATTTATCTACTAGATGATAGAAATTTAATTTTATAGAAAAAAATATTAAAGAGGTGGTTTGAGTATTATTTTCTATTTGCTTTAACTGATTCAAGTTTTTTTCATACAAACATTATTAATGATGTTTCTTGGAAAACTGATTTAAAGGTTTCATTAGGTGGAAGATCGAATATATTCTTTAATAGTTGATGATGTTGCATAACGCATGCTTTAATAAACTTTTATTTTAAAGCATGAAACAATAACTAAAACAAAAACTTCAAATTACAAATATTATCGGCAGAAGAAACATACAATATTGCATTATATCATATTATAAATAAAATATCCTATTGCATTGGGTTGTTTCATAATTATGGCCGATTCCGGCAAGAATAACTTGCAGAGCCAGTTAAAAAGAATGCATCGTAGTAGGAACTACCAAATGCCCCTGCAAAGTTAATGGGTTCAGTCCACAAATTGAAAAAGTTATTTCAATCTGATCAAAGCAGTTTGTGGCGTGATGGAGTAACGCGATGTGATTTTAGTGATTGTACGAATTCAAACTTGGACATAATTTGTCCGAAACAATTGCCAATGTCAATAAAGCTTGGGGTGTTGGCACGACGAGTGATAGAAATGTCAGTAGAGTATTTTCAAAGTTCTGTGCCGTTGATGTGGACATCGACCGTAAGCCATAGGCAATAGTCCGGTTGTGTGTGACACGGTACAATTAAGACAGAAAGTGGAAGAAGAAACAACGTCCACCGTAAGAGAGCTCACTGTCGGACTTGCCGTATCACCAGAGACAGTTTCGAGACACCTGGCAGCTAAGGGCATGGTTAAAAAATTGGATACCTGGGTTCTACACGAACTCATCGAGCAGCACAGATACGGCGTTGTCACGTTGCTAGAGACAATTTGTGACAGTCTGAGAAAATTTGAAAATTGAAATGTTGAAAATAACGATTATTTAGATTTTGTATTCATTTTTTTTGGTTTAAGGTCAATATATATGTAATATTATTGTTCAACAAATATATATTTATAGTATTTACTGGTATTTTGCTTTCGTATTACACCTGGGTTTCATTGAAGAAAACCCATGTGAAAGATTTTATAGAGGAAAAAAAGAGAAATCGACGCATTTCGTCTTAATGAGAAAAATATGGCTCTTGCTACAACCCAATACAATAGAAGTAACCACCATGGATGTTATTATCCATGGGAGTTACCTCCATGGAGGTTACACTTAGCTATTTAGTCACATATAGTTCATAACCTATAAATCCATAGATCCAGAGCTTATGTTTTCTGAAAGATAACAGGTATTTCCAAAATAAACAATTAAAGTTAAAGTTTTAACATTTGAGATACTACATTTGTTGAACACATGGAGGTTACAAAGAGAAAAAGAACTCACCTGGCAATAAAGGCAATCCGGTCTTTTAACAGCAAATAACACACATGAGATCCAAACAATCAATACATTACTCAAGATGGCTGCCTTCTCCTTCACTACAGCTCTACCAGTGAACAGCTCTGCTGCCCAGTTAGAATTTTCAGAACTTTTATCTATGTTCCATGGTGGTTACATCCAACCCCGTGGACAACTTTTGAGTTAAAATTAGGATATTTAAATCTTTCATGTTTAAAATGTTAGTTGGTGTAGAGTTTAATTTATATAATTTCTTTTGCTATTGAGTTGTTTTTTGAAATTAGAAACAAACTAGAAATTTAATTTCCATTCTTCATTCAAAGCAGCTTAATTTTAATAATCAATGAGGATTTAATTATTACAGGACCATACATACCAATAAAAGAGAACCAACTTTATGAACCAAGACGTAATATCAGTAACATGTTTCAAAGAATCTATAATCTCAGACTATAAACAAAACTGAAAACATACAGGCTTATAACAGCCCAAAAATACATCGTAATTAATAATCACTTAAATAATAATTCAATATTAACGTAAGTTATAATCAAACACACTCCTTACAGACAGCTCATTATTATAACAATTAGTAGTGCTAATGATGACAGACTAAAAGAATTTACGTAAATAATCGTCTTTTTGCTGACCATAAAAAATTGGCTTATTTGTTATGATCTTGTGCCCCGTATTCTTATCTTGTCTTGCCGTTAGATATTTTAAATCCAGCATTAGCGCCATTACTGGGAAAATAAAATTAGCTTATAAAGCAAACAGCACCATTGAAAGGTTAATTAACCGTAACAATAAGAAAGTGAATAATTTGGACAAGTTCTACACCATTTACGGAATAAAATGTGAAAATGGAAGGCCAAACTGCAAATACGTAGGAGAATCAAAAAGACAGACTAATATAATATAATATTCGAATGAATGAACACTGGAATGCTATTGAGAAAGGTGATTTAAAATATCTAACGGCAAGATATCATAAGGATACGGCGCACATGATCATAACAAATAAGCCAGTTGTTTAAGGTCAGCAAAAAAACGATTATTTACGTAAATTCGTTTAGTCTGTCATTATTAGCACTACTAATTGTTATAATATTGAGCTGTCTATAAGGAGTGTGTTAGATTATAACTTACGTTAATATTGAATTATTATTTAAGTGATTATTAATTACGATGTTCTGTATTTTGGGGCTGTTATAAGCCTATATGTTTTCAGTTTTGTTTATAGTCTGAGGATGAAGATTCTTCGAAACATGTTACTGATATTATGTCTTGGTTCATAAAGTTAGTTCTCTTTTATTGGGTGTATGGTCTTGTAATAATTATATTACAAACACTACGGATAATAACAAAGAGGATTTAAGTTTTAGAATCAGTATTTTTCCCTTTTTTTTACATAAGTCGCTGATCACAACAAACAATACTGCCTTGTAATTAAAATAAAAAAGGAATTGCGCTAAAGAATTCATCCAAATAAGAATCTCACGCATTCTAAATAACAAAATGAAAAGTAAAAATGCAGTTAATCTTTAAGATAATTAGCTGAGCAATTATCTTAAGTATCTTCAGATTTATTGAACAATAGATAATATAGATGTATAAATACTGAATTCTTCGATTTATCTGGAGAAAGTGTTGGAGGACTTTTATCCTCACCTCCTCGAATTTCCTATTTCTAAACTTCAAAAGCAACAAATCTTAATTTTACATCAATCCTTTGAATAAAATGATATTCTTAGCATATTAATACTTCTTAAACATCTTCATTATACAATATTTCGAAAATATTAGCTATTTTCTTCTTCAGGTTGAAAAATAAATAAAAAGAGAAGAATATCTTGCGTTCTTTCTCTAAAACATACAAATAAACATGAAATCATACAATGATGACAAAACATTAGTTAAAACAGTAAAATCTAGTAATAACGAATGATATTTTGTTCATCAATGAATTTGTTATCGTAACAGTTGAACGATTCACTATTAATATTACTGTTTTAAAATAATGAATTCTTTCTCAACTACGTCATTCTTATCCTAACAGTTGAACGTTATCGAAAATGATATCATTCACTATTTGATGAAATGGATGATATCGTTTTCGAGTATCAGAAAGCGGATTAGCTATGTCTTGACTTCGAGAAAAATCCTTTCGGGGGTAAATAACACAGGCCTGCGAAATTGAAGTTTTTGAAAAATACAAGAGAAGTTGTCGCTGATTTTTATGTTATTTGGTGTGCTGAATTCGAAAATGACCTCCATTTTTTTCCATCACGTCAGGATTTTTTGTCAAATCGATATCGATATTTTTGCTAAAATTCTATTTGAAAAGGAATTCTCTCGATCAGTTTGGCAGGTGTATCTGGTAACAGTGGTTTTTATCCATTAAAATCTCCATAAAATAATCGATTATAATCTATTCTTGTTGAGGCAACTTGATTTTTCAGCAATCGATTTATTTTATAGGTTTAAATCAAATTATGGTGTAGTTTATAGAAGAAAATCACCAACATACTATTTTAATTTGTTTTTATTAAGGTAACTCACATAAAATAGACGATTGACCAAGAGGAGCAAATATTATGTATGTGTACATAATAAACAAACTTTAAACTGAGTAAAAAGCAAAACAAAACAAAAAAAAAAAACAGATTTTCTTTAAGTACGTACTCTTTTTCATTTGAAACTTCTTTTTGACGTTCGTTTATGTTCAATTTCAGGCCTATCTCGTCTTAACATCCAACAGTAGTCGGCGAGCATGTTCTTGTCCCATCTTCCTTGATATTTGAGCTCTATATCTTTGATGTCTTGGTGGAACCTTTCACCCTGTTCTTCGCTGACTGATCCTAAATTGTGGGGGAAAAAGTCCACATGTGAGTGAAGGAATTGTATTTTGACACTCATGGAGCAATCCAACGCTTGAAATTTGTTCAGCATATTCATAACAATTGCTTTATAGTCAGGATCCTTGTAATTATCCAGAAAGTTATTGACGACATCTTTGAAGGCAACCAAAGCTTCTTTTTCCTTTGTTGTCATGCTAGTCTCAAATTCTTTATCCTTCATGAGCTTGCGGATATCTGGACCAACAAAGATTCCCTCTTTTCACCTTGGCATCGGATAAACCTGAAAAAATTTTTTTATGGTAAATGTTCATAAAAATCCAAGTAAAATTTAATTTTTCAAGAAAACGTGACGTGATAGAAATTTTTCATTAATTTTTTTAATATCAGCACCAAAAAATACATCAAGTTTAGCTATCAGTTCCCTTGTATTTTTTTCATCGCAGGCCTGTGTAATTGATCTGTGCACCGGTTATTGTCTACAGCAGTGGTGCCCAACCTACGGCCCGCGAAGGTGTTACATGTTGCCCGCTGTTTTATTCCGGTTTTTTTTTGTTGTTGTCTTTTTTGGTTGTTGAATAGGAGATTCCGTTTTATTTTGGTTGTTGAATAGGAGTTGGATAATTGGTTGTGGCCCGCGAGACTCACAGCAAAGTCAATTTTGGCCTCATATTACGAAAGGTTGGGCACCACTGGTCTACAGTGTTCTTACTTTATTGTACCGAGCAAAGCTCGGTCTTTCAGGTACTTTTTTAACAATATAGATTATTTTACATTTTATTTAATATTATTATTCTAGAATGCAATTCCTTGTAACACATTCTTCTCTTCACCACTAAGTTGGCTCTTTTGAAAGTTATTTTTTCTTTCTTTCTTTACTAATATAATTTAGAAAAATCTCAAAATTACTATAAACTATCCAGGAATAATTCCTACTAGTGGCAACCCGTGAAATATTCACGGAAGTAAAACAGATTCCACATTTTTCAAATACCGGGACATTTTTCAAAACCACAAGAATGAAAACGATGTTCTAAGCTCATTTTTAAAAAGCCATGACATCCATAACAGCCCAAGTATAATTTGAATGATGACTAAGCAATAAAACAAAATATGTATACTACAACCTCGTTTATCCGGCCCTTGTTGATCCGGAATTCTGGATAATCCGGATCAGATTTGTAGATTTTTTTTTTATTTAATGTTCACATAGATAATTTTAACTATGTTAACAAGAACATAACAATAAGTACGCCAAACATTCGCTTTTTATTTTGATTAAATGTACAGTTCCTGCATAGATTGTACAATAAATTATGGTAATAAAATGCTTTTTGTCGAGTTTAAAAAAACTTTACTAGAGTGTCACAGGGCGTTGAAGCTACGAAATATAGTTTTTTTATTGTAATAAACGATAAGTCTGTTTTTTTTGAGGATATGTTTTGCTTATTATCCGGATTATCCAGATTTTCGATTTTCCGGATTGCCTTTAGTCCGGATAAACGAGGTTATAGTGTAATTTGATCATGGCAACTCTTGCAATTTAGTAATTTAGAGATTAGTTTTGAAATATGCTTGAAGGTGTGAGATCACGTGTTAATAAAACAAAACGTGTGTAGTAGTCCATGTTCTAAATTTTGTAAATTGCAAATGATTGATCTTTGCATTGCTAAACTCGAATAGGGCTCATTTGAGTTTGGCCATCCGATAATATATATATATATATATATATATATATATACAGGGTGTCCACAAAGTCTGGGTACATAGGGGATAAACACATACTGTTAAAACAAAACAATTTTATTTAGTTATAATGTTAAGACCATCCTTCTCGTCCACTTAAGAGTACCAACTCGATTCTTTCTTCTTTAGACAGCGCCATCATTCGATCTGGGGAGGAAAAATAACATAAATAAATAACAATTATTTATTAATAAATAAAATAACATAAATAAATAACATTATATATATAATTAACATTATAATTAAATAAAATTGTTTTGTTTTAACAGTGTGTGTTTATCCCCTTTGTACCCAGACTTTGTGGACACCCTGTATATATATATAGCCGGACAGTGATATGAAATTTGAAGCCAATACAAAGAACAAATCACTGCCTAAAAATGCCAATACAACTTTCAGATCACTGTTTCTATGGTGATAAAACAAATTAATTCTACCACCACGTCATCAGCGGCGAAATAATAGAATTAATTTAGCAAAAACGCAATATATTAAAACTTTACTCCTTTATATTTAAAAAAATAATAACTAAACTAAAATTTAAAAAATTTAAAAAATTACCTAAATATTTAATACCAAAGTTAAGAATTACTTAATATTTAAAACAAAGCAAAAAAGAGTGGGTGTTTCTCTTTATTACTTATTAATTTAACCTAATAAATTAACTAAATAAATTAAATTATATAAATATAAATTTAAAAAAAATTAAAACTAAACTACTAAAAAAGAAACCAAAATAAATAAATTTTCTAAACCTAAAAAAAAAAAAAAATAATTATAAATGTTTAGCTGTATGTTTAGTAATATAAGTTAATTTTATTCTTATATTCTTTACGGTCTAAATTTCTAAATTGCAAATGATTAATTGAAATCTTTGCATCGCTAAACTCGAAATTATGCATAATTCGAGTTTGGCCATTTCGATATTAAGCCTAATTTTGAAGTATATATAACCGATTGCTTCTCATTTTAAGGTATTTATATATACCTTATTTTTAATTTATATACTTAAACTCATTATTAAGAAAATTGCTCTTTTTTATTTTTATTTATATTTAAAGCACAAATTACAAACATTTAAATGAAGTGAAATAACAAGAGATAAAAAACTTGTCCTGTTGGCGAAGAGTTCGAATCCTACATCCCATTTTGAAAATTTTATTTTGTTATTTATATTTTAATTTGAAAAGTTTGAAATTTAAAGTATATTGGCCAAACAAAATCAGAATTGCATCTTCGTATTAATAATCACAGATCTTTCGTAAAAAACAATTATAGTAATTCAATTGAAATCAATTTTCAGGACTCTGTAATTATTCAAATTTTAGATGTAATTGAAGATGATAATTTAAGATTAATTAAGGAAGTTTATTATATGCTAAAATATCATACAATTTATCCATATGGATTAAACCAAAATTATTTTCAAATTAATGTTTTGAATAATATTGATAATATATGCATATACAATTGGTTTAATATTAAAAAAGAAAATTTGAATTTACAACATACTAAAGCATAATCTAAGTTTCCTCAATTTAATTTTAATAATAAAATTGATTTTGATAAATTTTTTAATATTTTGGAAAATAATTTTGATAATTCTGATATGGATAGAATTTCTTTTGTTAAAAAATTTTTATTTCTTTTAAATAAATCCAAATTAAAATATTTATTAAAACATTTTGACTTTATAAAAATTACAAATACGCATTTACTCCATTTAATCTTAGATATTATTAAGTTTCGTTTAAAATTAACTAAAATAAATTACAATACAGATAATAAAAAACTCAAAGAATTAATATTATTTCATTACACTTCCACTATTTTTGACAAAATTAATATTAGTAATGTACTTAATTCATACATTAAATCCAAATTTCCTATAGATATTTACTTAATGCCTATTTACATATATGATATACCAATTCGCAAATATATTTGTAATTATAAAACTAATGTAAGTTCTAACCTAAATTCTAATTGTCAATGCACATTATATAATAACAATTTTAAATGGAATTCACATATTGTAACAGGAAATATAAATTTTATTGAAGATATTGCTTTAAGAAATTTTTTAAATTTAGATATTAACTATAGACTACATACAAATAAAACATAAACAATTAATTAATAGATTTATTAAAGATATAAATAATTTTATATTAGAAATAAGTTTTAAATACAACATATGTTATCAAAATTTTATTGAGTGGAAACTTAATCTAATATCTAAAATCAATAATAATAAACATACTTCATATGATAGAGTTACTAGTTCTACAAATCATAAATTTAATTTATTTAAAATCAAAAAAACCATTTCCATTTATCACAAACATTACATTTTCACAACTATTGATAAAGCACACAATAATTTAGCTATCATCTGAAAACAATTTTATTTTAACAAAATTAAAGAATTATTAAATGATCAATCTGTTTTCTTAAAAATTAAAAAAAAACTAAAGATTCTATTTTAAATAACTT
>JAFIDM010003189.1:30493287-30508658 GCA_023159025.1 Thereuonema tuberculata | reverse complement strand
GTCCGAATGCTTGAAATTTATCTGGTACATCCTAGTTCAAATTTAAAAGCTAAACAGCGAATAATCGTTTGTGCTGAACTATTTCTTGAGAATAAATTTTGCACTTTTGATAGGACTGCGAAAATTTCACTGCGATTTTTTTATTTGTATTCAAAAGCTATTTGTATTCAAAATAAGCTGTATTTATTGAAAATATGTTTCCTGAAATTAGTTCATTCTGTAATTTTTTTCTTACACTTTCTTATTTTGCATTTGCTTTTGGAATAGCAATTTCTAAACCTTAATTCCTTTTAAAATATTCAAAACTATTAATAACTAATTCATAATCCTTACAATACGGTATCTCTGATTAATTGCCATTTTTGTTCTGTAAGGTCACCGATATTCTGTAACTTCAATTAATATTTTAAGGAATTTTTAATCCCGCTCAAATTGAAGAAACACTTGCATCTAACAATAACAGGTAATATGTTAAAAAAATTTATAGTGGTAGTAATTAAAAATTATCATATTTCGAATTTGAATAAGATATAATAAGTACTACAAAAAGGTAAATAAATAAAAACCAACATTGGATAAGTAGTACTTAACTATTGTCGAAAAATTTTGAAAAATAAATAAATGATTAATAAATAAATGTTAAACTAATTAACCCAGGAAATAAGAAATTTTCAACAAAATTGAAATTGTTGCTTAATACCGTGTGAGATATAAGCTCTCGATCGATACAGAGCCAGAAAGCAAAGCTGGTTAGATGCTGCCATCGCCCGGGAACAAATCAAAATATAAAGTTTGATGACTTCAGCATGTGCATCGCTATCGCACTAGGTAAAGTTAAAATATCGTAAAGCAAACCATCTTACAATGGAACAAGGAGCAGCTGAAATGTAAAGAACTCAAACGTTCATTCAAATGTAGAATTTATTTCAATCTGCGTTACAATGAATGGCTGAAAATTTACAATAGCTTAATTGTGAAATTCTTTATATAACTGAATTATTTTCCTTAGAAATTAAGATCTTTTTAAATAAACAAAAAAGTTTCATTCGGGATTGTTAAAGAAAGTAAATTGAGTATATATTAAAGGATGTTAATATCTTTAAATAATAATAATAATAATAATAATAATAATAAGTCCCCATGGACCCTACCTCCTCGCGGTGGGGGCGGGAACTACACTAGCTTTAGGGTAGACGAAAGGGTCCAACCCTCTATGATGAGAACTCGTTCTAATATAGATCATGCTGCATCGGGTGTGGCGCATGATAAAGTCACCCGCGTTCGGGGGTTAGGCAGAGGCCTTCGTTCGAAAAATATACTACAGTCTCCCGCAGGTGGTGGTGGAGAAAGTGGCACCCCATCCTGTAGTATGGCTACCACAATGCCCGGGCAACACCATCCAGCCCGAACAGTCGGAAGTGTTTCGTCTGTGTCAGAGCAGGCGACCACCAAGACTGGGAAAGCACGCCAGTGCATCCGATGGTCATCGCAGATGAACCGGGATCTTATGCGTGACTTCTACACCATTACACAGTTAGGGACTCATCTCCCAGGATACAGACAGCCACATCACCACGCATTCATCACACACTATCCATCGTTAGGGCTTAGCGAACAGCGGGTAGCGGATCAGCGACGTTCCATAGTAGTAAACAATCTTATTTCCCCATGCATGCTAACACAAATTAGAGAAGTCGGTGAATCCAATCAAAGGACACCATATCCCACCCCACTAGAAGACATTACCTCTATGGCCAACACAGAAACAATCTCTGTCCCTCAGTACATATGCCCCAACAATACAACTAATGGCATATTATGTGCAACACATGATCATTTCTGCACTGCACTAGCACAAAACATAGGCACAAACCCCACATACAGGCTGCCACTTCCCAAAGTACACACATCAAAACAACTCTCCAAATCATACATCATCTCAAGACACACACTATCCCACAATACCTTGATAATATCCAAACATTAGAAGACATAGCCTACACACAACACTGTACTGCGCAGTACAGGGAATCATTCCGGCACTTGGAATCAAGCAACACTACATTCCTCCCACTCCATGCTAACAAAAATTATATTCTCCCTTGGAGACGTCGCCTTGAGGGCCGCATCAGCGACATTAGAGGAGACATATCCAGGCTCACACAGTACTGTGCAGGAAACAAAACAAAGAAACTTATGTCTCAGGTTAGGAAGATATTCAAGCACATATACACTCGCCCTTCACACACAAACCATTATAACCAGATTAAGGAACATCTCGACACACTGAATCAAAAACTCAGTGCACTTTCAAAAAGATTACAAAGATACAAACAGTGCACTCTGCGCAAACAACATAACAACACTTTCTAATGCCATGAGAAAACATTATATAGATCGCTTACATCTCCCTATACTACACCCAACACAAACATTCCCATCAGAGAATCATTACATAAATACTGGTCAGTAACAAAATTAATTCTTCTGTATATATATATATGTACAGGGTCCGCCAGAAAAATGTATACACACTTTAAAGATCAAAAACTATTTATTATGTGTTTGTTTTACATGTAAATACTGATCACAAGTGTAGCACTGCCTTCAGTTAAGCACATGCTTGCTTTCGATGTTCAAAATGTTCGCCGTTGGCGTCCAGACACGTAACGCAACGACCAACGGTCGCCGCAGCTACGGCAGTCAATGTTTGAATTGAGATCTCGGCACATGCCGCTGTAATTTCCCGGCTAAATCCTCCACCAGAAAAGCCGCATGTTCATGTGGATAAGGCGGTCAATCTATCAGGGGTTCATGTTTGGTGTGGACTATCATCTAACGGCTTAGTAGGACCCTTTTTCTTTGATGGTAATGTCACTGAAGAAGTGTACCTGGAAATCTTATGCACATCAATTTTACCAGGTGTAGTGCTCTTTTACGGAGCTTATGATGAGGTCTTCTACCAACAGGACGGGGCGCCACCCCACTATCAGGCTAGCCGTATGAGCTTTTCTGGATGACAATCTGTAGGGACATTGGATTGGAAGAAGAGGGCCCATTGACTCCCCCCCCACGGTCGCCAGGTCTAACCCCTATGGACTTTTACTTGTGGGAAACTGTAAAAGATCAAGTCTATCGACAGAAGCCTCGCACGGTGGAGGATCGCAGGGGAAATTACAGCGACATGTGCCGCTATCTCGTCAAACATTCACCGCCGTAGCTGCGGTGACCGTTCGTCGTTGCGTTGTGTCTGGGTGCAAACGGTGAACATTTTGAACATCTAAAGCAAGCATGTGCTTAACTCAAGACAGTACTAAACTAGTGATCAGTATTTACATGTAAAACAAACACATAAAATAGTTTTTGTTCTTTAAAGTGTGTATACATTTTTCTGGCGGACCCTATATATATATATATATATATATATATATATATATATATATATATATACATACAGTTAAAATAAAATAACTGTAAATAAAAGTTAAGGATAAAAACCTAATGCATTCTTATTAATTAGGTCTAAGAATTATCTTTATATTTAAAATGAAAAGAAATTTAACGTGCCCAATGATTCAAAGAATGAAGCAAGTAAACGAGGCACAACGCTATAAGAAAGGATTCGCACCTTTATAAAATAGAATTTAAATTATGCTAAAATGTTCATACAGTAACAACTCAATTTTTAATTCATCAATTTTTTTATTACCAAAAAAGTTATAAAATAATGAATGAAAACGTTCTTTGAATATTAAATTCAGCGTTCCGCAATTTGAGACCACTGCCTTACTAAACATACGTGTAATGAATTAACTTAGTATTCGTATAAAAAAATTTTGACATAGTAATGCCATAAGGAAAGAATTTTTAGTAAAATTTACTTTGAACGTTTGTAATTATTTGATAAAGGAGAGAATGGATGTCTACTTCGATTTTTATGAAATTGAATCTTTAGATTTTCAACGAGAAAGGAAATGAAATGGATGTAGGAAAAAAATTTTCCTATAAGAAGAAATTTATTTCCGAATCTTTTACTTCATTGTAGGAAATTAGTTCTTTTCGTCTCGAATGCCTTGGAGCTAGAAACAGCCGACTGAACCACTGTTGATTGAATCTAATCCTTTCTAAAAATCCCTCATAATTTGATGTTCAGAAAATGGTCTGAGTTTCTCAGCTCTACAACTTTATCCAATATTTCCTTTTGAAAGCTTTCAATTATTTATTTATTTATTTGTTTATTTATTTATTTATTTATTTATTTAGGTTATTTCTTGTCTTTTCATTAAATATCTCGATTTCATACGGTTTTATTATCACCCGTCGCTCCTCGTCCAATCAGGATTTTCAGGTCAAGTCACAAGGGCACCGGTTCGAATCTCGGTAAAGAATAGAAACGATATATAAATAGAAATCTTTGTCCTCCCGAAGTTAGGGTAAATCATCAAGAAAACAGCTTTTAAATCTACGCAAAATTTTCTTTCTCTTATTTAAAGCTCATTCGAAAATAATTCAAATTCATCGCAGAACCCTTATCAGTAAGCTACGCAGTTTTGAGGCATCTGATGATGGGAACTGCCTGTAATAGAACACAACAATGATACATCGCATTGTTTATCGACTGCAGAGCGGAATTTATTAATTATGGATTAAAATAATAAATTGATATACTTTATTATTAGTAGTAGTAGTAATATATTTTATTACAAGTCAGTTCAGGAAATTATTAAATCTATTCTATATTTATCAAAGACTGTTTTTTTTCTTATGATTTTCAAATGAATATGGAAGTTATGGCATCTTCTGTAACATAAACAATGACAGATACAGCCATTTCCTGATACCATGGTCTTTATTTTTTTTTATGGCTATTTTATTTGCACTTTAACTGTATTCAATAGTGTATGTTATGTACGCAAAGTACCGAACATCCCAGTTTGAATAGTATGTTACAATTTTTGATTCTCATAAATGAATCTGGTAGTACTGTTAGTGATGTTATCATATAACATAATGATGTTCTAGAGTAGTGGTATTCGTGCCCTTTTGAGTACAAGAAGACCTCTAAAGGGTATATGAAGAAAAAAAATTCTACAAATTCACTGTACGAGCATTTTCATTATTTTTTTTTCATTACTTTAAGTAAGTTACTTTGAGTACTGAAAACTTTTATTTTGAAAAGGTAACCTGTTATGGTAGGAGAAATTTCATTTTATTAATTAATTTTTCCTTATTTCTTTGTTTTTTTTTTCTAGGCAACAATTGGATTGTTTACTGTGGTACGAGTCTTAATTCTGTCTTATTCCCTCCGTAATCAAACTCTTGTTTCATCAATTCAGCATCAATAACGTAAAGATAAATTATTTTTGATGGTACTTGAACGAAAAAGTTAGAATATCACTATTCGAGAGCAAGATTGGGCATGTGATTAAACTTTAGTATAATTACAGTGTTCCCGAAATATTCGGGACCTGAGTCGTTCGTAACCCGAGGTATAACTGTATTACTAAATTAAATTACCCATATATACATAATAGCTATGAATGAAAAATATACAATATAGAAAGCTTCATATATAAAATGGCGCACGATAATGAAGCTTTCTTGTCAAATGTCTGGTTTTCTGATGAAAGCCATACTCATTTATCAATCGATAGACCCGCTTTGTGGGATTTGAACGGTCAGACATCGTTGTGCAGAAACCTCTCCATAGTGAGCGAGTAATAATATGGTATGCGATGTTTGCAAACGGCATCTTGGGCCCTTAATTTTTTAAATGATCATGGCAATCTTGTTACTGTGAACCAAGTAACAGGGAAAATATTCTCACACCATTCTAGAGGACCTTATCAGATTCTGCCATTAGGTAATCTAGCAACGGTTCCATGATTTTCTGTTATGTAATGTTCGGCACAGTTCGATACTTTAGGTCGATTGTTCGGTCGAACTGGGCCGAACATTGCATAACAGAAAATCATAATCCAGACCCAAAAGTTACAATTCTTTTCAAAATTCCAGATAAACATAGTCGGTACATAATAGAAGCATGCATCATCAAGACTTTTCAATGCATAAATAAAGACAAAGGGTACACGATAAACCCAAATACCCTATCCTACTTCCAGGACTTAGTAAAAAACCAAAGGGAGAAATTTAAATAAAGAATGTGAACTAATTATTATATCTATTGTATAAAATAATTGGCTTTGTTAAAACTATTTTGATTGTCATTAATAATTAGTTTTGTTAAATATCTTTCATTATTATAACAATAATATATATCATACCAGTATCAGTATTAAGAAAGGAAATGTAATGGAAGTTACTCTTTGTTGTTTTAAAAAGGTTTGAAAAAGCGGAAAAATACAGTTTCCGCGAAATATCACCAGTAATAAATATAATATATCAAAAGAGTATCGTTGTACTTAGGCAAACTGTACTTAGGCGTATGGGAACACTTTGGTTAGGCGGGTTAATTTATTTAAAGAAAATCGCATTTTAACATTTAGAATACAAGTTTATGGAAAAATATTATGAAAATGTTTATTTTATTCTCCTTGTTAGATTTTGGGAGGTTTCTTTCTTCTTCTTCAACTCTTGTTTCTGTTACTGTTTTTCATTTTCTCTTTTTTTAGTTGTTCAGCCTTCTCTTTCTTCAAAGCAGCTGCTTTAAGCCTATTTTCTCTTTTTTTTATTTGTAGCTCTTCCTTTTCTTTTGCAGCTTTCAGTTTCATTTTATATACCACATTGTATATAATGCAAAATGTTTATTGTAAGTAATTTATTGTATCTATTGTAACCTTATTTCATCCATGGTGCGAAAGTGTATTCTGGAATTTATAAAACTAAATATGTTTAATAATACAATTCTTTCCTCTGATCGTTTCAATGTGCAATAGCCTAGCCTACAGTGGAAATATTGCAATAATAGATGAAAAGAAATTAATTTTCTTATGTATTTTCCAGTCATATTGTCCTTCTCCATCCCATAATTTCCTTAGCATAATTTCCCTTGTTTTTAAACTATTTTATGGCTATGCCTCTGTTAATTCGGAAAACAACTAGAGATTTCCAAGTTATGTCGTGAGATCTAGGCTAGGCGTTGACAGAAATGTAAACCTCGGATACTATCCTCTATTTAAATATATCACATTATTATTTTTTTATAAAATTAATTTCTTTTCAGCCTACGTATATTACATTTGAAAAGAAGTATAGCCTAATCATCCTGTTAATAGGCAAAAACTGTACATATGGATGTCGGTCGGTCGGTGTGTTTGTGTGTCATCCCAATAGCGCTACAGACACAGTATTTAAGAAAAAAAATACAAGGTAGCGCTACCAATATTTCCGTGTCATCCCAACAGAGCTACAGAAACAGGAGTTACGCAGTAATAAAATACAAGGTGGTGTCCACCAACATTTCTTTGTGTGGATCGATATTATTTTAGGGCAGTAGGTTAACTTATAATGACTCTAAAATGACTCACACACTTTATTGACTCTTCAAGCATATTTCGAAACTAACCTCTAAATATGGATAATTACATGCTTGCAAGAGGTCCCATGATCAAAATACATATGCTGTTTTATTGCTTAGTCATCAGTCAAATTATACTTGGGCTGTTATGGACGTCATGGATTTCAAAAAATGAGCTTGGGACATCGTTTTCAATCTTGGATTTTTGAAAAATGTCACGGTATTTTAAAAATGTGGAATCTGTTTTACTTCCGTGAATATTTCACGGGTTGCCACTAGTCTTTAATAAGTAAGATAAGTGTTTATATTTTTTTATTAAAATGTTAAGTAGACTAAGCTACACGCTAACAAATAAACAATGGCTGACATGTGGGCTATTGCATGGCCGACATTTGGTCAATAGCTGGACGGCATTTGGGCCATCCATGGCCGACATTAGGGCAACTTGAAAAAGGAAAATAAAATGTAAATACTGAAGCACCTTAAAGTAATAAATACTAATTACTTAGTAAATAAGGTTAAAATATCAGCTAGGTGTTTGCTAATATCAAAATCATACAAAAAACATGAAAACTAAGTATTGCTTTGGCTTGGAGAAAATGAATTCTCAACTTTGCAATCTGAAGAATCTCGCCAAAACAATCGTTTTCCGTAACAATCAATCTCACGTCTTCGATGAGAGCTTAAAGTAAATGGCGACATCTGGAGATGACAATTGAAACTAAGATAGGATGACAGTCCAAAGATGTAAAAATCGTGTAAAACGAAAAACAAAAGCTAGACCGCTACGTGTTTCTTAAATATCAAAAACATTTGGTGGCTGACATTTGGTCACTTTATCTTAACGATTTTCAATAAAAAGATTTTTACCAATTGATGATTCACAATTACTACAAATCACACGTCATAAATAACGTTTTAAATTCCGTCCTTTATTGAAGAGTGTCTGCTCGTAATATTTTTTAATTTTTAATTAATTTAATATTAACATGTACATACAAGAAAATACGGTCGAGAGTAAGAAATGTAATAACAGTATGTAAATGTAAAGATATATCTTAATTGCTTTTCTCTGTTTAATTTCTTTTTAAAAGGATTTTTACAATGTACAAAATGATTTAAATTAATAATAACAATACTCAGACAAGAACCTTTAAAAAGTTTTTTAATTTAAAAAGTTAAAAGTATACCTTTTAAAAGTATACTTAAATTCAGGAGACTTCAGGTTGCTTTGCGGAAAACCACTCTTCAACATTGGTTAAAGAGGGGTTTTCCGCAAAGGAACCTGTAAGGCTCCTGAATTTTAAGTATATTTTTAAAAACTTTTAAATGTTTTTGTTTGTGTGTTGATTTCTTTTTCTAATTTTCAAATTTCTAATTTTTCCTTTTGTTTTGTCTGAATTTGGGAGGCAATATGTAAGTTTACTGTACATTTGAGTGTATATAAATATGTATACATGTAATTAATTAATTAGTATGGAACGCACCGAAGTGCGAGCTTCGGAATCAAAGCACCCGTGTTCCAGGGAGCTCTAATGTTCCCAAGAACCCCTAGCAGACTCCCGATAATTTTTAGGTTTAGATACTGAGGTGGTTTCCCGTTTGCCTTCCTCAGGACGCCATTACGGAATGACGTCAGACCGAAGAGAAAGCGAAGAAGAGGCGAACAAACACAGTAAAGGAAAGTTGAAACATCCATGCTCTCGACCGGGATTTGAACCCGGGTACCGGCACACCGGTAGATATATATTGTATTTATAACACTTTAATATAATACCAAGAAACATTGATCTTAATTTGTACATTATAATTTCATTAAATTCCTGAACCCATTTGATCACAAATCTATCTGAAATCTTAAATAAGAACTGAAAAAAGGTGTATCCAGTTAAATAAATAAAGAAGTAAATCATTATTTAAATAATATATGAGAAAAACAATTCAATAGTGAAACGAATTGAACTCAAGAAAAGAAAGGAAGAACGGGATTACTAACCTTTTCTTGTGGTTTAAAATTGTGTTTTCGTTAATCAAATTTATCTGTTTTTTTTTTTTAGGGAAAACGTATGAGGAAAATAAGCCTTCATGGTCTTTACAATAATAATAGGTATGAGTGCAACGGAGAGGTTGCGCGGACAACAATGAAGTCGAGATGTTAAGCGCAAGCCGTTGGAATCAATTGTTAGTGTTTCTTGGAAGAGAAAAAATTAGTTTTCAAAAGGAGCTTCTTGCGGAAGCAGTAAATATTTTTTTCTCTGACATGGGAGAAAGAATTTAAAATACATCTATGGCGAAATAGATATATGTGTGAAAGTCAATGCCAGACAGTGAAATTCCCAGATGAGTTTAATGGAAAACTCAATTTATATTTTTTTTTGATTCTTGAGAAATCGGAAAAAAGAATCTGTGCAACGAAGAACGGAGAATAAGCCTTATCTACGCACAACGTGAATTGGATTACGACTATTATCGAACAGTTGTTTGCTTTTGATGAACATCGATTTATTTTCTCTTAAGGATAAGTTGTAAGTACAAATCATTTACTTATTCTTGAATTTACGCGTGGGAATGTTAAACAGTTGAAGATGACGAAGGATTTTCGCATTGAAGAATCGTTATTCGAAAATGGCGGCGACTCGAATCTACATGACCGATAGGAATTATATGGATTAAGTTAAGGCGAAGAACTTTAAATCTAGTCTAATGATCCAGAGAATTATTTATGCGTGATAAAGAAGTTATTTTCTTTATTTAAGTCTATAAAGTGAATTGTGAATATTTTCGCATAAGGTGTTAAGCCTAATTTAGCATAAGGTGTTAAAATCCAGATAATCGTAGAATAGTGCTATCAGGATAATCAATCGCTAAATTAGAATTAAAGGCAGATCAACTTTAATCGAATCATAGATGTTACTGATTTGTTAAGAGAACTTTTTTCTTATAAAATAAATGATGTTTTCAAGTGAACTTTGAACATTTAAGAGAATCGATATAGAAGACTAACATCGATTGAATAGTGAATTGATTTAATGATTAAAGTTAATTATTGTGTTGCTGCTTAATGTTAATAGAAAGAATCTTAGAAAGATAGCGGAGACTTATTATGTACATTGCCAAAGATAAGTTAATTGTAACCATATATTTTGTCTTTCTTAGATTTTCTTCTAGATCTTCCATATGAACTTAAGAAGAGGGAATGAGTTACTATTAATCACATCATTGTATTCTAGGATAGGACTTTTGAGAATCTCGATTATAGCCTGCAAGTATAGTACCTAGAAGATAAATATTCAAGAGAAGTGTTCCCTACAAGTAGATGTTATTGACGGAAGATTTCTTATCTGTAAATTTTATTCTCGAGGAAGAGAATTAATTGTAACCCAACAAGACAACATGTTTCATTAAAAATAGATTTTGTTATGTTTTCTGGAAGTTAACTCTGCAAAACTTTTGTAATCAGTTTTAGCTTACACCAAAACCCGATTACAGCAAACATAAATATATACACATTGAAGAATTGCTACTTAACTGTTGATCTAGAATAATAATATTATTATTTCATTCCAGATTAAATTCTACCACTTCAATTAGTCTAAAACAATATTTTCAAAACAGATTAATAATTTTAACAGCAAAAAAGAAAAAAACTAATGAAGGAGTTTCACAAACATCAAGTTTAGGTCCAACACTTTTTATTCTTTACATCAACTCCCTCTTCCTCCCCTTATATATATATCTCAACCGCTTTAGTTGGAAACACGAATTAGAAAAAAAGGTTCTTTGCCAATATCGAAAAGAGACGTTTTCGACTAATTTCTATTTTCGGGTCCTAAAAGATGTAAATGGGGAGGAGGTTGGAGCAAACTTTACTGTAGGGAACTTAGCGAGGTTTTCAGGTTACAAAATCAGAACATAACTTTGTAATTATCACTTGCTTTTTACCAACTGAGGTTTAAGGTTTAAGCTGAAGGTTTAATCATCTCCACAACAATATATTATAAAATATATTTATTAAACGAATTTTCGGAAAGTCTTGTCTTCTTTCCTTTTTCAAGTTTTTTTTTTCTAAACAATGAAATGATTCTAGAGATGTCACATATCATATACACTCTCCTGGACATCATTTGAAACAACAATCACTCACCGATTATTAACAATATTACTTCTGGCAATCACTTATCTCTGACTTATAAACTGTTATTCCTTCTAACCATTCTTCTTTTTATTTAAATTTAAATTTACAATTTCAATTCTTCAAATTTTACCAATTTTGTAATATCTACACATGATTTTTCCATCTCTCTTGCCAAATTTCCCAGTACTTTATCAACATCCATTCCTTCATTACGCTTAAGATTACTATCCTTAGTATTTCTTATAATTATACTTTCTATTATTTTCCTCGTTTTTTAATCTTTATCTATATATAATAATTTAACCTCATTATTAATGCAATGATTTAACTGACAGTGGTGCTTAGCCAATTCTGACTTGTCCCCTTGTTTCTTCTAATGTAATATACGTGTTCTAAAACCCTCTCACGAATCAGGGTTTTGCTTTCTTCAACCTAAAAATTTCCACAATTCAAATATTTTTTTTTTTTAAAATTATTTCCATACCCACTTTCATACATTATCATATTTTCTCTCACTTTTATTTAATTTGCAACATATGATATTTTTTAATTTATTTGTATATTCAAAAGCTATTTCAATATCACAGGTTTTACAAATCTTTTTAATTCAAAACTGTTTTTATTGAAATATGGAACTATTAATCTTTTTTTCTTATTCTTGTCTCATTCTTTAATTTTGAGGGTAACGTATTCCTTTAAGGCATTATCAATGAAAATTTCTCTAAAGCCATTTATCTTCAATATAATTTTTATTTTATCTAATTCCCTTTTGAATTCTTTTTCTGAGCTTATGGTTCTATCAATTCTGTTAATAAAGTTGTCAACTATATTCTTTTTAATATGAATACCAAGACCCGACATAAAATTTACAATATAGTCGCTTAATGATTCTTTTCTATAATGTTTCAAAAACAAATTATTGTGTTTTTTTTTAATCAAAAAAAAACATCCAAGAAGTTTATTCTATCGTTAATCTCTTTTTCCATTTTAAAATTGATATCTACATTTCTCTCGTTAATATCCTTAAAAAAATTTTGGAATTGGCGAATCGTGCCATACCGTTTTTATAATACACTATAATGACGACATACTAATATATATCACTTCCTGGCTTTCTAAAAGGTACTCGAATACTTTTGGACAAGCAGTGTATTACAATAATAAGTTTTTACTTCCTAAAATTTAGGAGAATAATAACAATATAATTCATCGTAGGAAATAATGCTACAATACAGTTAAAACTTTTTAACTTCTCAATTTCTTTTTGACTCTACTTTCTGCCTCTGATGTGAGGTTCGATTGATTTATCTAA
This sequence comes from Thereuonema tuberculata, assembly GCA_023159025.1. NCBI lineage: Eukaryota > Metazoa > Arthropoda > Chilopoda > Scutigeromorpha > Scutigeridae > Thereuonema > Thereuonema tuberculata. The sequence goes on along the minus strand of JAFIDM010003189.1, from coordinate 30,495,734 downwards.
GGTTATAAGCGTGCATAAATTTTATAGCTTTAAATTAAAATACGAATTTCACTTAACTAGGAAATTTTTATTCACGATTTTTTTGCCTTATTGATCGAAGATGGGGGCTGTTGTAGCGCCTTAAAATCTGTTTCTTTGAACTTCATTTCCCACAAGATTTTAAGACGCTTAAATCCCAACATTTCACCGTGAGGTGCTAAGAAAGTCATAAAAGATCTGAAGGATTTGCCACAACTAAGTTCCTTTTTTTTTCTTAGGAAAGCTATAACTTTTTCTACAGTCTATGTGTTAAGAAACAATAAAGAAAAGTTTTTTAAAGCCTCAGTTTTTCTTTTTAGAAGTAACTTTCTTTTACTTTTTTCTTTTTTTCTTTTAAACTACGTTTGTTTGATTATTATCAAAGATTTCACTTTGTAAATTCTCATTTAAAAATATATAATAATCAATAGTGACTCTTTACTGTCAACAAAAAAAAAGACAATCTTAAATTCCAGTAAGGACATATCTCCCGAAACTTTCCGTTATAAATAAATCTTATAATTTGGATTTTGAGATAAAAAAAAAACCCAAATAAATCAAGCCTCTGAAATTACAACTAGCTCTTAAACCTAGATAGTCGACAGACAGTATTTAGTAAACCTGAACTTCACAAACTACAGTTGCCAACCACCTTACTTGACAACACTTCCTGTCTCTAAAGAAGATGTAAGATAGCATTTATTATCTTCGCATTTCATTATTTGAAGCTAATAATGATTTAAAGTAGTTTATTCTTTGGAATAGAAAGTTCATTTTCCATTTTCACTAAAATTCAAACAAAGAAATATTTATATTAATATAGTTAGTTAAGTTAAAGTATCCCTCAGCAGGTGGATATTGGTATTGGGTCGCGAGAGATAAAACTTTCCTGACAAATAAAACTAACTTAAGGTAAGGTGGTCAGCCCAACGCACGCCCGCCATTAACCCCGAGAAAATGTCTGGATAATTCAGAGTGAAAAAAATCCCCAAACGTCTCGAATTATTGAACATGGCTATTCCAGCCCTCAATCAAGTGTCTGAGACTTGGCTTCTAGTTTAACTACGATGATTTTTTTTATTAAATAAGCTTTGTGTTCACTATTATTATATAAAATCTTTTAAAAATAGCTGAAAAAGCTTGAAATAGAAAATGTTGATGTAGGTTATTATCATGATCGTTCAAACATACTTAACTCTAAATCAAAATTGATCTAGTTTTATTTACATAAAATTTAAATAAACAACCATTAGAAAATAACATTTCTGCACGCTAAATGAAGAAACAAAAATATTAATTTATTTGAGTGAAAACTATTAATATATATTTCTTTAAATCTTTAATTTTACTGCTTAATTTTATAATTAAGGAAAGTAAATAAATAACGTAATTAATTTTTTTATTGGAAAACATTACATCAAATATTAATTTTCATTTTAATAAATCCGAATGTCAAAGAATTATAATGCAGTTATGAACTCCTTTGATATAATGAAAATGAGTTTAGCATTCGTCGTATTATTAATATGGTATTATTAAAGAAAATAATCTATCGAAATTGTATGATTCTTAAGAAAACCTTAATCGTAATCAATACTATGAGAAATTTTTGTTTTATTTTTTGTTTTTATTGGGGAATTTACTAAATTTCTCAGTAATTACTTACAGATGCTAGAAATTGAGAAGTTAAAAAGTTTTAACTGTATTGTAGCATTATTTCCTACGATGAATTATATTGTTATTATTCTCCTAAATTTTAGGAAGTAAAAACTTATTATTGTAATACACTGCTTGTCCAAAAGTATTCGAGTACCTTTTAGAAAGCCAGGAAGTGATATATATTAGTATGTCGTCATTATAGTGTATTATAAAAACGGTATGGCACGATTCGCCAATTCCAAAATTTTTTTAAGGATATTAACGAGAGAAATGTAGATATCAATTTTAAAATGGAAAAAGAGATTAACGATAGAATAAAATTAACTAAAGTTAGATCTAGTTGATAGTTTTTCAATAGCCTAAATAATTTAATAAAGAAGATATAATCTTTACGTTTTCAGCGCAAAGCAGTAAACAAGTATAAATAAAAAAAATTGACTGATTTGATGGTTGAGTTGCCGATTTCTTTATTATCAAGGGATTTGGTAAATAAGTCAAGTTCTGATTGATACAGAAACAAAGTGCCATGGGATTGGTTTTTTGTTTTAGTCGTTTCAAAAGTAAAATAAAAATATAAATAATTAAATGTAAAAGTTTTTGTTGATTGCAATTTAAAACCTTCTTTGATGTTATAGGTACCGTAAATAGAGTCTGATTGAAATGCTTGTCAGTAATTAGGGGCAATTATTCAGAAAGCTCATTACTGGTAATCCGCCAATTAAAACCATTTAGGTGTAAGATATTTTACAAATCATTAACTGCAAAATACT
>JAFIDM010003189.1:30453825-30477880 GCA_023159025.1 Thereuonema tuberculata | reverse complement strand
CATATTTTGATTCGTTTCCAAGTGCTGCTTTTCAAATACAAACGTAAGAGAACGTTTTCTTATTAATGTTTGTTCTTATATTGACGATGATTGTTTGTAATCTACAAACTCAGATTTGGTTACATCTATCATGCGAAAGAAAATATCTTTTGGGTTCTGAGAGACATTCTGCTGTTATCTCTGGAAGGCTACGCTTCTTCTACAATATATAGGGATTGCAATGAATATACAGTTCTTAAATCTATTGCTTTTTATGTATTGAAGCCTAAGTCGTAATGAACAGTTCATTTTTGGTCGCTTCTCTGCCACACACACTCACCACACACACACGATGGGCACGTGACCAACGATTCGAAGATCATTTTCTCAGTCAGCAGGGAAGCCGAATAGGTGGCAGTGAAGCCCTAAAAATTGTGCGGGTTTCTATAATATAAAAACATTTAAATATAAAAAAATATAAATATAAAAAAATACAAATATAAAAAAATACAAATATAAAAAAATATAAGTCTCTCTCTCTCTGGTGTAACTGTCTTTATGACAGGTTTCAATTGGACGCGCTCCATTTTCTTCTATCCTGTGCATCTTTCTTCTATTGTTTATACTTTCTTCCCCTTTTAACATCATCAAGCATTCCAATCCTTCTTCTTCCTCTTCCTCTCTTTCCTTCCACTTTTCCCTCTATTATTCTTTGTTGTAGACAATTTTTGTTGTTGTACAAAAACATGGTTTGCTCAGTATATTTTAGTTATATTACGGATAGAAGATGATCCAATTTTGAATTCAGAGAATTTTTCCGTATGGTCCGTGATGAGAAATTTGGACGTGAAAATTCCCATAGAAAAGCAGTAGAAACGATTTACTGAATTTCTATCAGATTTTAACTATTCGTTTATTAATCAGTTTATGAATCCACTCTCAACTGATGTCATTAAAAACAATTCGATTAGCCTATTTCAGTAGGTGTTTGTGGAAAAAATTAATATTCTCAGGAAACAGAAAAATCTAAATTACTGTGCAATATAGGTCTTATAATTTGAAAATGAACGACATTGTTTGTTTATATTAATTACGACTTGAAAATACAGAGAAAATTTACAAAATGATACCATTTTAAGCTAAGGAGACTTTCAGTTCTATCAAGAACATCTTTCGAATTGTAATTTGAATTTTTCGTTTTAATTATCAAAATATTATCTCAATTTAATATTAAGCTAATATTAGATCACATACATCTGGATTTCTTGGAGTCTCTGAATTGTTCTGGAACATTCTTTTCTTGTAGCCTACTTCACTTGATCAGTGGGGTCAGTCTGTGTATCAGTGAGGTCTGTCGCTAATTTGAACTACAGGATAAATCTTCTTGAAGCTTGGAATGAATATTTTAAGACAAATCACGATCTAACTTTTGTATTCGAAATTTTTACGTACGAGTCCTTGTCGAAAAATTAGCGCTAGACGACGAAAAAAATTACTTTAGAAAAACATGGGAAACGAAACACTGACTTTGTACCGATAACTTAAACAAAGGATATTATTCCTCTTATTTTCTGCTCAAGTTGTAATATATATAAAATTATTTAGATTCTGACAATGTGAAAATTTAGTTGTTTTTTTTTTCCAGAAATTGAAAAATCTCTTCTGTGATTTATATTGAGCAGATGTTGGAATTCCAATAAAAGGGAGAGTTTTGTGTTTTCCACAACAACAACAAAAAATATTTTTTAAATTTTGAAAGTAAGTTTTAAATTCTTTCAGTGACTTCTTGTAAAATTATTTCGCTGTTGTTGTTAGCATAAGACTATACTATTACTGAGAATTTCAAATAAAGATTGCATTATTTTTGCATGACCTCGCCTTTAATAGTAACTGTTCGGAACATAAAGTAGTTGATTACTTTAGTAATGATATCAAAGTATCTGAGGCAGAAAGAAAACCATATGATTTGTGTTAGCTTTAGGCGAGACAAATATCGTGGCTTGGATCAAAATCTCTTTCTTTTGGCTTTGCTACAAAGGAGGAAGTGAAGCAGAAGCAGGACACGTTGAGAAAATGACATCGTCTCCGCTAGGCTGCGCTTTCACCAGGGATTCAGTTGCTTTGCACCAATTGGCTTTTCTAATTCAACGAAAACTTTAAGGAATTTTTTGTGTCCTTAATTCAATTCCCAAGAAAGGAAGTTTTACCCATTATAAGCCGATCAACCGTAATAATGTCGAACCCAGAGATTTAGGAAAGCTTTACAAAGAATCGACCAAGGAGAAATAATAACTCATAAAGTATCAAAGTATATTAGGAAACAAATTGGATTCGTCTAGTTAACGTGACATCACTACGGGATTTGCAACTATGTATCCGAAAATATTCCTCAGTTTGGTTAATGTGATGGCTTTAATTAAAATATACTGTTACATTTTGAGTTAGCTTTAAGTGACGTATATAATTATTTTATATTTAAATTAATACAAAATAACACTTTAGACTCGAATCATTTAATATCACACAAAGGAAAGAAATAATATTTATTAATCTGTCAAGATTACCGAAACATCAAATGATTTGTACTTAGAATATCAATTAAATAACAAATATAAATGTGACATATAGAATAAATTCTATTTTTCATAAATATTATTTTTATCTAATAAAAAAAATATTTCCACTTTTTACGTTAACATAACAATATTTGATTCAGAGCTTCGTTGAGGACTATTTTTAAAAGTGCAGTGGCAAATCGTTCTGTTACTTTCGCAACGATTTTCAATAAGAAGACTTGAAGTGAAGATAAAATGAAGTATTTCGGGTTTGAAAAAAATAGGCACATCAATCATTTAAATTCATATTCATGGGAACAGTTTATAAATTAAAGTGTAGAACATGCGGAGGCGTATACTTTGGAAACTCAGGACGAATGTTAGAAGAACGGGTAGATGAACACGTCACAGCTTTTAGGAACAATCGACCTAAAGTATCGAACTGGGCCGAACATTGCATAACAGAAAATCACAACCCAAACCCAAAAGTTACAATTCTTTTCAAAATTCAAGATAAACAAAGTCGTAAATAAATATAATTAGAGAGAGAGAATAAGTGAAAAATTTAAACAATATCAAATCGGTTTCCTAAGTTTTATTATGAAACTATTAACAATCCATTGAAGCATAAAGTAAAAAAACAGTAAGGAAATAACAAACATGAAACTCCAAATGAAACCACTCCTAGCAACTACATCACTTTAAATAGAAAGAATTAAAGGTCTGATTGCTACAAAATTTGGCAACCACCAAGTGAAGTGAACTAGAACGCATTAACAATTAAATCATCACAAGGCAAAGAAATTAAAACTCTTCATTCTAAAGTGGAAATTAGTGGGTAATTATTAATTGTCAATTGTATAATTTCATTACCAAATAATTCAATTACTTTTCAATGACATTATTAAATAATTGAATTACACCGTCTCCAATGTAATGCATTACAGATTAATTCAATTACATTGTGCAAGTTATGGGATTACCTTGTAATGCATTACAGGTTAATTGTAATCTGACTTCCATTACCTTTTAATGCATTACTATCCAACTCTTTTGGAAATATTGTATGATGTTTGTTTCAAAAATTGCATTAATAATTTGTAAACGTGATTGTGTTGTAGTTAAATAGTGACTAGTTGCGACCCGTTAAATATTCACGGAAATAAAACAAATTCCACATTTTTAAAAACACAAGATTGAGAAACGTTCTAAGCTAATTTTTTTTAGAAGCCATGAATTCCACAACAGCCCGTATGTTAAAATAATATTATAATATTGTTAAAATAAAAAAAAATAAAAAATTGATTTACCACTTTCATAGTAGCCAGCGCTGCGGTTTCTCATTATGAATCATAATGGCAACCTGCTGCCCTAAAAGAATAGGCTCGTCGAAATTGAGGCAATATTAACAGAAGTAAAACAAATGCCACATTTTTGAAATACCCTGAAATTTTTGAAAAACACAAGATTGAAAAAGATGTTCAAAGCTAATTTTTTAAAAGCCCTGACTTCCGCAACAGCCCACATATAATTTGAATGACTAAGCCAAATTTTGTTAAAATAAAAGAAAAGAAAAAATTGATTTATCAGTTTCAACAATAACAATAACGAATGTCCAACAGCCAATATCAATAATCCTGTCTGGTTAACAATGACGGCACGTGTTTCGTCATTGTCACCTACTTGTTGATTAGTGAGCGAGTGGCTACACAGCCGAAATTATGTAAAAACCGAGGTTTTGCAAACTCTCTGATAAATTTTGACGCATGAACTTCATGCATTTCAGTGTAAACTTCATTTATGTGGGAAAGAAAATTCCAATACGCTGATAATAATTGTGTAATCGCGACCCGTCGCCGTTAAATGGGAAGAATATTCGAGGCGCCATGTTTAAACATGGGCGTGACGTCATGCCTGACGTGTTTCAACGCTACACTGTGATTCGTTAATTCAAATTATAAATTTACAACTTTTCCGTACAACTTTTGCCTATTAATAGGATGATTGTTTTATAAAAGGAAAAGCTGGGCATTATCTTTGAAACAATGAACAATAGAAGTGTGTGACTGTTGTTGTCACAATGGGTGTAGAAATCATGATCGACAATAAAAGGCAATAGTTTTAGTTCAGTAACTGAAGATGCTCTTATACTGGTAGATGGATCTTTATATTGCTATGTTCAAAGTTATTCTAGACCAGAATAAGAATAACGTTGTTAAGAATACATAATACATAATGCAATTCGATTCATCGTTAATGAAATTGAGAAATTAACTTCCTAAAGAAGAAAGTTAAGATACTTACACGAAATATCTATTCAACGTTGGATCATGTGCATCAAAATTGTGACTATTGAAAGTGCAGTGCTCTAACCTTGGACTTTTCAAGCGTATGTTAAACACACGTTATTTATAGATGAAAATTATGGTAAAACTTTACTTATTTTTTTGAACTTACGCCAAAATAGAACTGGTTAGGCATATTATCTTAGAATGCTTAATTCGAGTTATTGTAGAAAGATCTTAACCTGGAGATTATTTCTTTATGAAAATTTATTGAGCAGATTTTACATTTGTTTTATTAAAGGCGTTTGCCTCAAATTATTTATTACCTACAATAAGAACATAACTCTACTTGAGTATAGTGTACCACATCAGACAAATTAAATTTTACAGTTTCAAACTACAAAAATAAACTTAAAATGACTAAATTACTAAAATTGTAAGTTGAAGTGCGTTCTCAGATACGGAGGTATGCATCCATGGAAATACTCAAACACTTCGCAAGGGCTTCAAGTACCAAGAGTAGGGTTCAGTCCTTCTCATCTACTGAGGAATAGATACTGAGGGTTTTTTTTCTTTGGCATCCAGAAAATCATTATGGAATGGCTTCAAACCTGAGGAGAAAATGAAGAAGAAGCAGACAAAAATAGGAAAGGAAACAAACATCCATGCGATGCCGGAATTCGAACCCAGATTTAAACGCATCAGCCTCGAGGCAAGCCGCCGCTTTGACCACAAGGCTGAGTCTGAACGACTTGTTGAAATTGGGCAACAACAAAAAACAAACAGAGCAGGCTTGACATTGAAAAGAAATCGGAACTGTTTAAAACAGATGAGAAATTTGTAAAAATTCTGTTGCTTTTCATTACGGAAGTCTTTCAATTACATTAAATTCACTAAGATTTAATTAAAGTTCATTTAATTACCCTACAAAGAACAACCTCCTGTTTTAAAAGATTGCGATGACTTAAATGATTTAATATTTTTAAGTTTCACTACTTAGGGGAAAAAAAAGTAATCAATCAATTTTGAGAAAAGGTTTCTTTCCACTAATTAAAATATTAATTATTAAGATAATTTTTTTGAAGTTTTTATGTATATATATTTATATGCATAAGAAAAAAAAAGAAATGAAAAAAATCATTGAGGAATATTTCTGGAAAGCTTCACCAGACGGCGCGACGTGTCCAGTAATTTCTTAAAGGTTGTCTTAACATATCAATTAGAAAACTTAATTCTTTAGTAAACTTAGTAGGATTAGAAACTTTAATCACTTCAAATTATTATTTGATTTTAACTAACTAAAATTACATTCAACATTAACATTATTCTTGATTATAAAAATTAAAGTTTATTATTATTTCAATGTGAAAATTCATTATTGCTAGTTTTAATTAAAAACATTCATGTAGCAAAAGACTGGAAACAGCAGTTCTTTTTATTATGATTCTGTAATGGCGCCATTTTTGACTAATGTCACACAACTTAATTGGCAAAGTATATCAAGAAATTACACTTTTTTTAAAAAAAATAACTAAAGCTAATTGAATTAAAATTGATTTCCATGAAGTCCTTCAAGTGTATTAACTTATTTTTAGACCAGTTCAGCAATTTTATTTACAAAACTCAAAATGTTAAATTGCCGAGGAGTTCGGAAGAAGTTTAACCTTACTTATGTTCGCTTTTTGTTTTCTTTTGTTTTTTAAAGTCGTGAAACCTTCAAATATTAAGTCTACATTTATATTCAGATTATATTATCTAGTGAATATAAACATTACAATTTTTTATTTTCTGAAAACAACAGTTCTTACTGCAGTAGTCTAAAAATCAAAATAATTTTTAATTACATCAAAACACGCACAAATTAATGGACTAGCTAATAGGGAATTCAAATTCATTGTTTATTGATAGAGACATATTAAATAGGGACAGAAGCAATTTACTTAGAATCCAATGCTTTTGTTTTGAGGAATTTATTATGTTCTCGCGCCGATTTCTCGAGAAATGATCAATTTTGAAAAGATTTGAAACATAAAAAAGTAAATTGTTGTAATACACGAATATGCAAAGCAAATTTCAAAAAATCATTCAGTAGTTTAAAAGTTGCCGTGCTGGCGTGGTCGTGCGGTCTCGGCGGCGGCCAGCCGTGGCGTCCAGTGCGCTGGGGACCCGAAATCTGCTCTGTAGGTAGTGGTCCCCATTTGTCTTCTATATGTTACAGGCTATAGTAGTTTAAAAGTTATTGGACTCGGGCAGACATACATATACACAGGCTGATTTAATTGATAAGCCTCACTTTCTTATTGGTTAAAAAAATGGCAAATAATTTATTTGTTATTTTCCCTTAAAACCTTCTTTGGGCTCACGGGTGTACTCATTGAAAGAATAGGATCATCACAAAAGTTCACCCATGTTAACGCCTGGGGAAAAAATGCGGTCTGCATTTTACAGAAGGTTGAGTGAACTCTAAGTCCTTCTGCAGGGAAAAATCTTTGACCTCTTCCGAGAATGAAATTCGGTTTCCACCACTTCCTTAGTCCAGTAAATACATCATAGGCTACAGGACAGAAAAATATGATAAAATATTATATCGGTTGTTTCTTAAATACAGTAGTTACATAAACCTTCCAATTTTATCTCTCACTGAACATTCAAGTTATTCGTTACACTTTTCTTTAGCCGTATCATTGGAATTTTGTTTCATACATTACTTTTTATTTCAAGTAAGATCAATATTTGAGACCAGAAAGCAATTTGAATTTACGGGAAATTTTGATGTTGTATTCATTGAGAAGTGTATGACACTACTAAATGAGGTAAAAGTTAATTTTCAATAGTTTTAACATTGACATATTAACCATAATTAATAAATAAACTCTTCTTAAAACATCAATCTTTAATAACGCCAAAAAACTTCAATCTTACATCTCCTGGCAATATTTCGTTGGGCCTCATCGGCTCGATTTTTTCAAGCTTTTTAATCTTATGGGAAAAAGGAATACCTCCCTCCTTCCTAATCACCTACTTAATAAAACACAATCAAGAATTCTGAAAAAATGTGAGATAATGAACAAAAACGTGAAGTACAATAATGTTCACGGTTTCATGCTCAATTGTTCAAATAATTGTCTTTAGATTTTCAAATTCGTGTCTTTTTTTTATTAAAAATGTCTAATCCTATTTTAAAATAAAATCATTGTCTTCTTATAAAAACTGCCAATCATAAAGTTATCTTCTTATAAAGCTGCCAATCATAAAGTAAAATCGCTCTCTTCTTATAAAATATTATTTCCAAATCATAAAGCTTCTAATCATAAAACTGTCTTCACGTTTTTGTTTATTTTTTCACGTTTTTTCAGAATTCTTGATTGTGTTTTATTATGTAGGTGTTTGGGAAGGAGGGAGGTATTCCCTTTCTCCCATAAGATTAAAAGGCTTGAAAAAGTGAGCCGATGAGGCCCAACGAAATATTGCCAAGAGATGTAAGATTGAAGTTTTTAGGAGTTATTAAAGATTGATTAACCGTAATTGACTATTATTTCTCGAGAATAAAATAGTAAAAAGCGAATTCAAGTTATATTTTGTCGAGGCGTTCTGAATAAAAAAAAAAGTCCAACGTTAATATGTAGAAAAATTTTGAGGTAGAAAGCGGAGTCATAAAAAAGTTAGAGGCTAATATTGATACATCCGAAAAAAATCCTAGCATATTTCTTATTTGAAAACAATAGAGCCGTAGCACTAATATCCGAAATGTCATTCATGAATATTCATGTATATTAATACTTCCTTTAGTAATAATAAAAAACTATTAATATATATTTTTTACTCTTCCAATACTGAGTTTTGAATTGTGGTGAAATTTGAAAAATGTTTTGTTAGTTCAAAACTGAGATAGGTCAAATAACGAAAATAAACCCTGAAGGTTTTATTTTTCTTAAAGAGAGATGATACATAATCGAAATATTGCGAATAATAGTAGAAGTAATTATATGACAAATACTTAAATGAAATATTTACGTTTCTTAGGCTATTCAACTTAACTGAAGATCTATTGTATAATTGTTAGAATTCATTATTAGATTTCCAGAGTGAATGGAAAAAAACTCCTTTATAATGATTTCCTTTGACTATCTATTTAAATTCTCGATTATTTTGTTCGGAAATACCTGCTAAGGATGACCTTGTGATAATTGGTCAAAATTGTTTTGTGAAGTACAATCAAGTTGGTTTAACATCGTTAACGGGAATAACTTGTTACAAACGTTGATACGCTCAGATTTCTACGAAACGTTTGGAATGTTAAGTAATCACAACAGATTATCTCATTTCCAAAAATTTTATTTCAAAAAATTTTTAGGATGCCAGTCTTTTTTTTTTTATGTATAGTCTACTAATTTTAGCGATTCATTTGGGAGCTGTTGTGATAGCGACCAAAATCGGTAGCTATTGCGTTTGTCCTGTCCGTCCGTATCTACCCCTAACTACTCCCGAACGAAAGGCCGGATCGACAAACTGATTTCACCATCGAGTTCTGAGGCCCAAACACTGTAGGAATGGCATATTTTTACGAATATGTAAATGATTGGAAATCAAATCTTTCCGTATTAAGTAATTAACGCTTGAAAAAATTAGCAAAACTGGCTGAAGTATTATTATTGCCTCTCCGAGCTTGTTTCCAAAAAACTCTTTAAAAGACAAATCATGTTTCCAGTAGACTATTCTGTTGTTTCGGGAAGAGCTGTTGTTTAGGCATTTAGTTATTCACTTGATAATTACAATTATTATTATTGAATTTGTCTGATCTGCTATAGTTTTTTCCTAAATATTTCATTTACGTAAAATATATTTAAATTATATACTATATACATATCATATCATTTTATTTAAGAATTAAATCTGAGTAAATTAGTCTGCTCTAAAGTTACACTCCACACCTGCGTCTTTCTTTCAGAACATTTTTCCAAGAAAACCACATTTTGAATAAGTTGGTTTAATCTGACATATCTTTAAAAAGAAATGCAATGTAGAGTTAGGATGTTTCTAAAATTCTCGTCATAAGAAAGTTACACAGTGAAAATACGAGATACAAGGGATTCATTTGTATTCTACGCCACAAAATATCGATCAAATTCTTTAAGCTGCTGGGCAAAGACAAAGTGATGATTTGAACTTCGCACTTCGCCGTAAAGAAGTAAGCTTAAAGAAACAGGAGATAAGTAAAAAAAAAATGTTTCTTAACTTTGCAGTTTTAAAATATATTATTTATTCGTCAAAACTTGCTCTTTTTCCATCGGCACAGACAGATCTGGTATTCTGATCTTGTTCTAAGATTCATGGATCCGTTCATATACGAAATCAATGAAGAAATAAAACCTTCTCTCATGAAAAATTCAGATATTTTATTTCTCCCAAGATTCCGGTCTCTCTGAAGACCTGATGTCCAGCAAAAACTGACTCTTCGGAAATTCTCAACTCTAGTTGAGATTGTGAAGATATTTCACTGAAGAGACTGATTTGTTTAAACAGGAGATCTTTTAATACTAACTTGTATTTAAATGTTAAAATTCAATTATAAAAATATATGTTTTACTCTATTTTTAAAAACTAAAAGTAAATTCCAAATCAATGACGAAATTTCACTTCCTCTATCTCACATATTTAATATTTCCATATGTGAAGGCGTCTTTCCCCCCTCCTTTAAACGAGCTAAAATTATTCCAATCTGGAAAGCAGGAGATGTTGATGATTTAGGGAACTATCGCCCGATCTCTATTATTAACACTTTCTAAAAAGTATTTGAAAAACTATTTCACACTAAACTCTCCCAATTCTTCTATCAAAAGAATCTCATTGCACAGCAACAACACGGCTTCATGAAAAGAAAAAACACAGAAACGGCTCTGATTGAACTTACTGAATTTGTTACAGAAAACATGGCCTCTAATAAAATTGTATTAGGACTCTTCCTTGATTTCAAAAAAGCCTTTGATTCAGTTAATGTTGAAATTCTACTTAAAAAATTAGAGCATCATGGCGTTAGAGGTCCTCCCCTATCTTGGCTGTCCTCATATCTCTCCCACCGGCAGTATCAGCTTATTCTAAATGGATATTCTTCTTTCTGGTACACCATTCCAAAAGGCTTACCTCAAGGGTCCATCCTATCACCCCTTCTCTTCAACCTATTTATAAATGATCTTATCTTAACATCATCTGCCTCCAATTGCATCTTCTATGCAGACGACGGAACTTTTCTTTTTGCCAACAAAAATATTGAAAATCCGAAACAAGATGCCCAACTTTCTCTGTTCCATCTTAAATCTTGGCTTTCTGCAAATGATCTCTCACTAAATATATCCAAAACAGTATACATGTTCTTCTTTCAACGGAATAAAACACTCTCACGAAAAAACTTCTCTATTACTTACAACAACTCACCAATACAAGAGGTCTCCTCCTTCAAATACTTAGGAATCTTTCTTTCCCATGATCTTTCTTGGAACTTACATGCCCAAAAAATTGCTTATAAAGTCTCCAGAAACCTAGGCGTTATCAGAAAATTAAACTTTCTCCCAGGTCAAATTAGCGGTCTTCACCTATAAAGTAATTAATAAAAAACTATCCCTGTAGACCACTAACCATTAACCCTCACACCCATTTCTATGATACCAGATCTGTTACCCACCTGTTACTATCCATTCCGAAAACTAAGTCTAACTATCAAAGAAAAGTTGTTAGTTATGCTTCGCCGCAACTTTGGAATGAAATACCTAAAGAGATCCGTGAATGTCCTTTTCTTACCCAATTCAAAAAAAAATTAAAAAACACATTTCAACCTTATTAATTTACTAATACTCCACCTACTACTGAAGTCAGGCTGAAATTTCGACCCGAATCCCTTTCCACCTATCACCCTCCTCTTTCTTTCCTATCTTATCTCTTCTGTTTCCGCCAAATCCCTCACTCTATTCCTACTCTCTTCCTGTTCCCTTTATTCCATGTATCCATAATACCTAAATATGTTCTCTCTGTCAAAAATAAACATATAAATATTTGCTAATATTTCAGTTATTTTCTCTGTTGTAAATATTTTCCCTCATTGTTGTATTATATATTCCCTTTGTTAATTTCCTTTGTAAATTGCCTACTCAAGACGCCCACATGTCTTCTCGACGGGACTCCCCTTAAGACAACTGGGTTGTCAAAATGTCATGTAAACTCTTATCATGTAATATTTTATTGGCAATAAATTGAATTGAATTGAATTGAAATAATGTAAACCATAAAGCTCTTTCATTTCATTCTCTTCACAACACCTTAATATATACACTTTATATCTTGATAATGTTCTTTAGATAATATCCGAAACGTCGGTTTCTTTTTACCCTTTATCTCTTAAATTATACCTGTTTTAAATATTTTTATCCTTCAGCTAACTTATATTATTTGCATGTTAAACTACATTTAAAGTTTCTTGTCATATTACGTATAAAAGTTTTCAAAATGTTTTGGCAATAAAACATGAAAAACAAATATAACCGTAATCTAATAGTTAATTTTAAAAAATCATTGGTCTCAATTCACCAACATTGAGTAATCATCGGTAACTATGATAATCTCACTGCTTCTTTCTCTCTTAGCAAATAGCAGTCAAATGAAGGATGATAATTAAATCATTGAAATTCAACCAATTTAAAATATTATTCAAAAGAATTTCAAAAATAATAAAATAATAAAATTTGGGGTCTTCCGTAACATTACAGTTATCTCTCTCTCTCTCTCTCTTTTTCTCTCTCTCTCTCTCTCTCTCTCTCTCTCTCTCTCTCTCTCTCTCTATATATATATATATATATATATATATAAATAAATAGCCAACACACATACGATATAATAAAAAACATTTAACACATTAAAATTCAACATGTTTCGATCAGGCTACACTGATCTTTTTCAAGGGCCTGAACTCAAGGTGCTAGGTGTTAATTAAGCAAATTAATTGGGAAGGGCCAATAGAAAAAGCGAACAGAAATGCCGCGCCATCTGGAAGGAAGGTTACGAAACCTTAACTTCAGTGAAACCGGATGAAGAATGAGAAGTGATGTCATAACGTCAAAATCAAGAAAAAAAAAACATTTTTTTTTCTTTCTTCTTTTTTACTATTTTTGAATTAGGAAGACTAAGAGGTACTATCCTTTATTTTCTTGGGAAAGCCATAGTGATACATAGAGGTTACGGAAACACAATCATTGAAGCACAATGGGTTGGTTAAAATTATAAAAGACTCCTTGCACTTACGTAAAAGGAGGTGGGTCTCATGCGCAAGGATCAGAGGATGGGCCAAGTCTATTGTGTGGCCAGTGTCCCTCATATGTGAAGCAGTAAGATAATTGAAATTGTTGGAACGAATAGCATAATCGTGCTGGCCTACACGGGTTTTTATGGGCTGACCAGTTTCACCAATGTAAAAACAGTCAAAACCCAAACATCGTAACGCATAAATTACACCTCTGGGGTTTTCAGAAGGAACAGAATCAATCGTATTAATGGAAGAGGAAAAGGTAACCAACATGGGATAGTCAAAGTGATATTGTAGGGACGTAGCAATTTGGAGAGTGAAGAAAATAAAGATTGGTTGTAGGGAATAGAAACGTAAATGTTATCAGATTTTTTTATGGCAGTCAAAGGGTTATATATATTATGTATGGCTCGAGGAATGTAAGTATAATGAAAATCAAGAGGATAATTGTTGGAGGAAAGAATCCTGTAAATATTGTGAATTTCATTTTCAAAAATGTAATAATTACTGGACAGACCTTGCTCATATATATATAGATAAAGGGTGTTCATTTTATCTGAAGACATTGAAATATCCTGAAAACTACAAATCGGATCAAAAAACTTTGTAATTAAAATGTGTTCGTCTTGGAGGGGACAACCAATGATACCAAACTGGACCCCCCCACTCCCTATGAGATGAGGGGTTAGGAAGAAAAACGTAAAAAGGAACCCCCATTTTTTTATTGCAAATTCGGATTCTCCAGAAAATTTAACATATCTCAAGAAATAACAAATCATATGAAATCAGAGAAATAAAAATATAGACTTATGTGATATTTATCAAAATGTTATCCAATGACAAGTGAATTAACCCCCACCCCCACGCTGCGAGAGTGGGAAGGGCAATTATTTCGTAACTTGTAATGTATTCCGTTGTGTCTCTTCTTTTTCTTGCCTCACATATCGTAGTGTTTTGTCCAATTACAGTAAGTGTTCAAAAATACGACCTTCAACTTCAATACACTTATTGATCCTGTCTTCAAATGACTGTACACAGGAGAGAAGCATATCTGCGGGAGTTTCAGCACAGGCGTTTCTTATGCGTTCTACCATGTTTTCACAGTCTGTTGGCACTTGTTGATAAACCTTGTATTTTAGATAACCCCACAGAAAGAAATCCGGCTATGTCAAATCATGCGATCTAGCAGGCCAATTAATAGGGGCACCTCTGGCAATCCACTGACCATTGTAATCACGGTCTAATGGTTCCCGTGCAAGACGTGAGTAATGTGCTGGGCAACCGTCATGCTGATACCACATACTTTGTCGAACGTCCAAGGCAACATCCTCAAGTAGTATTTCCTGTTCCAAAAAATTTCGATATCTGATTCCATTCAAAGTTCTTTCAATAAAATAAGGACCAATGAGTTTGTTCCCTATGATTCCACACCAAACGTTAACTGACCAAGGACGTTGATGTTCAACTTGTCGTAACCAGTGGGGATTTTCTACACTCCAGTATTACATGTTATGCCGATTAATGCTACCATGGTTTGTGAATGTAGCCTCATCTGAAAATAGTACATTAGCAAAGAAATTGGGATTACTTTGCAGTTGTTAAAGAGCCCATTCACAAAATACAATTCGATTATGAAAGCCTTCGCCATGAAGTTCTTGATGCAGTGAAATGTGATGTGGATAATACCCGTAACGATGCAATATCTTAACAATACTACCTAGGGACATTCCGGAATTGCGTTGTAATTGCCGAGTGCTTATCTGTGGGTTTTGGTGACAGCTGCTAGTACAGCTATTTTATTAGCTTCTCCTGTAACAGTTGTTCTTGGTTTCCTTTTCTTGGTTTGTACGCTGCCATCAGAAATAAAGGCATTCACAATTTTGTAAAAAAAAGAACGAGAGCGAACATTATCTGGAAACCGCTCAGCATACAAGGCAACAGCATCGTCAACATTTCTCCTACATTCACCATAAATCAGAATCATTTCAATTTTTTCTTCTACGGCTGCACGATTCATTGTCCACTTGCAATTCTGTTCTACTGTTGAAATGAAGGGTAGATGTGCAGGCAATAAAACCTATTGAAAGTTTTAGAATTGCTTTCAGTTCTAATTCTGAAAGATAAGTGTTCTCTGATCGCACTGCACTGCCTTTTAGACAGAGCAGTCCCCTTTTCGTTTTGTCGGAGGAATACAACGTTAAGAATGGGATTTCCCATTACAAGTTATGAAATAATTGCCTCTCCCACTCTCGCAGCGTGGGGGTGGGGGGGGGGTTAATTCACGTGTCATTGGATAGCATTTTGATAAATATCACATACGTCAACATTTTCACTTCTCTGATTTCATATGATTTTTTTTTATTTCTTGAGATATCCCCAATTTTCAATGATGTTTTACCCATTTTGATTTTTGTCGATTACAGCGCCATCTGCGAGGAACCCCGACGTACAGTACATCAAATCAATGTGAAATTTTTTGGAGAATCCGAATTTGCAATAAAAAAATGGGGGCTCCTACTTACGTTTTTCTTCCCAACCCTTCACCTCATAGGGGGTGGGGGGGTCCAGTTTGGTATCATTGGATGTCCCCTCCGAGACGAACAAATTTTAATCATAAAGTTTTTTGATCCGATTTGTTGTTTTCGGGATATTTCGATGTCTTCAGATAAAATGAACACCCTGTATATATATATTCAGGGTGATTCACGAAGATATGCAGAAATTTCGGGAGCTCATTCTACATGTAAAGTAAAGAAAAAAAGTTATATAAACATACGTTCGGAAATGCTTCGGTATCGAGTTTGCGCCCATAATTTAGTACAACAATACGCACATGGACTACATCTCAGTTGTTAGCTCTCAGGATAAATCAAAACAATGCAATTCACATTATTGTTGAACATCTGTTATTGTGTTGCCAACTTTTTTGTAGGTTCCACGTGGGATAACCTTCAGACCACTGGGAGATACAGTTCTGTGACATGTTTCATTCGATTTTTCCGGTCAACAACCATAAGAAACCACTGATTTCGTCCCTTCATTTACCTTCCCAGACTTTCAGCAAGTCTTCATTTCACCCGGGGTTCTGCATTTTTGTTTTATGGCTTCCGACTTTTTTGGCCTTAGCAGACAGTTGCAGTAAATTTGATAACTCAGCTACGAAAAATGATAGACAGCTGTAGCAAAACACGTCATTTTCGGCATATTTCAAGCTCTATTTTTAAGTCCTATATTTTTTTACCCTGGTTGAAATTTAGAGCCAAAACTGACATTCTCTTTTGAACAAAAATCAAAGTTAAGAGTTCTTTTTAGCAGGAAGGAATAAAATAGCAAAGCTACAATTTTGTTTAGAGAAAAGATATATATACATCCAAAGGTTTAGCAAAAAATATCTCAGCTGTGTTACTGGCTTTCTCTTTTTATTACAGCTCTTTGCAAATGCTCGTTCTTCTTTTTTTTCAAAGTTTCAGCCCCAATATCTCTGGTGGTACTTAATAAAATTTTGATATTAACAGTATAAAGAGTACTTTATGAGAGGTGCTGTAAAAAAAAATTAAGTTTGATATTCCATGGAGAACAAAATTACAGCAGGTGAAAGTTAGTGGACAATAGACAACTTAATGCTACGCCTATTACAACACCACTTGCATAATTCAATGTTTAATAAAACCATCAAAGATTTGTTTCAAGTTAATAGTTATATTACATGTGGTTTAAAAGGTCCGTTAACTTATCAACAATCAATTATTTTAAGCAGTTGAGAAAAAAAGTTAAGCGGCAAAAAAACGTTGCTAACCTATGCAACCTCAAGAGAGCCTGCAGAATTGATGCTGAATGGCGTTTTTCGCATTCTGTCACGGAAAAAATGAATGAGTTGGAGGAGGGGTACAAGAAAAGAGAGATGACAAAGGCTAGCTTGCAAAGAACAATAACAAATCAGATCCTAAACATTGAAGATTCTCCATTGCAGAAAAAATTCATGTTTCTGTATTGGAGAGGCCCGTAAGGCCCTTTTCGAACGCATTGCGGAACACCGAAGGGCATTTGATAACTTAATCTCGATTATTTGACTTTCCAGCATTCCAGTTCGAATCATCACCATACTTGCTTTGATAATCCTACTGGTTTGACTTTATGCCAACAGCATTTCAGAGGAAAATGTACAGATAAATTTTTTGTCCTTTCTTCTAATTGTGCATCTAATGATTGCCATCAGTGTCTTCGATGTTCGAATATGTTCTGCAGAAAAAGAAAAGTTGGGAAACAGAAAAAAGAAGTATTGATATGAAAGAAAGAAAAAGAATTGTAAAGATTTCAGTTTTAATTTGTTTTTTTTAATTTAATGTATTTTTAATTTGTTTTAATTTGTCAACTTTACATGCAGGGCCGTTTCTACCGTTAGGCAAGACTAGGCGGCCGCCTAAGGCGGCAAGATTTTAGGGCGGCCGAAGGAGGGATTCTTTTTTTTTTTTTTTTTTAGTTGTTAAAAAAAATAGGATTGTCGTTTTTTTTTTGGTTGTTAAAATAGAATTGTCGTTTTGTTTTGTTTTTTTGGTGGGGGCGGCATTTGAACGGGAGGGGGCGGCATTTTTCAGTTCTCGCCTAGGGTGGCAGAACACATAGAAACGGCTCTGTTTACATGCATTTTGTTTACTTAGATTTTTTAAAGTTTTTTCTAGTTTTAAATCCTTTGCAAGTGTTTCCAACTAGAAGACGGTCACTGATCGTTCACATTGGTTCTGATGGTCCCCATCAGGATCTCGCAGATCGGCAGACAAACAGATGAAAATTTCCTCTCAGCTGCGGGAAGCCCTCAAGGGCAACCTCAACTTCTCATTGGCTTAAATGAGTATATATTCTCATTCTTGGTAATCAGTAAATCACTTAAAAATGACTTCTCTTTCGTGAAGTGGAAACTCGGTTATGCTTATAACTTTTATTGCATTATATAAAGTTAAACAGATGTGAGGCTATATCCTTATTTAAAACTATGATCAAGAAACGTAAAATCATATATTTATTAATTGAAGATATGTACGTCTTTTAAAAGTAATGGGGATTACTTATATTCTTGTCAAAAAGGATGAAATCTGTCAGTACATAGAAAGCCTGAAACAGATTTGATAATTACCTGAGAATTCCAGGGACTCGAAAGTTTCACAAATTTCACAGTGCTGCTGAAAATACTATTAGATGTTATCTGACATCAAAATCAGCAGAATTTGAAGATTTTACATTTGAGTTTGCAACTAAATAATACTGTTTTGTCTATATCTATGATGCACAATGGTGAATCGCAGAAATCGAGGACATAACATAAAATAAATAAAAAAAAATGGATGTTTATGTGTTGTTTTATCACCCAGCAGGCCCAAGAACCTCCTTCAAAAAGTCAGCTGCTGACAGAGTATGGAAGCCTGTTGTTCTTCGGACGATCTCGGCTTTGGAACTGACAACAGTAACAGGCTGCTCAATGTTATTTCCGAGAAGTTGTCGGAAGAAAGATCTCAACAGCTTAATCAACGCATATCTTAAAACAATTGATTGTTGATAAATTAATAAACATTTTAGAACACATTTAATGTAACTATTAACTGTAACACATGTATGATGGTTTATTTAAACATTAAATTGTACAAGTATAGGCTGCGCATTAATTCACCTATTTTTCAATAACTTCCCCCTGCTGTTATTTTGTTTTCCATGGAATATCAAACTCAATTTTTTTTTTACAGATACCTATCATATACTTCTCTTTATACTGAAAATATCAAATTTTTATTAAGTCACCCACCAGAGATTTTTTTCAAACTTTGAAAAAAATAAAAAACGAGCATTTTCAAAGAGCTATATAAAAGAGGAAGCTAGTAACAGAGCTGAAATATTTTTTGTTAAACCTTTGGTTGTATATCTTTCCTCAAAAGCATTCAAACATCAAAAACATATAAATTTGTTATTTCATTCCTTCCTGCTAAAAAGAAACTTTCCTGCTTTAAAAACGTTGACTTTGATTTTTGCTCAAAAGCGAATATCAGTTTTTGCTCTAAATCAGATATTTGCATTAGATATGATAAAAAGCTACATTTTATGTATATACCATATACATAAAATGTAGCTTTCAATGGGCTGAAAATAATGGGTTTTTGTAGCTGAGTTATCAAATTTTCCGCAACTGTCTGCAAAGGCCAAAAAGGGAAGGAAGGCATAAAACAAAAATGGATGCCATTTTTAAACGAAATCAAATAATGCCTGTTTTGAATTATTCCTGCGTAGGAATAGCAACACTAAAAAAAAATCACTTTTTTAAAAAAAAAATGGTTAAGCAGCCTGTGCTGGATCATTTGGTATGGATTGACCCTAATATAAATAAGGTATTTCTCCAATTTCTTTCTTACAGGAAGTGAGTTTGATATGAGTACAAACCGTGGAGTATTACCTATGCGATTTCCGTAGGAACCGGTAATTCAACATGGAAGGCATGCAGTGGAGTGAACCACAGTTTCTACTCATATCAAAATTCTGTCTATTTTAAAAACAGAAGAAATTAAAGTAGTCTACACATATCTGCAAATGGTAAAAATGCTTGGAGCATCCTCTCAGAAGAGAAAGTCCTTTTCGATAGTTTATTGGATGGAGTCTTGTGGAATCACATTCCAATTAATTTCATTTTAAGTCATTAACAATACTGCCGCAATAAGCCTACTGTTCCACATACAGACATTTTAGAATAAAGGTGTTCTTTACGAAGGGTAGCCTTGCTATAGAAAGAAATATATAACAGACCAAACGTCAAGTTAAATAGCGGGAATATAGAATCGTCAGAAGAACAATCTCTGAATTTATCAATAAAATCCATTTTAATTAATAAAAAGATAAAAACCTTAATTGGTCTTTTCCAATTTTCTATTACTGTATTTACTATAGTTTGACCGATGAGTCGTGACAATCGTGATTTTTCGAGATTTCGTAAAGTCCGAGACAATAGTTTGTCCTAGGCTTCTCGAAAAATATTGACACACTATTTTACAAAGCAGTGCACGCAAAATTATATTGGAAGTATAAATTGCAAGTAAGTAATTGCAAGTAATTCTACTTCCAATGTAATTTTTCGTGCTCTGCTTTGTAAAATAGTGTGTCGACATTTTTCGAGAAGCTTCGGAAAGAAGGTTTTGCTCGGACTTTGTGAATCTCGAGAAATCTCGATAATCACGACTAATCTATCAGACTATATTAGTCTGATGTTACTTTAAACAATGAAGTAAAAACGTATTAGTGTTTCGAGAAACGATATTGTTGCAATCAGAAAAAGTTATGAATTACACTAAATTTCAGGGGAAATTACTCACGTTCTTTCTGTACTAGGAATATTTACTCCTATTATTCCTATCGCATCATTTAACGAAATTCCGATTTTATGTAAACAGAGTTGATAATTGGAAGTTATTTTTTTTTTCGAAATCCGATTTTCCGTTAAGTTAGTGCTCCAAATTTCACTTCAAAAGGGAAAAACAGATTAGTCTTTGAATATTTTATTATTATTTTTTTTTCAATTAACTATTGTTTTAAAGTATGGTTTTGTTTTTGAGAAGATATTTTCCAGTTACCTCTCATTTAAAACCACCAAAATTGTTTATTAAGCTATTTTTTAAAAGATCTTTTAAAATAGCCACATAAGAAGCAGTAGAAACCATCCAGGGGAAAAAAAAAATACACGCCATCATCAACCTGTCGTCTGCAGCTAAAGTGTCGTGAATGCGAGGTTTAATGTTCTCATTTTGACAGAACCCAACCCACAACTAAGAACAACTCACTCTGCATGAATACGAAATGAAAACAGCAATGCTACAGTCTTGCTTTTGTAATAAACTGAAATTACACAGTTTTAACTTCGCTTAGCCAACTTCAATTTTGTCTTTTTTCTTATTCAGGGATTTTTTTTCTCGCTTACATTACTATTTATAAATTTTCGGTTCAGCTAAAGAAATTACGGAATCTTTTTAATATCTTCTTGGATCTTAGAATTTTCTGATTACATTCTATCGATGGCAGAAACTCTATCCATCTATTATTCAAATTTTGAATATTATGCTAAGTATTCCCCATTATAAACTGTTACCAAAAAAAGCATTTTTAATTTCATATTAATTATTTTCACAGTCATTATACGGGTCGCAATAGAACTTTCATAGAATACTTTACATCTTCAAGTACAGATGAATGTTCAGTTTTTTTTTCACAACTGAACATAAAAAGTAATCTTACGAAAACATTTTCTGACCTGTTTTATTTTAATTTAGAAAAAAAAACTTATTCTTACTTATTTATGCGTGTTTTTGGTGACGAATCTCAACAAAGAAAACTATATTTTATTATAATGAGGTTTATTTTTTTATTTTAAAATATTTTTTTAATATATATCTTTGTTAAAAAGTAATGATAAAAATAGTTGCTTTCATATTGAAATTCAAACTATGCTGATTTTTTAGAAATTTATTAGAAGATTATTGATTGATCAATTCGAAGTCTAAATACTCCACTGTTTTGGAATTTGTCTGTTGGGCTTATTTGTCCCCGCATCAAGTTAGTATAAATGGACTGATTTGTATAAAAGTTGGTAAGTAGCATATTGGTAAATATCTAGTTTTACAATAAAGTTTTCATTTATTTTTGGTCCTCAACCCTTCCATTCCTCAAAAATGACTCCGGAAATCCCTTACTAAAACTAGGGATATTTCTTTAAAAGTTGGTATGATACTTCTTTATTTCCAACTGAAAATATGAGTACGAGTATTTTGGTCACAAAGGGGACCCTTCCCGAAATTCCCTCAACGCTTATTTCTTAGTTTCCACCACGCGATGGATAGGTGGGAGTAAACTTCATAATAACACAGAAAGCAATAGAAGTGTTCTAGTTTAATGTAATGCAAGTACCCAGCGGAAAGAAAAATGATTAGGTAAACACATTTTATAATGTAAGTGTAACATAAAGAATCTAAACTTAAGTTGGCCTCTTTATGTCCAAAATTCCTGAAATTACCTTATCGTTAAAGTGTCGTAATCCCAAATAATTCTACTAGGAAACTGAGCAAAAGCAAAAGTCATGCTTTTTCAAAAGCAATTTCTTAGTTTGATACAAAAACAAAGATAACTTAAATGATACAGCCTGAGAAACCTTTATTGATTCTGATATTTAACTAATAAAATTATAAAGTTATTTTAATATGTCAAATATCACAATTATATGAAGAAGATTTAATGTGCACCTTGAAATTCATTAGTGTATATAAGCCATCGTTAATAATTCTATATAAAAACAGAACTATAAAATATTGTAAAACAATACAAAGCAACAATACAATATTGTTTTATAAATTGTATTGTTTTTTATATATATAATGATGTTCGAAGGCTTATTTAAAATACTGTATCACAATTATATATTTATTATCGGATTCTAATAAAACTTGGAGTTTGACTTTGAATTTGCATAAAATGCTTAAATATTAAAATTCTTTAAACGTAAATCGTAAGAAATCAAATTATTGTAGGTAATCAGATAGATAGATAGATAGACATGTTATAAATAATTAATATTTTCGAAGGTGAACGCTTTTAAATAGACAGCCAAGTGATTGGCGATAATCTGAAGTTCTTAGAAATGTTGTACTTTATTGACTAATGTAGAGGGGTGTAATAATGTAGCAGAGGTATTTTTTTTTAAGCACACACGCAGACACTTGAATATAATTTCAATAATTTATTGAAATATAAAATTGGTAGAAGTATGATTCTATTTATTTTAATTTAGTAAAAGTCCTTGTATTCAAACAAGAGTAATAATCAATTAATAAGTTAATAAAGTTCTTCAGGTAAGTAGTGGTTAAGTTCCTTAGGAATAGAAATCTTCCTGCAATAATTCGCACTTCACTTATCACAATATATATTGAATTATCGCTCCGATTATTCTCACTGTTGATAATAATAAATTTTGTCAACTCGACAAAATATGATTCTCTTATGTCTTCAATAAGTAATGGCAATAAATTAGAAGCACAAACAGTTATACTAATTCTTAATAGTAGAATAATAATGGATGCACTAATATCATTAAAGTATATTCAAATAATAAGATAATATATATTTCACTTAAATATATATATATATATATATTTATATCAGAATATATATATATATATATATATATATATATATATATATATATATATATCAGAAGCACTGTCTTCAATATACTCACTTCGTATCGAAATATTCACACTGAATATCAAATTAATTATCGATGCACTAAACATTTTATCAGTTCACTTTCACAATAATAAATCTCAATTATTGTAATAACGCTTTTCGTAATAATTAAGTTCTCATTCACTTCTTTGTTAATCAAATTGTTCCCTTTTGCACTAATGAACTATTCCCTCAAAGTTAATAATTGAATTTCTACTTGAACTTCCAGAATCACCTTTCGCTCTAATAGTAATGTAAAATCTACTCACAGTTTTCTATGAAGTTCACTTTTAACGCTCGGTGAGGGTTATCCAGTCTAATTTTCCTGTATTGGGAAGGCACTTCCATCCATTTCAAATTTCGCTCGCTTCGTCACAGACTTGTCCGCATGATGCCTCTCTTCCCATGATGGTGTATGCTTCCACTCTGACATCTGGTGGTCGTCTCGAATGGAACTTTCCGATTCTAATTTTCTTACTCTTTACTCTTCTGACGAGAACGAGGCAGCGCCTTCACTTTTATACCATTAATCGGCGACATTATAATTATTCAAAAATTTATTTAATCTTTCACTTTTAAATATTAAGAGATTATATTTCAAGCATATATAATAATTAATTTTGAGTAATAATATTAGTTAAGCTCTACAAATAATAAATGGAATATATATTGTATAATTTTCAAAACTTCTGGAAATATTTCTC
>JAFIDM010003189.1:30438417-30453725 GCA_023159025.1 Thereuonema tuberculata | reverse complement strand
AGAGTCCATCCAATGAACGAGGACGTCGTCTTCCCAAGGCTCGTTTTAATAGTCCAAATGCGCAAAAATCCATGGGCGATGCGTCTGGAGACTTCACTGGTATCTCGGTAAACGGTATAGCCTGGATTCCGGTTTGCTGTTCCATTCGTGTCAGAAAATTCTGGGTCGATTTGGACGTATGGCTGGACGCCTTGCCTTGGTGGAGACGGACCTTGGAAGCGTCGTTTCCGTAAAGAGCAGGTAGTTCCTGTGTATAAATTGGTGTCAGTACGTGATCCTGATAGTATGCAGAATTCACCTTTATATTTTGAGCCACCCTCCGTATCTGTAGCTTGCCTTGATAGGAATAACCCGCAACAATCATGAATCCCTTCGAAAAAGTTTCATGACATCCTCTGTACCAATTTGGAAACGATTTGGCTCCCACTGGGCGATAGAAAATCGCCCTTGGTTTATTGCAGTGGGACAGATAAACATATGCTTCGTCTAATGTGGCCACATACTTCCATTTATCCCCAGCGAGATGTCGTTCATACAGTTTTCTGCAATTTGTCTTACGTTCTGAAATGTGCTTTGGTAAGAGCTTGCGAACCTTGCTTTTATGTCTCTTTTGAAGTCACAAATCTTTATGGATAATCTTGTTTACGGTACGAAGAGATGTTCCTACCTTCGCACCAAGGGTCGCTGGATTGTTCCCCGTCACCATTTTCTTGACTTTCTGAATGACAGTCTTTGTGCGACTTATATGTGTCCTTGGATTTGCTTGCTTTTCAGTCCCGGAAATCTGTCCTACACGGGCCAAACGAACACCAGCCAACACATTATGAACTCCTTTCTTTGAAATGGTGAAACCTCTTTTTCTACATGCCGTAATTATTGCGGAATAACTAAATTTCGCATCGGAAAGGGCTGTAACGTACCCTTTCCAAAACTGTGACACTTTCGGCGGCATTTCTCCGAACAAACTAACCCGCACCCCTCCACACTAATCTTTAAGTACTCACCTGTACGTTTGCATAAATTTGCATACCTACTGTGATTGGTTGCGTCGTCACGCGCCATGCAAATCGTTACCATAGATTGTAAACAACCCTCTGTAGAGTTTTCATGAAACTTGTGTTACTGCAAAATCTACTTCCCAATAAATCTATCGAAATTGAGGTAAAATTACCTTAATTATTACTTATTTCATAAACGATGTAAACTATTTTATAAATGTTCCTTTGCGTAGTAGGATTAGGCATTCACCGTTAGCAGATCCATTTCCAGGACTAGGGAGGGTGGGATGAAGACCAAAATAATATGTGTTCATATTTTAAGTGAACCCTAAATAATTATTTATTAAATTTTAAAGAAATCGGTCTAGCCATTTAATCGAGGGATTTTGGGGTTAAATTTGAAGGATGGAGACCTAAATAAATGAGCTTATGTTTGAAGTTAGACCATAAATAAACACAATACAAAAATTTGAAAGAAATCCGTGCAGTCATTCTAAAATACAAATAAATAACTATGCAAAGATAAACACAGGACAAAAATAGTAAGTGAGATAGTGAGAATTCGCATGTTCTATACTTCTGGCACATTGCTTAGTTATGATATATAAATCGAGTTAATTTTAATTATATCCAACCATGCATAAATTAATGAAGTAACTCTCTCTAAGGAGTTGCTCCTATAAGTGTCTAGAGTTCTCATCATGGTGAACCCCTAGAAGGATCCATAGAATATCTCGAAAATAAATACTGAGGTGGTTTTCCTCAGGAAACTGTAATGGGACGGCTTGTAAACTGAAGGGAAAGAAGAAGAAGCAGACAAACTAAGAATAGGAAGTAAACATCTACGAGATCATCCTCACGATATCCCTACATCTTTATCACAAGGCTACGACGAACGGCAATGAATTAACTAAAATGGGTTAATTTCCGCTTAGTAAGACAATGAGATATTAACAGAAATACGATAGGAAATCGTTGTGTAGATTCCAATGCTTTCTCTATGGGAATTTTTATCGCCTTCTGATACAAATTTCTCGACAAGAACCTACTTAGAAAAAAACTAAATATATAACTCTTAGATCGTCCCTAGTTCTCAATTATGCAAACCAATCCATCTAGCAGTTATTACAAGCACGTACGTAGCCAGGGAAGAAAAAAAGAAAAATTTTATATGTGTAAATGATGAAATTCAAAGAGCTCACTACAGATTTTAGCATTAACATCATTTTTTTTTTAACATTTCATTTCAAGAAAGCAGTCATTTATAAAAAAAAATAACGTAAAGGACCCCCCCCCCCTTAGCAAATATTGACTATGTTCCTGTTAGGAGGGAATGAAAAATACATCCACAAACTCACATACACACAGATTGAGTGATCTATTGAGCCTTAATTTCATAGGAAAGTAGGCTAGTATTGGTTTACTTACCAGAATGAAGGAAGCTTGTAAGTAAACTTCTGTAACTCAAATACAGAAAACTTTCGTATAAGGCTTGCTTTCTTTTATAGTGTGAAAGAGACTTAATTTGCCGTTGGCAACAAACGACGCCTTGCATTAGCTAAAGTGTTTTTTTTTTTCCTTCTTTCTTTTTTTTGGAAACGCTTTCAAGGAATCGCTGCATGTAAATTTTGAAACCACAGGACTGAAATCCATTAGAGAATAGCTTAATTATAAAAAGAGAAGCTTTTTAGAAAAGCCCAGAATTTATTACTAGTTAATTCGAATACTGAAGTCATTTAATTTTGTTGTATTCTTATTTTGTTTATTTGTCTAAAACGTTGGTTAAATACGTTTGAATTTTGAAATTGCAGGAATTGGCAAAACTACACTTGATAATAATCCAAGCACATTGTTCTTGTAAGTAATTGAATTAAGTTTTGATGTCTTTGTTTTTGGGAGAATTTTGAAGTAAAATTCGTTCGTTGTAAATAAGAACATTAATTTTTATGTTATTATTATGTTGCAATAGATGCAAAACCAAAACAAAACATAACAAACAAACCCATTTATTTTTTAAGTAGTTAAAATGCAGAGGGTTAGAGTCTGACAGATCAGTCTTGACGAACTAGCTTTCTCGAGATTCGCGGGCAGCCCGAGATCTTGTCTTTAGCCTCTTTCCAAGGTTTAAAGTAATGTAGTACATTGACTGTCTATCAGTAGGAAAATGCTACACTATGAATTTATTGTTTGACTACTTTCAGTTTTATGAAAAGTAGACCTAAATAAAGCAAAAGTCTCGCGCATTTTTCGTATTTCATTTCATTTAAATTTGTCAATGAAATTAAAAATTGAAATGAAACATTCAAGCATATTTCTTTTTATTTTATTTTGTATATTTTTTGTAATTAGCAAATGAAATAACTGTGAAATGTACATTTGTGGCTATTTGAAATTCATTAATGTAATGTTGCATTTTAAATTTTGAATTAATTGTCTTATATAAAAGTATTTACATTCTGCTGGGTTTTTCTTTTGTTTGTTTTTGTTTTTGTTTTGTTTACTTTATAAATTTTAAAAAGTATTTTTTTCTATTATCTTATCTATGTTATTAAAATGTTTTTTTTTTTTCTTTTTGGATGATTATGTTTGGGAGGTCTTCCGTCTAATATTGTGGTTCTAAAAAAAATCTTGAAAGGAAAATTGGGCTTTTTCTTTGTTTGCTTTCTTTAGCTGTCGTTTCCATGTAAATAACTGCGTAAATTGGATCTTTACAAAAATGGTAAGCAATAATTTCGAATTCTATACTTGGACTTCATTTTGTAAAATCATATATTTAAAATACTTTGCGCTTCGTTGTAAAATAGTGTGTGTCGATATTTTGCGAGAAGCCTCGGAAAGAGGTTAATTGTCTCGGACTTTAAGTGAATCTCGAGAAATCTCGTTCGTCACGACTGATCTGTCAGACTATAGTCAAAGAAATACGGTGGCGTTAATATACAAATAAAGTTTCAAAATAAAAATATCTAAAAGGAATTATTGAATTATAAAAATTATTGATCAAAAATTAAAAAAGGAATATTAACAATTTATATCCTGTTGTAAGTATTTATAGTATTTTTAGCCTAGTTTCCAACAAGAATGTGAGGCTTATCAAGTCAGTCAATCTGTCTGTGTGTTTATACGTTCACCTAATAACTTATGAACTGCTGGATGGATCTTCTTGAAACTTGATGTGAATATTGGTCGACTAGAGACGAACTGTTATCTTTGAACACTTTTCCAAGTGGATCTTTGTCGAGAATTGAAAAAAAACAAATAAAAATTCAACTGAAACTCACTGATATCTAAACAAAGGATTTATATCCAACTTCTGTTAATATCTCATTGTCTGAAATAATAAATACAATCCATTGTGAGTGTTTCAATTGATTAAAATTAATCCTACTTATAGTCCAACAGACGGATCTTGACGATCTCGTATTTTCGTGATTTCACGTAATTTACGCAAGAATAGCCTCTATCCCTGTCTTCTCACAAAATGGCGAAGTAAATTGAAATATTTAAATAAATTATAATGCGGGGAAATGCAGGAGACTTTTACTACATTTTAATATAGTTTTCATAAATTGAAAACAGTCAATAAACAAACAATAAATTCATTAGGTGCATTTTCCTAGTGACAGACATTCAAAATACTAAATTCCTTGAGACCTGCTGAAGAGGCTAATGGCAAGATCTCGTGTTTTCCGTAATTCTCACACAAACGAGATCGTCAACATCTATCTGTTAGACTGTACACAATTAAATAAAAACTGCAGATTTAAATCACTTCATGAGAAAATCAAAAATTTATAGGTACTTTAATTGGAATGTAAATGTAGGGCTGATTTTTTTTCATCTTCACGATTTACAAAAATAATAAAGAAAAAATTTCAGAAACAACATTTTCCGGAAAGCAGTTCTTTCGAATGTCTTGCTGTTACAGTGTTTTTATAAAGAACCTCCGATGAAATAATGGTTTGTTAACACTGTAAACTGCCTCTCCCGTAATCAGATCCTAATTATCTACTCTAAAGCCTATTTCTACGAATTACTTTAATAATAATTTCTAGCCAATAATAAAATATTAATCGGCAGAAATGTGGAACATCCAATAATTAAACTAAAAATAAGAAATACACATTAAAAATAAATATAGAAAATCATGTGCCAGTCTCCGCTGGCCTCTGTGAACTTTTTATGCGCAATTTAATAAATTTAAATAATTATGCGCCTAAAAAATGGTAACACATTAAAATGAGTTTTAACCTTGGTAACCTTGTAGTTTTACTGGTGACTATTCTCAAGTGATGAACGCTAATGAGCGAGAAATAGCTATCCTGAGATGTCACCTAGTAAAATATTGGGTCTCAACCTTTTAATAAAAATATAATTTTTCAAATTATAAATTTTAAAAAACTTTTTCTAAAAGACTGAAAATGCTCTGAAAATTTGTTAGAATTTGGATATAATGGATGAACAAAATATTATAGAACAATAAGTTTTTTAGTTAGAAATCAATCGATTTCTGATTAGATAATAAGATATTGAATCTAATTTTCTACCTTAGGTTGAAATCTCAGGAGTCTCGCAGATCGGCAAGGATAGAATAAGATGATACAAATATAAGGGGTAACAATGAATTAGAAAGTATGTATAACTTAAGAAGAGGTATGTATTACAGGTCATGGCAGTTAGACCATAAATTTGGAAGCTATATATACTGAAAGAGAGCTATATAGTTTCCCAAATAAATATCTACAAATTTAAAAGCGCTTTCTTTCGCAAAATATAAAAAATATCTGTAAATAACCTTATTTGAAAAGCAGTTTGAATAACCTTTCTCAAGATATTATTAAATTGAAAATGGAGTGTAATTCAAATATGTATGAAAATAAGAAATTCCTGAAAGAATATAAAGCCTGTTTTTCTTAAATTTTTTCGTTAAATTGTTATAACTATAAATGAAAGAAAAAAGTCTATTTTTGAATTGTAATTTCTGTTTAATAAATCTAAAGAAATTTTCAAAAAATATGATTCAAATTAAGATTGCTTACTTAAGTTGCTTAAATCGGATTAATGTTAATCAATTTTGCTTGTTATTTGCTTGTTATTTTGCTTGGATTGTTAATAGGAATCATGTGCATTGTTACACATCATTGTTTCACTTCTCATACTTTTAGATGGGGAGTTTCGTCTCCTTACGCCCTGATTTTCGACAAGGACCCACATGGAAAAAGTTTAATTATGAAAGTTGGGTTTATTTATGTCCTGAAATAGGTATGCTACTTATCCATCCAGTAGTTTATAAATTATTGGGGAACACCCACACATAGACTGGGTGATTTGATAACCTCTAGTTTCTAGGAAACTTTTAGTTTCCTAGAAATGATGCTAAAAACAGACTATCTTCAAGATCTTAAAGAAAAGAGAAGCTTTACATCCACTTCAGTTCAGAAATATATTCTAAATTAAAGAAGCAAATTACAATCAGTATATTTACAAAAGAATGGAAAAAGTAGAATCCCTAAAGGTATGCTAAGTTACACATGCAGGGAAGAACAGATTTGGGAAGATCTTAGAAGAGATTCTTTGAAATCACGATGCAGCTAATACATACTGATTAACGACAAGCCTAAAAAACTTTATCTAATTCAGACTGGATTTATCCAAACCTTATCATAGATGTTATCTCAGTATACACTGCCTCTTTCAAATGAAGGCCCCGTAGATATACGGAAAATATTTGCATTTATATAAATGCACAAATTTTTCAAAAATGATCTGTTTGAAGTTTTATGATTACTTCGAATATGAAAGCTTTAGATAGCATCTAAATCAATAAATCAACTTTAATAAATCCTTTATTTATTCATTTTCTAAAGTGTTAAATCGTAGTTTTGAAATTAGAAAACATCGTTCATTTAGCAAGAAGTTCCTGACAGAACTCGAAGCCAACTTTCCTTAAATTAATGCTATCAGCTTAATCGAAAGGTTACTGCTAAATTGCAATAAGTGCTGAAGGATTTGGTTTCATAGTGACACCGTTCATGTTTCATTTTCGATCACTTCCTGTGAGACAGTATATGAAAGCTGACAGGAATTGGTATTTTTTTCCCGCCTCTATAGTCATATGGGCGCCAATAAGGTATGACTCCTATCTGTCCTACTTGTTTTTGGGCTGTAGAAGTAGCAACTGACAGGCAGGTAATGAACATAGGAGCTCCTCCTCTCTTTAAATTTATGGTATATAGGATCGTTAAAAATGGTAAAAACGTTAAAAATGGGATCGTCAAATCTTTAAAGCAAATTTCACCTTAAAATCTCATGTAAGCTAAAAGAAGTAAAGGATATACACTTCATGGCAAGCAAGTTGGTGCGCGAGAGATTTATGCTCCTGGCGATCCTTGACCAACGGGACTAGTTGAAATCGGATGGTCATTCACATATCCACCCACCATGTCCGGTGAGGAAGAAACCCAGAAGCCATTTGTCAAAGGGGATTCTAGGGTACGACTTCAGGAGTAACAACCATGGAAAAAAACCTGGATTGAACTCAGCTCCTCCAGTTCGCAGTCCAGCGCCTAAAGCACTGGGTTAACAAATCCACAAACATTATAAATAAAAAATTAAATTATTAATATAGTGGAAGTGAAATATGGAATAAAATGAAAAAGTTTGTAGCGTTAATAAAATAATAAAAATAAAATAAAATAAGTAATAAATAATTGTGTTCAAAGAAAATTCAGTTACATTATTCAACAACACTTGCTATATTCAATAGATAATAAAGTTTATTGATATTAAATTTATAATATTTAATTTATCAGTGTAACTGAAATACTTAACTGAAGCTTTTTAACTTCATAAGTTGATTTATAATTTCATTTACTATATTTAATAAAGTATTGAAAAAATTGAAGCTTTAAAAATCATTTTTGTACTGTTTTTAAATTACATGCTGTGTTTTCAAGTTATCTAGAATAATTTGAAAATATAGAATATAATTTAAAGTTTTGGCTATCAATAAATAAATCCTTTCAGTCCCTTTAAAAGTCATTCCTTTTTCCTGAACTTGTAGCCTCGCAAGCAATCATTCACAGCAAGCCTGAAAAAAAAAAGCAAAGCACTTTCCCTAATTCGAGGCGTCGTGTCCTGCTGTAGTAAATTAAGTCTCTTCCAAAGTGAGAAAGCTGCCTTCGTTAGGGATAGATTTCATTACGTCAAACAAATTTCAGTGTCAATGACATTATAGCTTCCTACAATAAAGAAGCCCATTGTATCATGAATCTACTTACTTTATTCATCGCTATTATTGATCACTTGTTCATTATGTTAGAGGCCTTCTAAAATACATTCACTTTTACTTCATGAAGATCTCGTAAATTAGAATAGATCTTTATTAATTTTGAATCTAAGGTTTAAAATTCAACTTAAAATACTTAAATTTAATGCTGACTATCTACTATCTATACATTATAAATCATTATACTTACAGTTTGGGTCACAAAAGAATGGAAAAGAGACATAGCAAATATTAATTAGTTAATCGTTCAAGTTAACTCAGTGACATATTGCTGAAAAACTGAATTGTTGTAATCCGTCCTTGAATGAACGTTAATCTAATACGATGCTGTTTATCATTACAATTCCTTATATCTTATGCTTGTCTTAAATCTTTTGTCAATTCAACTTAACGTTTATTTTTTGAATTATCAGTATCTCAATTGATATTTTAGTCTTCTGATCTAATAATATCAGAAGACTAATATTCCCCCTTTGTTTGTCCGTCTGTGAAAAAGTATCATTAAAATATCATTAAATTATCATTAATCGCAACAATCACAACAATTACAATAATTGCAACAATTGCGCCTTTTGCATTCACAACAATCACATTTACATTACAGCTCAGCAACAATCACAACAATCACAATAATCGCAATTGCGCCTTTTGCATTCGCAGCAATCACATTTATATTAATAAGGAAATTAAAGCAATATAAATTTTATTTTCTTATACATATCAGAAGACGTTGCGAAGCAATGTGATTGATTTATTAATCAGTATCCTTATCTTGTTTTATTCAAATTTTGAATTTATATCAGTGAATTTCAAGGTATGATCAAGAATTATGACCATTTCCTTACAACTCAAGCAATTGCAACTGGTCTAAATAATACATCATTGGTATGTCAGTGCCATCTGACGCAGTAAAAAATGGAATATGAATTAGAAATAAATTACATGCTATCCAATCGTACGTTCCAATCTGATGAAGCTCGGTTAAGTTCATGATTACACTTCGAAAAAGGCACAGCTATTGGATTGAGGGGATGGTATCGAGGAAACAACCAACGTTGGCTGTTCTGGGAAATGCTTAGTACTTGCTGCGAGAGTGGAATAAAACTGAACAGAACAGCAATTGACAGGCCAATTGTAGCCACAAGTATGCTAACAAAAGATTATTATCACCTTACGGATTATTCCACAATCTGAAGAACATTTTAATATAATGGGATAGTAGATAATTTTCTGTGCGTTATTGCTGATATTATTCGAGAGTAGTTCATCTCGAACAAATTGACTTTGAAATCAATTCGCCAGATTTCAATTACATAAAAATAGATTCTGATACCATGTATCCCGGATGTTATTGAATCCCAGATCGCGGAAACTTGAGAATTTGGGAAGTAATATAAATAATCCAAAGTTCACAGGTCATGCCAGCGCTTGCCAGTAGTTCTGTACTCTCTCCTTCCTATATAATCTTTTAATTGCAGTTTGACTTTACAAAGTTATAAAAGTAATATATTAAATAATTTTCAGAATGATTAAGGCGGTTTATTTCCATTCGTTTATTTCCATTCATTGCTTAATAATTGAATTGTTCACGCCAACAATGCTGTGACCATGATTTAAAAGTTCAGTCTAAGTAACACAACAATAAAAATTACTAATACAATTAAAAGAAAATTGTAATGAAATTGAAGCTGACAAGAGATTACTGGTAAGTAAAAGAATTATAATGCACTTACGATGAAACATTAACTTAAAAGAAAACAACGGAATATTAATTTTACTTATTAACATAAGAAAAAACATTAATTAAACAAAGCAACTTAAAAACTTAGTTTTTCATATATATGTAAAATTTATTTTTGTAATTACAGCGTATGAACGTTTCAATTTAAAGATTAAAAAGAACTTAAAACCTACTTTCCATGAAGTGCCATTATTTAATTTTACTTAATTGTTCTTAAATCGCCGAAACGACAAAAGTGGAAAGCCTACAATTAGACTACGTTCTAAATTGTAAAGAGATGCTGAATCCAAACAGTAGAAATTTTCTTTTTCCTGTATTCCACTAATCACTAACCGAAACTTTCATTCCTATGATACAACCGCTATTATCCGTAAATGATTTCGTAAATATCCCTTTCTTAATTCAAAAATAACTGAAAAATTTATTTTTTAATGTACTACGTTTTTAAGTTGGACTAAAAATTATAATGTAATTTTTCTTAGCCCCTACAGATAGTCCTGAAACTTTGTGATTGTAAATTTTTAATAGCTATGAAAATACTTTTAAGATCTAAAACGAAAAAACGGGGCGCATGCAATAGATAATTCCGATGGTATGGATGGAGTGTATATTATCTTGCACCCCATGTTTTTCGTTTGAAATCTTGCAACAGTATGTTCATAGCTATTAAAAATTTGCAATCACAAAGTTTCAGGACTATCTGTATGGGGCTAGGAAAAATTATTTTTTACTTTTCATTCCATCTTAAAAACGTGCTGTATTAAAAAAATAATTTTTTTTCAAATAATGATTTTCTGTTTTTCAGCGTTGTATGTATGAAATTTTTCAATCGATTTTAAACATTTTGATGAAACTATAGCAGAGACATGTGATAACTTTCAGGTTTATTTCAGTTTCTCTTCTCTTGTCGTTTTTGCTTCTCCTTCTGTAGGCATCGCTTGCGCGACAGCTCCAGCACCATGCGGCCATTTGCAAAAACACTGATAGTGCGCGGCACCGCAGTGCCGCACCGACCTGTCATCCGAAGAATTAGGGTTCCCTGATGAACAAACAATGTTAATGTTAAGAAAGCGAGTTAATATTATATTGTCATCCAGTTCTGAGCTATTTAAAGTTTCAAGTCTCTAGCTCATCGGGAAGTTAGTTTAAAATCAATTGCAAAATTTGTACCGAACAAACAGACAGACAAGAAAGCGAGCTAATAATAATGTGTTAAAATCACTTTTATTCTTCAATTGAACTGAAAACATATTAACATTCCATTCTTACATTCCATTGTAACTATTGAAATACCGTCCAGGATCCTTTCTTGAATTCGTTTTCCTTTCCTCCGTTCGCGTTTTTTCTCTCTCCTTTTCTCCGTTTAATATCCGATGATCTATTCCTAATTCCTTCGTTTACCTCTATATAACTACTGCATATAAAATATGAATTTCTTTCCTTAAAGATTTGTAGAACTAGGTATTAATTTCATATTACCACACAAAATCTATTGGCAAACGTTAAAATAACAATTCACGCATAACCTGACAATTTCATTTTTTAAGATGTGCTACAAACATTACTTAATACAAGAACAATTATTAATTGAAAAATTTTTTTTTAATTTTTTTTAGTTTATTTAAAATATTTTGATTCCGATAGAACTAACACATTAAACAATAAACATACAGCATGGATATATTAAAGAAGCTTAAATTAAGTCAATATTACGAACAATTTATCTTTAACAACAGTGCACAGTACATATTCTGGCAATCTAGGTGGAAAAATTTCTGATTACAACTAAAAAAGATATAGTATATATTAAATGACATTGCATGTAGTAAGAAAATAGTAAAATACAAAAAGAGCAAATTGAACAAAACACGGCAATGGCATGTACAGTGGCAGTCCGTCAGTTTTGTAATTAGGGTTTTAAAATTACACAATTTTTAAAAGTACAAAAAAAATCTTGAAAGAATAATGCTAGGAAACGGAAACGAAACAAAATATTGTTAATATAAAGTATATGTTTCAAAAACATTATTTGGAATCACTGTAGACACTGCTCTCATCGGGTGATTTCTCAGAATCGTCTCCTTCCGATAGTGATGCATAGATTTCTAACAAATTATTCATTGCTTTAATCATTTTTCTTCGTTTGGTTTTTGGAGACGACCGTAAAATTCCGACAGACGGGTCTGATGTAATGAACAGTCTTCAGCAAGTCTATATTCGTGTCTATTCAGGAAGACTTCCTTGTGAACTATACTACTCTATACTACTATACTATTTATTGTAGTTATTCTTAGCTTTCTGGGCGTCTTGCGAATATTGCCCAATGTACAGAATAACGTTCCAATAATGTCCCTCCTTTAAAATTAAATTTTATGAAGACTTAAGAGGCATAGGATACCAGTTGTAGTGTTAGAGGTATTGGTCCTCGGTCTCTTTAGTGATTTTTTCAAATTAGCTAACTTAATTTTCTTATCATAATTTATACATTTGAGAATAACTTCTAAACGCTTAATCAATTCCATGTTCACTCTAGTTATCTCTGCGGCCTTCTCTGGGTTTCTAAAATTTTGCGGGCAGAATTGCCGTCATTTGTATTGCCACTTTGCTCCTTAGACATGTCAATTAAAAGTCCTAACTCACACCTGAACCTCTTCTGAACGCGCTAATTTCTCGGCAGGGACCACTTACAAAAGATTAAATATAAACATTAGATTACTATTGGTCCTTAAATATTCATATCACGTTTCAAGAAGATCCAGTCCCAGCGAGGTTAAGAAATTTATTATCGAAGGCACACATACACTCACACATAGACAAATAATTCACATATGCACAGTGACTGCTTTGATGAGTCTCTCTTTCTTCGGAAACTAGGCTAAAAATCGCTTTCTTTATTCTATAACTTATTTAACATTTGCCATCTCCTCTGAGCCATTGAATATTGGATGATTTTAACCGATCACTTTTGATAAAAGAATCGATATTGCTATTTGCAAATCCCTGTGAACTGCTGATATTTGATTGTGCTAGATTGTCTTCCAATTTAACAGGATATTTGAAAATGGAAGACAAGAAATATCCATTATCATATATAAGATTTGAAACAATTTTAGTGAAAACAAACAATTTATTATTAAGTAACTTCGGATAAATTATTTGAGAGGCTGCTGCCCGAATATCTTCATTCTAAATCACAACTCTATTCTATTACATGTATATCTTGAAAATGGAAAATGGAAAACAAGAAATATCCATTACCATACATAAGATTTGAAACAATTTTAGTGAAAACAGACAATTTATTTTGAAGTAACTTCGGATAAATTGAGAAAGGCAAACTTTGGTAAATACTGAAATTTTCAAAGCAATTGAAGTGCTTCATTTTTGTTGCAGAATTGTGAACTTCGGAATTAGAACCAAGGCAGGAGAAACAACAAACACACAGGACTTATTCTACAATCTAATTAAAAGAACTAACATTTACGTCATAAAAGTTTACTAAACTTCATTCTCTTTGAAGCTTTTCCATAGTATTTGCAAATGACTGTTCGTTCAACCGTTAAATGATTAGATTTTCTCACTCGATGAAAATTGTCATAAATATTCCTCCCATCAACGTTCATCTTCGTTGGGAAGATCCAATCTCTGGTCATGAATTAATCAGATGAATCACTAATCCCTTACACGACTAGATTTCGGATTCAAGTTAAAACTGAAGGAAGATTTACAATGAAACTCTTCCAAGCATCAGCGAAGTTTTGGGAATCTATTTTTCATTAAAAAAGTTAGTTATTCAAACTGTGATTATTAACTTTGGCACGAATATAAGCGAATTTTTTAAAGGATTCAATAATAAACTTTAATTTATTATCTAAGTATTTACAGTGGTGTAAAAATTAAGACTTTTCGAGTTTGTTTGTTTTTAATTAAATGCATATTCTGTTTCATATTTTACTTAAGAAATCTTTGGAATTTGATCACATGTACGTCAAATAGAAATAAGGGGTAGAAATATGAACTTTCGAATATTCGCATGACAAGAGCCGAAATTTCATAAAGAAAATGATATTTTATTAGTACAGATAGCAAGTTATTAGTACTGCTTGAATTCTTTTTTGCAATTACTGTTCAGTTATGATGATAACTGCGCTTGAAGGAGGATGCTTGTTTGTGCCCTAACCATCTGATTGGTATAATTTCTATGAAAACCAACAGAAATTCACTCTAATTCATATTTTCTGCTACTGATAAAAATTATGATAAGTTTTGTTTTTGTTTTTTTGTTTTTTTGTTTTTTTTTTGCTATTTAACATTTGGAATTTCTCACTCCTCGTTACTTTTCTGTTTATCGATAAGAATGGCAATCAATAATCTGTATTGTTCAAATCTCTAAAATTTAAGATACATACTTATTTTAACTTATTTGATCACGGATGGATGGATGAAAATATCTATTTCGACTTAACATTGAATTCTCAAAGGCTTTTTTTTTCTATCCCTTTTTTTGTCCGATGTCTATGAATGATTAAAAATTTTAGATAAAACACGTAACGCCTCGCGTTGGTTATGCGAGGCAGTTTTTATATATAAAAAGTGTTCTTAATTAAAGTTCTCAATTAATGGCCGTAACTGGAGAATCAATCAGTGGAGCGACTTGATATTTCACATGAGGACGTCCGTGGTGATGGAATTTCGCTTGGCACAAAAAAAAAAAAAAATGCTTCCAAAGATGGCCCTAGGGCTATGTATGGCGCTGCAGTACTGTAGTGGATAATGCAATGACAAGAGAATGTTTAGTGTGGTTTCACATCCACATTCATCGTCGGACCTTTCTTTCGAAGAGTTCAGTCTTTTCGTACAATATGGCAAGAACGTTGGCAGGATCTCAACCCAGCGTCTTTTGTCTGTCGTGAACATCTAGTCAACTTACAGGACCTGAAGAGCAGCATTACACGTCATGTTCACAACATTACGAGTGACACTCTATGTGCTGTGGTTGAGCATGGGCTGTTGCGATTTCGGTAAGTAGCCGTTACGGGGGGAAACCATATTTCTTCTTAACACACAACAAATCATGTGTATCCATTACA
This sequence comes from Thereuonema tuberculata, assembly GCA_023159025.1. NCBI lineage: Eukaryota > Metazoa > Arthropoda > Chilopoda > Scutigeromorpha > Scutigeridae > Thereuonema > Thereuonema tuberculata. Next base: position 30,438,611 of record JAFIDM010003189.1, on the reverse strand, counting down.
GTATTGCAGGACGATATATCATCCTAGCGGCAACATTCGGAAGTAATTTTTTTTTTGCTCCAAACAAAATTCCATCAAGAGGACGTCCTCTTGTGAAACATAAAATCGTTCCGCTGATTGACTCGAAGAGCCTTTCGAACTTTAATGATGAAACCTTGTATTTATATTGAAATGCAAAAAAAAAAAAAAAAAAA
>JAFIDM010003189.1:30420106-30438317 GCA_023159025.1 Thereuonema tuberculata | reverse complement strand
TATGCCTTCCTACAACAGTCAAATTGCTTACAGGAATACTTGCAAGATTAATTTACGGTCATCTTACGGAAAATCTGTTATATCCAGTCGAACAGAAAGGAAACTTTAAAATGTCAAGAGGCACAAAAGACCAGTTATTAATTGACAAAATGGTACTCAAAAATTCACGACGACGAAAAACTAACTTGAACATGGCGTGGATAGACTTTAAAAAGGCATTCGACTCATTGCCCCACAGCTGGATTACAACCTGTTTAGAAATTTATGGGATTAGCAAAAATATAATAAAAGTTTTTAAAGGAAAGTATGAAAAATTGCAAAGTATGACTTTGCTAATGGTAAATGGTGAACAAATTGGTGAAGTAAACATCATGAGAGGAATTTTCCAAGGAGACTCACAGTCACCACTGTTGTTCAATATCGCCTTGTTTCCTCTTTCTATAATTTTAAACAAAACAAAATTGGGCTATCAAGTTTCTGAACATACTGGAAAGATAAACCATCTACTTTATATGGATGATTTGAAATTGTATGCGAAAAGTCCTGCTGAACTTGAGTCACTATTAAACGTTGTCCAAAAATTTAGCAGGGATATCCAAATACAATTTGGCATTGAAAAATGTGCAATTTTGTCAATGAAACGTGGCAAAATGCAGGAATTAGAGGGAATAAAACTGGAAAATGGTCCCATGATGAAATCATTGAGAAATAATGAAAGTTACAAATACCTTGGTGTATTAGAAGCTGACAATATTCTGAACACTAGAATTTAAGAACTCACTCAGAAAGAATACATTAAGAGAATTCGAAAGATTTTAAAATCAAAACTGAATGGTGGAAATACAATTAAAGCCATTAACACGTGGGCAATTCCAGTAATCAGATATCCTGCTGGAATAATTGATTGGAACCAAAACGACCTAGAAAAATTTGATCGTAGAACACGAAAATTACTCAATATGCATCATGCTTTACATTCAAGAAGTGACGTTGACAGACTGTATTTACCGCGAAAGATTGGTGGCCGTGGACTGCTACAGGTTACCAAGTAGTGGAAGAAGAAAAACGAAGTCTCAGTGATTACATTAGGAAAAGTAAGGAGAAACTTTTGAAAGCTGTAGCCAATGAGAATATTTTAAAATCAACAGAAACCAAAACAGTTTATAAATCACGGCAGTTTGAAATAAAATTAAATAGTTGGAAAAACAAGCCCTTGCATGGACAATATCTGAGAAATATTGAAGGCAAAATTGACAACGATTTAACTTGGGAATGGTTAAAGTTGGGTACTATGAAGAAAGAAACAAGGATTAATTTTTCCTGCACAAGAACAAGCATTACAGACAAATTTAATGAAAGCAAAAATCCAGAAAACCAGTGATAACCCAAACTGCCGACTATGTCAAGAAAAACATGAAACTGTTTCGCATTTAATCTGTGAATGTAGCAAAATCGCACAAACGGACTATAAAAGCAGACATGATAGGGTCGCCAGATTAATACACTGGACATTACGCAAAAAATATGACTTACCGGCATATAAAAATTCATGGGAACATCAAGTTGAAAAAGATTCAGAAAATGAGGACGTCAAAATCTTGTGGGATTTTAGAATTCAAACTGATAGACACCTGGATCATAATACGCCAGATGTAACAGTGTTAACAAATAGAACTATTTTCATAATTGATATTTCAATCCCTGGAGATGCAAGAATTTTAGATAAAGAACAGGAAAAAAATTATAAAATACAGGGATTCGGCAATTGAAACAACACGGCTTTGGATGAAACACACGACAGTGATCCCCATCATCATTGGGGCACTTGGAACAATCTCAAAAAATTTTACGAAATATTTGAACCGATTGCAGTTGTCTGAAATAACAACATCAGAACTACAGAAAACAGCGCTGCTTGGAACATCATACATATTGCGCAGATATCTGGTGGATACTTAGGTTTCTGGTTGAAACCTGTATCAACTGCAGGCTCCAGTCAGCGAATTTTTGACTGTTTCAAAATGTATATAATAATAATAATAATAATAATAATAATAATAATCCATGTTATTACATAGGCAATGTGGGCAGAAGTTAAAAACTAGGTTTTCAAACCACAAAAGCTGTTTACTTACTGGAAATATAAATGCTTCCAATATCTCCAGACACATTTATGAACACAATCACAATGTAGATTTCAGTAAATTTATAATTTTAGGGCAAAATAATGATGAACATTGGTCTCAAATTTTAATGATAAAACATCTCGAGAAATAATAGAATCTTATTTTATTTCCTTATTACAACCATACAATAAAAATATCCCTAATCTACATATAAATCCATACTTCAATAATCATATGATATAAACAATACAAAACAAAAAAGAAAAAAGAAATTGTACATAAAAATATCAATAAATAAGTTATTTAATTACACGGCAATAATATCAAGGATGGAATTAACGATTAAAGTAAAATGAATTAAGAATGAATTTTGAAGTTTCCATGACGACAATGAAACTACGTCATTCAGAACGTTTTCATTGGAAGAAGAAGAAGGAAAGAAGCCATTGGTTGAGTGTCAGGAAGCCGCTAGGGATGAATAGAAGACTTTTCCATATATATTGAGCTATATATATTACATCGCAAGTTGACAAAGGAGGCCGTACGGATCCTAAAAGCTTCCCGTAATGTATGTTTTTTTTAAATGAAATGTTTACTTGTGTCTTGTTATCAAACCTTTTAGTCATACTTTTAATTAAATTCCAAAAAGCTAATTAATTAATACAAATTCTTATATTTTTGATGAGAAAAAAAATGCCATCATGCATAAATAAAGACATTTTTCTAAAATCGGACATTTAAAAGAAAACTTCATTATCTCAGACAAAAACTATTGTTAGCTGATTTCATCGTCATTATATTCAAATTCGAAAAGGGTAATCAAATTAAACCAGAATATTAAACCAAAAATGCTACATTTCTAAGAAAAATTCAATAGCCTTTGGGTGCTTTTGAGACGAAAAAATTAATCATAACGAATAAGATTTCCTGAAATTTGAACTGAATGTACTCGAAGAAAGGGGAAATGGGTATGACTTAAGGAAAAAAAATAGTTCCAAATGTTAGCAATAGATGGTGCTTTAAGCGTCATAACGTAAATGGCTTCGGCTACAGGTGATATTCGCAATACGACGGCTATGGCTTGAGTTGCACGATAAACCAACTGTACTGTTGAATGTGCATGACTGTATCGGATTTTTATTGAAGAAATGACTTCCAAGTCATTAAACAGCGGTGGCACTGTTAGTTTAAATTACCATCCACCATGGCAAGGTCATACTACATTGGATGAGAAAAATCGGTTTTTAATTGTCCTGAGGCCAAAAACTGCTTATAAAGCAACAATGAAATCGGTTGTTAATTATCGCGAGACTTGTGCAAGACATGTTCAATGTGCTGTCCACCGTTTTCTGCCACAAGTTAAAACCGAGAATCAGCATCTTCCAGAAAAGATCGGAGTTTTTCAAGGGTTACGTTGTGAATATGTTGCGCAATGCGTGCCTTCAATGCAGCTAAGTTTGCAATCGGACCACTAAATACAACATTTTTCAAATAATCCCTCAGCCAGAAGTCACAAGGATTAGGATCAGGTGATCTTGACGCAAGGCTGTTGGAAAATGACGGCTGATAATTCTATCATTTTCGAAATACCTCTTCAGCAGCAGCTTTACTGGCTTTGCAATGTGCAGAGGAGCGCCATCGTGCATAAAAATGATACTACCCACACATGCAAAGATGTTGAAGTGTTGGAATAACTCGGTTGCGCAAAAGATTCTCGTAGCGTTTAGCATTGGCGGTACAGGTAACAGGATCCGCACGACCTATGTCCTCGAAACAAATGGCCCTACGATAAACGCTGGCGTCTACCCGCACCACAGAATTACCTTTGCAGAATGAAGAGGTACTGGTTCATGTGCGAACGGATTTTCCGTTGCCCTTATTCTGCAATTCTGAGTATTGACATGTCCTTGAAGATGGAAATGGGCTTCGTCAGTCCACAAAATGTTCCATTGCTATTCATTGTCCACTTCCATGCGAGCAACAAATTCTAGAGCAAACCTTTCTCTTACTGGCAGGTCAGCAGGAAGCAACTCCTGAACATTGGTAATTTTGTTTGGATAGCAATGCAGAATGTTTCGTACAATTTTAAGCACCGTGCTCACAGGCATGTCCGAAGTTCGGGCAATTCCCCGTGCACTGCACGTTTGCACACTACCCCTCGTCTCTTCCTGGACTACTGTGGCCACACTACGTCGAAGCAAATGGTTCCTCCTTCTGCCAGATTTCACTTCAAAAGAACCTGTCTCTTCGAATTTCTTCATCATTTTCTCAAGACCCTTTGCAGACATCGGACCACAGCCTTTTTTCATACTCTTTACTGTCCGGAACTTCTGCAGAGCTACTGACGCACATTCACCGTTCTTGTAAAAGAGCTTCACAAGCAGAGCGCGATCCTTCATTGAGAGAGTCATGGCAAGCTTCTCAGAAGCAATATGAGGAAAACGCCATGTACCCCGCGTTTTTATAACAAATGCAATGTGTCGTGCGTATGACATGTCTTGTATTTTGCATATTATGACGCCTAAAGCGCCATCTACTGCTAACATTTGGAACTATTTTTTTCCTTATGCCATACCAAATATTTGTTGGGGGACACTGCTAGACAATCTTTTGTTTAATTTCGGTCATTGTAGTATTGTATGATAGTTGCCAGTACTATATCGATGTTTAACTGTTTTTTGAAGTTCCACGACTAGGTGTTGCGCGTGCGCATCTTTCTCTCTGTTCGCTATTGTTAAGAGCTTGAATTATAGGTATCATTCCAACTTTTATCTGAATCTTCGAACCTGAAGGCTTCTGATTTCCAGTAAGTGCATTTTCTTATATTTAGACATCCCTAGATGGCGTATTTAATATTTAAAATTGAATTTATTTTATCTGGATTTATATTTTAAATTGGTTTATATCTTGGGGTAACTTTGGCCCATGTTTTGAAGTAACTTTGGCACAGCCTCATTTTTGTTATTTCTGTTCCTTTATTCATAAATATGCCAACAATCTTTTTTCCAATCCTTTTATTCCTTTTTGCGAAAACTAACCGGTTTTTTTTTAACTTTCGTTTTTACAAAGGATCATTCCCCGAAATCCTAAAAAAGCAGCCCAGTATACGAGCATATATTAATTACTTTCCGTAGATTTTACAAGAATGTGAGGTCTGGTCAGCTTTCTCGAAGAGCATCTCTAAAACGGAAATACAAATCTTTTTGAAAAAGCCTTTTTGGACCCAATAGAGAAAACAAGATCAGATTTCTTGGAAACAGAAGGTCCTGGGGAAAAAAGGAGGAGGAAGTGCTGCCTGAAAAAAGTATTTCTTTTGAATATCTGTCCAAATCCTGAACCTGCAACAAGGAGAAAAAAAAGTTCCACCTATTACTGCAAGCAAAGAATCCAGTGAGGATCTTAATTTTTCATTAGAATCTGTCTTCGCATTCTTTTTGAAACTGTTTTATAAATTGTTCAGTAAATTCTTGTTCATCATTCTTACTTCCTTCGATATTTCGTTAGGAAACTTTTCGATTTTTAACCAGTGTTGTTGTGGTGTTTCCTTCACTATCCATTGCATCAAAGACAACTGGAATGGAAACTGAAATCAAATAAAGTAAGGATTCCTCCGGGATTCAACCTAGACTCTATTGTCGGTCAGATGAGACTTCTGCATTCCTCCATGCTAAGCACTAAAGAGGATTAGATAAGCACATGTCTAAATTTAATTAGAAGAAAAAATCCATCTACTTGTTTTTATGAATTTCATCTTCTTCTTTCAGTCATTCAGTCGTTAGACTGGTCTAGGTTCCATAACATGTCCCTCCATCCAGCTCTGTCCTCCGCTGCTCTCTTCAGGTCGTTGTATGACCTCAGATTTGTGTCTTCACATGCTCTGGAAATGTAGGTGGTTCTTGATCGTTCTCTTCCTCTTTTCCCCAGAATTTTGCCTTCGAGTACTCTAGCGACAAGCCCAATATTAAGCCTACTTAGTAATCCTAATAATGTCTATAATAGCTTACATATGTTTGAAATTAATTGGATTCAGTCAACTTAAGTAATTGCGGAGTTAATTATTTACTTTCAGAAAATGAAAAAAAAAAAACAGTAGCAATTTAAAAAAACACAAACGGAGGCTTTTCGAACGTACAAACGGAGTATTTTACAACTTCAAAAAAAAAAAAAAAATAGTAAACTTTTAAGGAACGTAAACAAGTACTTTCAGGGGTTTCTTAGTTTGTTGAATTATTTTAATCTTTCTTTGTTTCTGAAAGCGATCATTTCGAAAATAAGCTGATAATGAAGTTCGAATCTTCCTTCCATGATTCGAGATTTATTGTTTCAGCTATTCTTATTCTTAGGCTCAGGTTGCGCGAAAGTTAAAGAGAAATCATTCGCTCTCCCAGGAATTGCCGCCGAGATAAAAAACAATCAATTGGAAAAATAATCCTGTGGAATCAAACAGTATTAATCCCTTGTTCTTTCACTGAAAGAAACTTTACTTTCGCGCAACCTGAGCCAAAGATCAAGGGTAAATTCTGCTGATGATTTCTATTAAGGATGAAACAGTTGCTCATGATTCCCGTTAATGTTGCCTCACTGTACGAAAGCATATTTACTGTCTAGTTGTGGTTTTTTTTTTTGGATTTATGAATTATTATGGACGTTAAATTTTGCTTTTCAGTTTGCTTAATATTTTCGAATCGATTTCACACTTCAAGATTTAGTGAAATGAAGACTATTTTTTTTCTTTTCATTTAAAATTGCGTTTCTTAGAAAGATTATAAAGGTTAAAAATAGTGGTCTTCAGTTGCAGAAGTGTCGTCACGAGAGCCCTTGATTTTGAAAAAAAAATTAATTACACTTCTACAAATAAATAATTTTTTAGCACATGAAATTAGAACTTTTTGAAAATTAAATAACTTCAGTATGGAAATCAAAAGCTATTGTAAATTTGTGCAATCTGTCAGAACAAATATAAAAATTCAAAAATACAGTTTACTTCATATTAATGTTTTTCTGAAATTTTCAAAAATAAAGGGATAAAACTCAATTCTTGAAATTTTGAAATTCTTTTATATATATTAAAGAAATAACAAATTGAATATGGAAAAAAATAACTTAGAATATAGCCTTCTCCTTTATAATGGACTTACCCCACAGTTTGAGTTTCACCGATTTACTTTAAAAAAAACATTACTGTAGTATTAAAAGAAGTAATATAAAAGTAACAAGTCATCAAACTACAATACAGCTGGAATGTAGACGGCCAGTGTTTATCAGTTTTATCTTGATTTCGTAACTGATTTATTATTCAAAATTCAGCCATCTTCAAAATAATATTTAAGAAGCTGACTTAAATTGATTATTCAAGACCAGTAGACTTTAATTTTGCTTAAGAACTTCCGATTTTCCTGATGCTTCTATTTTTGGGCGAAGAGATGATAATTAGTTGGTCGAGAATGTTGGGTGGCTTCCAAAAATAATAATGGCTATTTATTGCTCCTTGATTCAATCAATGTAGAAGTTTCACCGCAAGAATGTGGCTTAATTCAGGCGAGAAAATATTTCCTGATAAGAAGAAGACTTAGATTTCATCCTCTACGCAATTATTTTAAAGAAGTGCAAGCCTTTTATAACAAAATTGTTTGCACTTTCAGTGCTATGATTAGAATTCCAATTTTCAATTATGCATAAAGGCTAAAATCATAAGACTTTCAGTAAGTTTTTATTTCTTTTAAAGAACTGATAATATTTAATAATATTCTTACTACTCCACTTTGAACATTGTCTCCTTTATTGTGTATTTTTTTAGCTTCTCTGAAATTAATTTATGCGCATATTTATGCGCATAATATTAAACCGGCTGGACTGATTATCGTAAAATTGTGTACATAATTTATTTTTGACTTCATTTATTTTGAACCCTGCAACTCCTACACCTCAGGAATCATCCCCGAAGTTTCTCCCTTATACAGCTAGACGGATTTCATTAAATTTTAGTAGGATGCTTATTTATGGTCAAGCTCAAAGTAATAGCACGGTCTCGTTCCTCCCTTCTTAAAATCGAAGACTCGGTCTTCACTATGCAATGATACTGGACGTAGCTCAGCGATCCCTTGCATTGTGAGAACTGAGCATTCAGTCTTGCCACGCTGAACTTGGGAAAGGGTGAAGACCAAAATATCAAGTTCATATTTTAGGTTCGAACATAAGTAAGCTTGGTACTGAATTTTATGTAAATCCATCCAGTTTTAATAGTATGATAGCTTACAAACAAAGGACAAAGAGAAAATGTTCAACTCGAATCTGGGACTTCACATTCTCTGAATGATCAGCAATTATTATTATCAGTATTATTTGTTTGGTGTAATAGTAATAGCAGTAGTAGTAGTAGTAATAGCAGTAGTATTCATAATATTTCCAGAAAACTTAGTGTCTAAGTCCTTCACTAAGTTATCTGAAATCATGAAACCCGACGTGAAGCAGTTAATTCTAAAAACTTTTCTTATTGTTTTTTTCCATCGTAGACTATTGTTTAAAATATAGTAGACTATTGTTTCTTCCAATAGAAAGACTACAACATACAACATGAATTAGATACATTCATTCACTTAACTTAAGAAAATGCATCCAACTTATGTTGTGCGTTCTGGTTTTTCTATTGGCCGTTCATTATTGCACGTTAAAATGACTGAAATAAATTTTATTTCTTTGTTTGATTTCCCACATATTTCATTATGTGATTTTTTTTAAAGGAGCTAGAGCAACAAAAGCTGCAGAAAAAAGACACCTAATTGATAACAAGTCACTGAAAAAAAGGATAAAATGTTAAAAAAAAAACAAAAAAAAACATTCAAATTCACGCCTAGATTAGAACCAAGTTCAAATGTATCAACTTCATGACAAGCTAAGCCAATTTTAAATCTGTTCAAGCGACTTATAGATAAATTAATTATAAAATAGATTAAAAATTATTAGCTATAAATTGCTTCAATATAACGACTTTTAAATTAATATAAATGAATAAATTTAATGTCGCAGTAATTATAAAGCAAACATAATACAGATCTGCATAATTTAGTGTCCTTGAATTCCTTCATTTAGAAAATATTTTAATTTATCATAACTTTATTTCTTGTAATTTAATTTTTCTTAGATCTTTGGCTTTGCAGTACAGTAGAGCATCGATTATCCGATTATCAATCAACCGAAACATCGGTTAACCGAAGGCGTTTCAGTAGACAAAAATTTAAAAAATTAATTTGCGAATTACTTAATTTCTTTCCGAGGAAAGGTCAGGGGAACAGTACAAAATAGGTACGACATGGGAAGACTGAGAGATGATGAAGTGAAGAAATGGTATAGAAAATTGAAGAATACAGGAACTCTAGTAAGGAAGATGAGAAGGATGGAGTGGAAGATAAATGGAAAATAATAAAGGATTTTATTTTGAGTGCTGCTGATGATATTATTGGAAAAGGAAAACGAGAATTAAGAAATGGATGGTTTAATGCAGTATGTAGGGCTCTTGTAAAGGAAAGAAATGAGGCAAGGATGAAAATGCTTACAAGAGGAACCCGTTCAGCTTCAAGAGTTTACAAAGAGAAAAGGAAAACTGCAAAGAAGGAGTGTAGGAAAATTAAAAGAATCTATGAAAGGAGTAGGATTGAAGAAATAGAGGAATTTGCAGAAAAGAAAGAAATAAGATCAATGTATACAAGAATTAAGGAGATTAAGAAGGGATTTCAACCACGATCCACGTTTTGTTATGATAAGAATGGTAATCTTATTGTTAACGAAGTGAAAGGTCTCGAGCGTTGGACGGAATATTTCCGAGATTTATTAATGGAACCAGTTATTGTAGATTCTAGTCAAAATGAGGATGTAATTCTTTGGAATCTGAGACCTGAAGTACTTGTTGAGGAGCCTTTAAGATCGGAGGTTGATAAGGCAATTCTTGAACTTAAGAGTAATAGATCTCCTGGAGTTGACGGTATCCCTGCAGAACTGCTGAAACATGGTGGCATTGTGCTAGTGGATATGATCCATGACTTAATTGGTACGGTGTGGAGGAATGAAGTAATGCCAGAGGAATGGAAAACTGCGATTATTTGCCCTATTCTTAAGAAAGGGACTGTTAAACTATGCAGTAATTATAGAGGTATATCCCTTCTGTCTACCATGTATAAGGTTTTTGGCAAGGTTTTGGCTGGCAGGCTAAAGGTCTACACTGAAGAAATTATTGGTGATTATCAGTGTGGGTTTAGATCAAATCGAAGCACCACTGACCAAATTTTTTATATTAGAAGTGCCCTTGAAAAATGCTATGAATTTAATATTAGCATCCACCAGTTGTTCATCGACTATAAACAGGCTTACGACAGTGTGTATCGTGAGGCTCTATTTAAAATTATGTTAGAATTTGGTATACCACCTAAACTAACTAGACTTACCAAAATGACACTAAAGGACAATGTTAGTAGGGTGAAGGTCTGTGGAAAGTTGTCACAGGAATTTCCAGTGATACGGAGTCTAAGACAGGGAGATGTACTCTCTACTTTACTACTTAATATCGTTCTTGAAAAAGTAGTTAGAAGCATTGAAAGTAATCCTGGTGGAACTATCTACAACCGTACTATGCAGTGTTTGGCATATGCTGATGACCTTAATCTTATCGGTAGAAATGGGAGTGGAATTACTGAATCATTTAAGCAAATTATCAGTGCTTCCAAGGAGGTTGGATTATCCATTAATCAAATGAAGACTAAATATATGATTACTGACAGGAGCAATAGGTTTAGTAACGTACAAGATCTGAAAGTGGATGAGTACTCTTTTGAGAAAGTTAACCATTTTACCTATCTTGGATCTTTGATTACGGAATGTAATGAGATACATCTTGACATAAAAAATAGAATTGCTACCGGTAACAGAAGTTATTTCGCCCTGCTACCCCTTTTGTAGTCATCGGTATTGTCTAGAAGGACCAAATCCAGGATTTATAAAACCATGATCAGACCTGTTGTTTTGTATGGGGCCGAAGCATGGACTTTATCATGTAAGGATATTTCCATTCTTGGTATATGGGAAAGGAAAATTCTGAGGAAGATTTATGGAGCTATTTATGACCAAGGTTTGTGGCGTATCCGCACTAATAAAGAACTAATGGAATTATTTCAGGGGCCAAGTTTGGTTTCAATTGTTAAAAGTAAAAGGATCCAATGGGTAGGCCATCTCCTAAGGATGAATTTGAACCGTGGAGTTAAGAAACTTTTCATTGGAAACCCTGGTGGTAGAAGATTAAAAGGAAGACCACGACTTAGATGGCTTGATGATGTGAACGCGATTTGAAAAAGCTCCAGGTACGAGGATGGAGGAGAAAGGCGCAAGATAGAAAAGAGTGGGCTCATATTGTTAAGGAGGCCAAGGCCCTACATGGGCTGTAGTGCCATGGAGTTAGTTAGTTAGTGATAGGTCTGATGATGGGACATAGTTCCCCAAACTCGTAACGACAAAAACAACGCAACGATGTCACAGGACGGATTTAAAATAAGATAATTTATTATCTAAAACATGACTTGGACCATAATCAGCGGTGTTTAAAATAAAATGTAAGGTTTTTAATATGTATCATTGTTTCTGTTTCATATTGCTCCTATGACACTCGTATAATTTTTTCATAAATGATCGGCTATCCGAAATATCAGTTATCCGAACACCTACCGTGCAGCATTGCTTCGGATAATCGATGCTCTACTGTATTAACAATAATATGTGTTGATATATTAAATTATCATAAAAATAATTTAATTAGTTTTAGTTATATTGTAAATTATCGAGAGAGCTTGAAAAGAAATTTATTTCGTTTTAATTTTTTTTCTCTCGTGGAAATTCACATATAAAATTTGAATATGTAAATGAGGTTAAATAATGTAACGAGACGGCACGAGATATAAGATGCCTCACAGCCTCATTCTCGGCCCAATAGAAAATACCCAGTAAAGAACGAGAGTGCAAATGGAGACTTGCGACAAAGAGACTAGTGCAAATGAAGACTAGTGTCAAAGAGGCAAGTAAAACAGACTAGTGTGGAAAGACAGAACAGTAGAAGTACTTGATTTGGAAAGCACGAGCCCCAAAGAGAGAACCTATGAGCTTCGGAAGTCTAGACATCCAATGGAAAGTGAACGATTCCTAAAGAGCGACACTGAGATTAATCTAGAATGAAGCAGACGAAAACTAGAACCTAACTGGGTATTTAGAAGAATGGGAGCTCAAACTCTAATAATGGCAATTAGAAGAAATAATAATTAAGACTTAGAACTAAGTATTATCTGAAGTTGAAAGGAAAGGAATTTTCCACGAGAATTATTTCACACGAAGTGAAAAGCCTTCAAACCAACCGAAGCAAAAGCGCAGTCAGTATTTGAAGCTTTGCCACCGATAGCAGACGATAAGTGCCAGTGCATTCTGGGAGTATCAAGTGGAGAAGAAATCATCTGACGAGGTGAGATGCGCCATGTTCGAATTGAGTCAACTGAAGGCAGGTTGCGGATTCAGCGCTGATCCGAATGAATGGAAACTGAAGGAAGAATTCCGACCGAACGAATTCAACTAGGAAGGATACACCAAGGTGAAAAGCCGTTGGAATACATCGAACTGTATGTAATAAATTCTTGTTCCATTTTGGAGGGAATACGTGTAAGCGGACACGGACGAGAATTATTACCGATTAGCGACAGTTTGAAAAGCTAATTCAACGGAGAACTTTATTAATGAGGATAAAGATAATAATATTATTTCACACAGGTGTTAATAGTAAAAGCCATTTAATTATAGTAAGCGGAATAATTCACACAAGTGAAAGATATTAGCCATTATTTATATTAGGAATAATTCACACAGGTGAATTGAATAAAGTCATTATAATTCACGTGCTTTAGAATTCACACAGGTGAAAGAGAAAAGCCAGTGAAACATTATTTCAAATAGTAATAGAACGGAACGAACTCTCGCGTTTTCTGAAACGGTGCAATTAAATAGTGAGGTATTATTTAATTGAGGATAGAGGCTCAGCATTCATTCTAATAATATTAGGAAGCGTGCACAATTAATAATTAGTATTAAAGAGAAATTAATTGAGGAATTAATTTCAAGTAAATCACAGAGTTTGTGATATATGCAATTTAGTTTATGTGATATCAAGGTGATATCGGAACTGTTAATGAGTTTCAGAACTGTTAGTTATTCATTGTTTGATTAATGAACTGTATACTAAACATAGAAGACAACAATTTTAGAGGAAATGAAATTTGAAAAATGTATATAGCCTTATCAAGTTTTAAATGTCCACTCAAATAAATCTTTTTAAGATTTTAAATTTGCCTCTGGCTACTATTTCTCTTTACTTTGCTGTACCAAGTATGCGTTCTGCACAAATACCGCAGCAATATGATTTATGTTTAATTATAAATGTTATCTAATTATATAAAAAGACAAGACCTGACTCACTCCCTACTCACTCATTGACTGATCAACGTCCAGCCCAAACCGTTGTACCTAGAAATCTGAAATTTTGCACAGAGGTTCCTTTTATGTTGTAGACAAGGAATAAGGCCGATTTTGCGAAATTCCCACGGTTTCGGGAATAACGAGGGTTTAAAGTTTTCTTATTTGCATAACTAGTTCGGTAACTATAATTAGTAGAGACTTCAAATTTGGCATATAAGTAAGTAATTATAATCACTATAATTAGGGTAATTAGGTAATTATAGTCACTGAAAACGTTTTTCAGGATTTTCGAAATTCCACGGGTTCGGGAATAAGGAGGGTTAATTTTCGCTTGAAAGTTTTCTTATTTCCGTAGTTATTTCAGTAATTATAATTAGTAGAGACTTCAAATTTGGCATGTGAGTAGGTGATTATAATCACTAAAACCCTTTTTACAGGATTTTTCGAAATTCCCAAGGTTCGGGAATAACGAGGGTTTATTTTCGCTTGAAAGTTTTCTTATTTCCGTAATTTATTCCGTAACTATAATTAGTAGAGACTTCAAATTTATCATGTAATCACTATATTTAGGTAATTATGATCACTAAAACCGTTTGTCAGGATTTTTCTAAATTCCCACGGGTTCGGAAGTAAGGAGGGTTTATTTTCGCTTGAAAGTTTTCTTATTTCCATAATTATTTCAATAACAATAATTAGTATAGGCTTCAAATTTGGCATGTAAGTAGGTAATTATAATCACAAAAAACCCTTTTTCATGATGTTTCGAAATTCCCCCGGGATAGGATAAAAAGCGTTACTTTAAGTTATAAAGCTGAAAGTTTGCTACCGTTACTATTGTTAGGTTTACAATTTGTTATCTTGACAATGAGAACTACACAAATATCGTTATGCAACAGTTGGAGCTAAATTATTGTTCTCCACAACAGCGCTAGATATGCACCCGGTGGCGACAATTGTAGTTTCTTTATCATCCACATTTGTTATTTGTAACCCGAGCGAAGAACGGGTCGTTTTGCTAGTTATAAATAAAATCATAGTAGAATTATTGGAGCCTATGCTTCCACGTCGATATAGATCTGCGTAATCCGATTTGAGATCCCTTAATATTAGCATGTGTTGTTTTTTAAAATTCATTTAGATAAAGCATCAATCTTAGATAATGCCAAAATAATATGTTCCCCTACACTCCTGTCTGTAGATGTGTTAAATTTGAAAAGACCGTCATTTTTAAAGTGACGATCCACTGCAATAGACAAAAGTGAAACTGACAGGATTTCTTTTGCCAATTTAAATTTATTTCACAGTTTTACGAATCAACATTTCTTATTAGGGTTCTTTGCTTGAGACCCTCTATTCTGTTGGTTCCACAATTGGTCAGATGCCGTCGTAAATCTGTGTTTGTTCGTCCTTGTGGGGGTGGACAGCTGTGACATCCAATCGGCTCTGATGGTGACAACGTTGCAATCACAAGAAACGGTGTAAAGACGGAGTAAGGATTAGGTCACCTTGAAATGGTTGGATCTGATAGGATTTCGTCTCTTTCATTCAATGTTAGTTTCCTGCACTTTTACTATTTCCATTTCTTGCTAGAACTTATCGGATTTGTGGTGGAAAAGTAAAAAAAATAAATATCTCCCAGGCTTTAAGGAGAATCGTTTCACCTTTGATCCAAATACTCTTCTAGTGGATTCAAATGGAAATCTTCTCAGCAGACATTTGCTTAATTCCTTGCTTTCTTTTTTTTTCTTGCTGAGAGACAAAATTGGACTTCTTCTTTCTGCTGACAATAGCTAGGAAAGCCATTTGTTTGGCGAACGTTTCTAGGAGAATTTTCAAAGAGATTTGAAAACACTTGAAATGTTACTGTAAGAACTGAAGCGGGTATTTCAAAAGCTTTCTTAACTGTTCTTCTTTGAGACTGATGTCTTCATGATGCAAAAATTCATTTTCCTCTCGGTCCACGAGAGGTTTAGGCTCCTAGCGATTCTCGACCATCGGAATTAGTTGGGATCGGATGATCAGCGCTCCCGCATTTAACCCTCCCCCTGTAAAAAACCTTGCACCCGTTAGAAAGAGGGCTGGATGAACCCTACGGTTCTAGAGAATTCTAGAGAATTAACATTGGAAAAATCCCGACCACCTCAGTCTGAAATTTGAATAATTTAGCGAGATAATATTGGATTTAATCAACACTCGTTATTTTGAAATAAATAGCCTATTTTAATACTAGAGCATCCCTTCCAAAAGATAGTACTAAAATTTTTTTCTAAGAAGAGAGCAAAAAAAAAATAGGAAACATGTCTGAAATCCACTACCTCAGCAGGCCATCCAGTACCCACAAATTCCTTTGAGTTTGCTCAACAGATTATGTTATGTTACGTGGTGAGTGTGGGTTGTAGGGAAGCCGAGCACCGCGACCGTTGATCTATTTTGCTCGACGTGTACTGTGTGAATGTGTTCAATAGTGGTGATTGTGAGATGTTTCTATAATCTTTCGCTTGTCATATTTTTACATATTTTTGTTTCTTTGATTATTGTTTCATATACCTGTAAGATTTTTTTTTTCAGAAAAAAAAGTGTCAGTATGTAAAAAAATGCCTCATCGAGATCTAATTCAATTTTTAATAAGTTATACTACTTTATACTGATCTATTATGTTTTTATTGAAGGTGAAGTCGTAGACTATTAGGAACATAAAAAACTTTTTGCGATTTTTTGCGATACTCCTACATTTATTTCTCAATTTCAGAATGACTAACTTCGTCGTCAAGATATTTTTGATATTTGGGTTGTTAACTCAAAGCATTTGAGCATTTATAATGTATGTTTGTAACTTGTTAAGTATTATTATAAAATCATGATAAGCACGAAGGGCTGATAATGAAAACAAAGTAGCCCAAACAAAGCAATGTGTACAGGACATTTTTGAAAATGGGTTTGTCCGCCTTATTGATATGACAACAAATGAGGAACACAAATGACGGCAACACTGCGGACGAGATATTCAGAAGTCTGAGACATAACAGGCGTCAATGTAGAACTAATCAAGCAGTTTCATGTTATATTGGAATGTTTGAGCTCTGGATTCAGAATCAATTTGGACAACTTCGAACAGTATACGAAAAAAGGAATTATATCTCAGAGTATTTCTGGTACTCAATGATCGTGATTATACATAAAATATTGTTTCACGGAAAAGACATAGTCGATGCCTGTATTCTTCCAAATGGACAGATAACGGATGAAACCCAGGAGAATTGAAAATGAAAACAAAGCAGCACAGACTTGAATTGCCTTTCTGATTCAATTATGGGGAGGATTTGGGAACGGCCGTTTCGTCCTGCAACGGACTCGTCAGCCCAAACCCGCTTCCCCCGATAAAAGAACCAGAAAGGCAAAATTCCATAATGAAAAAGACAGGACGAAACGGCCGGTCCCAAATCCTCCCCATGATTGAATCGGAAAGGCAATTCTAGTCTGGTGCTGCTTTGTTTTCATTTTCAATTAATAATTATTAATAATTTTAATTATCACAGCACATTAAATTTATTCCTTTAGTTATGTTCAACTTCTGTTTTTTTAATTTAAAATCCTTCTTGTCCTACGAGTTGTAGGTAAAGGTTTTGATGATGTCTAACGACACATCATTTAATTATACTGCCTTTTTTGCTTTGGGAGGTAACTGCCAGATTGGTCGGTGACTTCCATATAGGATTTTGCCTTTCTGTTTCTTTTATTGGAGGAGGCGGGTTTGGCTGACGAGTCCATTGCAGGACGAAACGGCGATTCCCAAATCCTCCTCATAATTGAATCAGAAAGACAATTCTAGTGTGGTGCTGCTTTGTTTTCATTTTCAATTAATAATTATCACATTAAATTTATTCCCAGGAGAATTGTTCATGGGAAAACCATCTAGGATTGACATAAATACCGCTCATATATTACACAGATTACTGATTTCCTCAGATCCATTGATTGGAAGTCTCCATACAGCCCCGAACTCTAAAAGGGGACACATTACTCTGAAGTGTGAGATTTGATCGACCAACCTCTATCTTATTTAAATACATCAGGAGAAACAAATAGTAGCGACAACGATTCCGAATAAACTTGTGCTTTTAGTATTTATTAAAATCCATTTTCTGTTCTTACCTACCTTGTAGAGTTAAATTAAAGTATAAATATCCTCAAAAAGTTAACTTACCATAATGTAAAAGAATAAAGAAATGACACGTGATATAAAAATATCTGAGCTTTAGTGGTGAAAGTCTGGAACGGCGGTTTCGTCCTTTTTTGTGGACTCATCACAATACGTGAATGCTTAAATTTACAAATGCTACATTCTTCTAAAACTTAAAAATTAATTAAAGATTAATAAGATTTTCTAAGATTTGAATTTTTATTAAAAACCCGAAGCTGTTCTTCTAATTAGAAAAAGTGTAATATTTTCTTCTTTCTCCTTTGTTATTTATTTTTTAGTTTTATCAAAGAATCTTTTTTAGCAGCCTAGCGTTAAAAACTAATTGCTCCGGTCATTTATCAACCCGTCCAAATTCTTTTTTCCTTACATGGTTTTTCTCTTCCTTCTT
>JAFIDM010003189.1:30398877-30414598 GCA_023159025.1 Thereuonema tuberculata | reverse complement strand
AATAAATGAATTCATGATAACCTAAAAAAGTATTCTGTTTTACAAAACATAAGTGATTATCACATGAGGACGTCAATAAAAAAATATAAACCTTTATATATGCGTTTTACTGGGGATGTTTTTTTAAGAGTTGAGAGATATTACAGAGTTGAGTTTACATTCTTAAAATGAAGGAGGCCTCTGAAGTAAATTCCAACATATTATGAAAACCAAAAATAAAATAAATGATTTTAATTACTTAACATATAACACAATATTATATTGAATAAAAGGGAAGTTAAATTGAATCAATGCTTATGACATTTCCAAACTTATGATGGTAGTATTTTTAAATAATGACAAATTTTTATTTAGCCCTTCTGTAAAATGTTTGAGAGTCAACAACTAAACAAATAGATTAAATTATTATAAATAAAGATGGATGCTACAGAGAATTTAATGTATAGTATAAACAGTAAGGAAAGCTCACTTACTTAATGTAAAATTGCACATTTTTTAATCCACTGACCATTAAAATGCTTAGACGTATCAGAATTATATCGTATTTGGACTTTTTCGGCAGATATTAATTTGTAGAATTTAATAAATGCAATAAAAATTAAGTAAAGTTAACAGTTTAAAAAAACGTAGTTTTTTGAAAAATCCCCAGTATATAAAAAAGAAGAAGAAGGTTGGGTAGGGGTGGTGTGGGCGGTTGTAGGGGTGGGATAGGTGGGGTCCTGTGGGCGGTCGTGGGGGCGGAGGGGGCGAGGAGGCTCAGCGTCCACATCACTTTGGACGAGGTATAGTCTTCAAAAAGAGCACAGCTTTACTCGTGAAGCTTTATCATCAGTTGCATTCGAATGCCACTTGTAACGTTCCGTAGCTCATCACATCTCCCTCCATCTCCTACACATCTATCTTCTCTTTCCTCCACAAGAATATCTTCCTAACTGTTTCCTATATTCTTTATTTTCACACGCATTGATTCAAACAATCCCTTTCTTTCATCCATCAGGTGTCTTCCAGATGCCTTACAGTGTTCTCTCGAACCTACTTTCTCATCTGGAATCCATTGTAATCGCTTCACAACAACCCCCCCCCCTTTACTCTTTTGCCATTTTCTTTTGTCTCCCTGCCTCCCAGCCTGTGGACAGATGTTTACTGTAGTCTAGCCGTCGCCGCCTGCACCTTAACGGCTGTTCGTCCAAGTGACTTCACATCTGAAGGGACAGTGACGAGACAAATGCGACGGAGAATGCAGTACGGAAAAAACTTTCGAAAAAGGGAGGCAGCCGCTCCGAGAACTCACCCCATAAGAAAGGGCAATGGAGAATCGTCTCTGCGCGAACAATGAACCTACAAAGGCTTGCATCACCTCGCATTCTGGCTGAATCAGCTTGGCGCACAGAGCCCTACGACTGCAGATATCTCCGCGGGTATTGTCACCACTCTTCGTCCCCAAGTCCCTGGCATCGTGGAACACTGATTCCTGAGAACCCATCTGGCTAGCTGTATAGGTAGCGAAACAACGTGAGCGATCCGTTGGAATCGCTCAAGCAAATATCGATAAATTGCGATAACCCGAGACCCGAATATCATCGGACCACGCCAGGAGAACCTTCTTTCCTAGCCTCTAATGACGCGGTTGTTGTCGCTCTGACAGCACAGCCCGGGCGCAAATAAAGTCCCATCCTTCGCTTCGAGAACTTCCGCGGATTGTGTGTGCGTGTGTGTGTATGAGACTTCAGGTGAATACCGATGGGTCCTGGCGCGTGTGAACATTATTACATAAGTGACATTCACATTGGATATTTTACTGTGTATGTTTATAGCTTTATTTCATTTTCTTCGGAACCCCGGGGTAAGGTATACCTTTTTATTTTATTCACAATATGTACAAATGTATATTTATTACTCACCTTTATTAAAATCCCTAGTAGTCTCAAGCCAGCTACCCTACATCATTTATCTTATAATTTATCCATTGACATACTTGTACATTTTCTTGTATTGTAATCTCCATTTATTTTGGTGTAAGATTTATTAATTGACCCCATCCTGAAACGGGGCTAGGAGACCACAGCCAAATTGGGTGTGGAGTGCCGCAGGCCAAAATCTCCCTCATGTCCTCGTCTCGGCTGAGACTGCGTGACGCCGATGTCTTCTTCCCCTTTCTTTATTTACAAAACAGACCTCCCCCTTTCCTAGCTCCCAGCCAAACACCGACTCCTCCCTCAAAATCCTGTTCATTCATTTTGATTCCTAAACAAAATATTAATGGGCGCGGCTATTTTGTTTAGTTCTATCAGACGTTCCACTGTGTACCTCTCCTTATCGTAACCCTACCCTCATATGTATGCCTTAAACCCATGGCGAGGCGTTACACACTGTATGGCATTACGTGAATAAGGCGTATCAGAGGCATCAGAAGGGGTCAAAGACTATTATCGATAACAAATTTACGATGTATGATTTACCTTCACTGTTATAGGGGTTCGCTAAGCATCTTTATTGCGAAAACCAAGCGTCTCCTTTCCTTCAGCAGCATGGTGTTCTAAAAACAGTAGTCTTCATGCATGAAAGAGCCACACCGCGCACATCAAATGTTGCTAGGAATGCGATAGCAAAGTGCATCCCTAATGATCGTGTAATAAGCAAGCATTATCCTTATGCATAGCCCGCCCGATCCCCTGACATCAATCCTTGTGAGTTTTTGCTCTGATGTAATGGATATGGTCTATCGAAGTAGGATGCACACGCTACAGGACTTGAATACGCCCTAAGATGTGTATGTGGGCGTCTATATGATGAATTGCTCCGGTATGCTATAAAGCATGGTATGTATCGAATGCAAATGGTCTCATTGAACATCTTTGACTAACAGTTCTGTTCCATAATGCCAAATTCGAACGAGTAACGAAAAATAGAAGATACTGCATAGCCGACAGCAGCGCCACATGCTCCCTAGTGATTACTGTGTGAACTTAGAAGGCCACGGTTGGCATTGTCGCTATGATATCGGTCTCTCACCTCTGAGTACCGGGTTCGGTTCTCATGTGGGTTTCGTGATGGTGGATGCTGGGCAGGTTTTCTCAGGGTTCTCTCATTTCCCCTGCACTTCTCCCACCATACTTTCTCAGTCTTTCTCTCCATCTGTCCTAATTTCCGTGGGATAGTACAATAGAAATCTGGTCGCAGTGCTTGGCTTCTCTGCCACTCACATTAACTACATAACATAACATGTGAACTTAGAAACTTTTTTCTCCTGTTTCCACTCCTCATGACAATCCAAAGTTTGAAATCGATGCGGCTCATATTTATCAACTTATGGGCTTCAAACACCTCACGTTATTTCTTGGACAATACATTGCAAAAGAAAAAAAAACCGCACTGTGCTATAGTACACTTTTCTTTAAAGATTAAGAAATTATTATACTTTCATTGCAAAAGGACTTTTTATTACGAGCAGCGGCAACAGAACGGTCTTAATATTAATATTTCATAAATCGTCCTCTGGCGGCGATACAAACCGATGTACGGTGAGGCATGGACTCAAGTAATAACTTAACGCTGTGCACTGCAAAGGTTTTGCTACTTTGGTCACATTCAGTGATGGCTGCAACTGCCTTCGGAACATATCCCACAACGTATCCCAGACAAGTTCGATTGATGAAATGTCTGACTGTGGGAGGATGCAACCAATAAGTCTTCGTTGAAAGAGACTTCACACGGTGAAGTGATGTTATAAAATTCTTGAACACCATGATTCTGCCAGAAGTGAAGCTGTGAAATTTGCTGCCGAATGTTGTCAGCATACAGGCTTGCTGATCACCGCAAAAATATAACGTTTGCAATATAGAAAAATAAAAAAAATAAAAACACATTAATAACATAATTAAAAATACATCTATCACAGCAGGATTAAAAAAATTATATTATGTATTTCACACAAATGCATTTAAATTAAAACTAGAAAATTAATTATTTATTTATAAAGGGAAATATACAAATAAAATAAAACAATATAATTTAAATTTCGAAACTGTTGGTTGCTTTGTCAAATGAATCTCCATTTTCTAAATTCTTTTTTTAACATTTTGCGTGAAAAAGGTGATTATTAATTGAAAGGAAACAACCAATCGAAACATACAATATGAAGTTATTTTTGTTTTATTAAGTAAATATTCCTCATCACTGAAGGATTTGTTTAAACACGGCGATAATAAATTATTAAATAAATCGAAATAAAATTAACTTTAATAAGAAAAGAAAGTCACGAACAAATACTGAAGAACTGTAATCTATTCTGTTGAATACAGAAACCGCTTAGGAAATCATAAATTAATTTAACTATCAAAATATGGAAAGAAAACACATCAATGTAGAATGAATTTTAAAAACTAAAAAGGTTAAAGCTGTACTGGTATTTGGCCATGCAGGCCCTTGGAAGGTTTAGACTAATCAAGATTATCGGTCAACGAGAATCGGTACTAGTTAATGTCGGATGGCCAGCCTGACGCCCGCCCGCCTTTAACCACCAAGCAATAACCCCGGTATCGATTTGACAGAGACCTGTTGGAATTCTGAAATCCGTCTGGAGCAAAAACAGTGGAAAAAAAATCATCTTTAATTCTAGTCCAGATCATACACCACGGGACTACCGGAGACGAGTTTTATAATAAAATATAAAAAAATCATAAAAAAAATCTCTCAAAGAAAACAAGAGGTTATAACCATCTGTATTTTATGTAATATACTTTTTTTATTAATGATTTCATTTTTTATGAATTGTTTAATTTTTTAAGATGTTAACTGTTTTTATTTTTTATATGTTTTCTGATTAAATTAAAAAAAATCGTTAATAATCTTACAATTTTATGAGTATGCAATCACAGGACATAAAATATAAGATAGTTGGAGTTTTCGTTTTGTTTTAATAGAACTTTGCCGAATTTCAGTCTGGTCTCATTAATTTAATTAGCAATTTTGAACCACCCCTGGGTTTCATAATTTTTTTTTTGTTCTACACGAAGTAATTACATTTCAAGCAGAAATCATATTACAATTTTTGCTTGGTCTACTGCAACATGCCTGTTTTTTTGTTATCAAAAACAAAAAAGAAGCTTTAAAATGCTTTCCCTGGATTGTAGTTTATTAATTTACTGAATTCTACTTCTCTGGAATTCCCAGAAAAGATTTGTATTTGCATTTTATTGGCGACCCATTGCTTGATTAGCAATTAAAGATCAAGTTTCACTGATTCATCTGAAATCATCACAAGACTACAATTTTTAGTGCATGTTAAGATTCAGCATCCCATTGCTTATTTAATAAGGACGAAATCATTGTCTTTTCTTATTTCGTCGATTTAACTATGAGTAATAAAAATTTGTATTAAAACTTAAGAGTATCTTTAGTATCATATTAATTTTTCTCCACTTCAGGTTTTATCGTTAATTTATTTTTTCCAATAATGGCTGTGTAGATTCAGGATCCACGGCGACATGTGGAAATAATCTTTCTTATTACCATGCTTTTATTAACTCACACTGTCTGGTTTCCGGGTCAAACCTTGCAATCAATTTTTAAATCACTTCCCATCGGTCAATCCTCTAGAAATTTTGCACACTTGCTTATCTGATGGCAATACAATAATATACTGATATTCTTCATATTGAACTCATTTCATCATATCAACTTCAATATCCCATAATATTTCGGTTTTTTTTAGATCAAAAGAACTTCATCAGATGGCCAGGGATAGGTTTAGTCCTATTCCCTTTAAAAGAATTCATTACAAAATGATAGTAGTGATATATGATAAGGTAATACATTAGCAGTTATACATTTAATAAATTCAAAAACAGCATTAAAAATGTAAAGAAATTCTTTTGATTTGTTCAGTAATAATTTCTTTAAAAATTGTATAGTATTACATTGTTTTGTTAAGAATGTATCACTATCCATCTATTATTTTAAGATTTACTTTGTTATATAACTATGAATTGATAACAACCAAAATAATGTATTACCTTATCATAGACCACTACTATCATTTTGTAATGAATTCTTGTAAAGGGAATAGAACTAAACCTATCCCTAACCATCTGATGAAGTTCTTTTGATCTAAAAAGAACGAAATAAATTAAATGGGATATTATTATGGGATATTACAGTTAATATGATGACATGAGTTCAATATGAAGATTATTTATTTATATATGAAGAAATTATGGTTAATATACTGATATTTACTATGTTAATATAGTAAATATTAATATTTCCACCAAGGCAACACGTCCTTTCGCGTGCCGTAAACAGGCGACGGTATATATATAGGGGAAGGTGTTGTACCTTTGACCAGTTTTCACTAAATGAATTTTCAAATTTTCTGTACTCAAGTAAATCCTTACCTGAATGGATACATGTGATCTTCATTCATCCTGCCATCAACTGCATGCGTTTTAAATATTATATTTTGAGTATAAGTATTTATTTTTATTTTACAAAAAGCTATACCTTGTGGTCAAAGATACAACTACTTGTTGTACCTTTGACCGGAGGGTATTGTACCTTTGACCAGGTGGTAATAGAAACTGACAGTTAGTTACAAGTTATTTAATTAACATTTTTATTCAGAAATGTATACATTTGGCAAATGTATGCAGTCAAAGTAGAATAATAACACATGAAATAAATTCTAATGGCTTAAGTAGCCTACTTCTGCCCGTTTATTCTACATTATACAATGAAAAATCAACTCCAAAAGATAAGATATTCTTTTAGTCGAGCTGGCTGTGCCCCCAGCTGTGGTTGGATTTGATAGCCTGGCTACAATATCTTGTAGTTCTACGTCGTAGAGCTGATTATTTTCTTGGATGAATTTTGCCATCTTTGGTAGTTTTTTCAAATATTTAACTTAAAATAATCACATTGTGCTTCCTTTATTTAGGCCACAAAGTATTTCTTGTTTTTTTTTTTTTTTGTCAGCTTGACAAGGACATAACTTTTTTCAACTAAATCTTCTTTTTCAAAGTTTAATTCCTTCTCCAGTTTATGGCATTAATCTGAAAGATCGAAAACACTTTCCCCTGATGAATATTCAACATCAGACTCAAAGTCGTGGACAAACAATCGGTTGTTTACTATTTTTGGATAAAATTTGGTAAAAAAATAAAAATTTGGCAAAAAATTTTTAAATTTCCATCTTACATAATGCTAAAATGACTGTAAGTAAAAACATTTACATATTATTAAGTAATGTTGTATCATTCACCTGGTCAGAGGAACAACACCCTGCTGTGGTCAAAGGTACAACATCAGTCGAACTTACGTTTCACGCCATGCTACAATTTTTAGGTTAATCAAGTCATATTAAAAGTCCTAACAATGAATCTATAGACATAGATGTATTACTCATTCTTGTTAAAATAAGGATCAAAAGAAAACAAATAATGTTATTAAAGAAACATGCACTTGCAAAATACTTACTTTTCGGTGATGGAATTATAAAAATATTTTTTTCTCCTTGCAAGTCAAAGATCTAACTGCTACTAAAGGTCTGAAGGCGCAAATAGTGGGAATGTTACACGTTAAACAGAAAAGCTTTTAAAGTATGCTCATAGATGACATGACAAACAAGGTTGGTCAAAGGTACAACACCTTCCCCTATTATTAAAAGAATTGAAAATTTCCTTCCCTTATCATCCAACTTTGGAAAAAGCTTTGTGCCGCATTTTCCAGGGCACCGACATAGTTCTAACATTTACTCTGTCCAATCAAATCATAAATTATTTTCTCCTCAATACACATAATCAGTTCACTAACAATGTAGTTTACAAAATTCAACGTTTTGACGAACCTTGCCTGTACATTGGTCAAACGTCCAGTGCTTTATTTATACGATTCAACGACCATCTCAGAGCCATTGAAAACAATAATATTCAATATCAAACTGCTACTCATTCCCATATAACTAATCATAAGATAGATAGTAACTCTGTTACAATCATTCATAGGGAACATAATCTATTTAAACGCCTCATCGCTGAATAGTATTTCATTTTATCCAATCATGTTCATACAATGCAGCTAACCCATATTATAATATTAAGACCCTATTTAACTTAAAATACACAATCTATTTTAAACCCCCTTTTTACCCCACCTTTTTTTACCTCCCTTGTCTTAATGGCATTTTCCTTAACCTTCCTTCCCACACACCACTAACATCGATTCTCCCTCTACACAATTCGCATGCGCATTTGCTTCCCCCTGTCCCTTCTCTGTAGTCTTGATATTCAGGAATCACACTATTTTATATTCTCAGTTCAATGATGGACCCGTAAAGGGCCCGAAACCTGAAACCTGTCACTTGTCTTTTTTCAAACTTTGTTTTTTATTTTTTATTTTTATTTAGTCATTTTGTGTGTATTCTCAGACTTTTTAGTAATCAAAGAGTTTTCGTTATCTTCACAATTTAAAACACCACCCCCCCCCAAAAGAAAAAAAAAACCGAGAAATACAAAAGGGATAACATTTAAGGAAACTAGATATCAAATTCTTTCAGGAATTTCCTTATTATAGTCAGGTTGTAAAGTGAATACTTGAAAAGTCAATGTTGAATCCCAGAAAGTAAAGTAAAAGATCAGCAATCAAAGGATAGCACTTCAAATCGTTTTCGTAATGATTACGTGAAAACATGAAGCAACTGATCGCAAAATAACACATAAGAATATGGCTTTTACGTAAGAGGGGAAATGTAATGAAAGAGAAAAAGAAGAAAGAAAAACTGAAAACTTTAATAAGCCATGCGTTCGAAGTGCAGTAAGAAAATGGATTTTCTTTCTGGATCTTTCTATTAATGGCAGACAAGAGTAAGATTAAAAGCAATTCAATCATCGGTTAATCCACCTTCTTTCCTTCCTTCGTTCTGGAGATTCTTGGGATTCTATCCGCAATATTCGTCGAACCAATCGATTGCTTCACCCTAATCATTTGAAGTGAGATGAACCATTCAATCCAATGGCTTACAACGAATTTCAGGATAAAGCGAAGTTTTTCCAGTCATCTGCCAATTCAGTGATGATTTAATTCTTTGGAAACAGGACAAAATGAAATTTAAGGTAATTTAAAAATTAAAATAAAAAAGTATTTATTTCATCTTTCGAGCAACCAACTGTATAAAAATATTTGCTTTATACCTCCAGTTCGTTTTTACTTACTTTTGAAAAATAGTTTAAAAGTCAAAACAGAGAGAAATAGAAAGTTTACCTCTGTCAGTAATACTTACTTTTAATACTTATAATTAGTTAATACTTAATTTTCTTCTCTGTTTAGATAATATTGTGTATTCACTTATAAATGGAAAAGAAAAAACAGAGATTAACTTAATAATGAACAAATTATTAGTCTTGTTAATATTGGTAAGTTGCAAAAAAAAAAAAACCTTTAAACAATTATCTTTCAAAACAAAATTCATTTAAAAAATAAAAATAACGCATTCATAAAAAAAAAATTAAATACTGATTCTTGGTCAAAAAATTTCCATTCTTGTTAAAGACCGCAATCTTGTTAATCTTACATCTAAAAACACACTCATAACGAATACAAATTATAATTTACAAAAATGAATCAATTTCTACTTGACTGTCCTAATATAGCAATACTTATGGCGAATACCACTCTTTTTTCATACTGTAAAGGATTATTAATGAAAAAGGAATTTAATAAAAACTTCCACAACAATTTCTTATTGAAAAATATTTCATTAAAGGGATCATTATAAATAAAAATCCTTTTATATACAGTAAATAACTGTGTATACGGCGATATATAATGTTTTCTTGTTATTTAATGTTTAATGTTAATTTATTTGTTTCTAATTATTGTTTCTAAAATCATAAAAAAAATTTAACATAATTTCTTTTTTTTTTTTTCAAAATTTCAGATATATACAGGATGATTTAAAATTCTCTGTACAAACTTTAAAGGTAGGTCTATAACCTTTCAACAAAGCGCATTCATAGTGTAACGTGTGTCCGCAAAAGTCATACGGATATGCTAAAATATACACTAAAGGCCGCTTTGGACTACTATATTTCATTGTTATACAGTATTAATGACAATGTCAGGATAGATTGCCCATGAATAAAAAGCCTTAAAACACTTTATCTTACACGTTCCATATTGTCTTCCTTCAGTGGGAAACTTTGCACTTCTGAATTGCCATCATATGTGTATTTTATTTACGAAAAAATAAACATTGATTTTTGTAAAAATCATTCATTCAATGCATCGAATAGGCGAAAGAATGTTTTTAATTTATTAAAATAGGAATTATTCATTTTTTCATCTTTTTGTATTTCTTTGTTTTCAGTTTCGATATTTCTTGTTAAATCTCGACCAACGACGATATGTTTTCGAGATTTCAATTAGTCGTCGATTCAAATTTTCAGTCCGGAATTCCATTATGATTTTGGTTAACAATTTAGCTTTTTCAGGAAGCATCCACGAAAACATGAGGAAAACATTACCCTCCATTCATAAAATCATAATTATAGTCAGTAATTTCGAATAAACAGATACAAATCGATTGGAATTCCAAGTTCTTCAATTCGCCACCACGAGCGCTGCAGAATTTTTTCTGCATATTCTTTGTTTATAAATTTTCACTGAACTTCTAATATGAATTTTGTCAGTTTCAAAGTTCCATTCTCTAAAGCAGTTTCCTTTTAATCATGTTTTTCATCACTTCTCAAAACGAAAATAAACAGAAATGACCTTCTGGCCGCAACGAAAGTTGCGTTTCACGTGAAAGGCTCCATTGAAATCCAAAGAACCACATGTTCGCGCGGCCAGAAGACAATGTCCAATATTATGTTTTCACAGAGATGTAAACAATGAATCATGTTAGTAAACATTCTTTGGCAATTGATATCCTGTCAACATTGTGTTGAATATTAGCCTGAAGCTCTTTAACTTATGAGAATAATTTAAATACACAATATTCTTCTGATGTTTCAGTAAAAAGAAGTCTGAGGGATAAAGTTTAAGAATCGTGGGAGTCATAATTCCTTTGAAATGAGTCTAGAAAACAAAGATTTCAAATAAGTCCTGAATGAGTTACTGTGGGAAACAATGTCTTCTGAAGTCCTTCATCTGACAGAGTAGTCACACATTACTCTACCATTGTCATGTAATCTTCACTGCTGACTCTGTTGTGAAAAAAAAAGATACTGTGCATCACACACACCAGCTTTCTGAGTTTAAAAAGGCGACCCACGTAACACACAAGGATTTTCCATGAACCACATCCATGAATTCTAAGCATTCACATTTCCGACCTAAAGAAATCAAACTTCATTAAATCAATGCCAGTCATCAGTCTTATCGCCATCAGAATTTATCGATTCCATAAACTACTGTCAACAGTGCCTGTGGCCTTCATCATCAACTCTTGGTAACAACTCATGTATTCAAATTTTGTACGGATACAATGTATTTGAATGAATACAATGTATTCAATATTTCAAATCTTTAATGATTTTCTCAATATGAAAACTTTCGATAGACAACCCTCTCTGACTGAAAAGCCTCCTTACGGATTTTCTTGGACTGTTAATCATTGCTGCCCGTATTCCTTTTATGTGGTTGCGTAACTTCGATTCCTAATATATAGTTTCACAGTTACGGTCTGCGTTACGGTCTGTTTATTTTTGATTTCTGCTTCCAGGTGATGAAAGGTGAAAGAATGCAATATTTTCTCAAGGGCTGTGTTAATTTATGAAAACTGTATGAAATATAAAAAAAATCACAATATATTAATTTTTAAGAATTCCAAGGTTCTACGTTTGCTGATTAATTTTTAATCATGAATTTCACGTCTAAAAGTTTTTTGAAGATGTAACGAGTGACAGCTATTTCCTATTAAAATTTATTAAATAGTAAAATTGTATGTATGATATATTTCTATTATTATATGTTACAGTTAATATTGATTTAACAATATTGAGGCGATTCCTTTCTTTTCGTATTTTTTCTTAAATGATTTTGATTAAACAAGTGAATTTAATTTTGTGCTAAAGCATAAATTTAAAGGCTACCAATAGTAATAAAAAAATGTATAAATAATAATAAAAAAAAGGAAGTTCATTACGAAAAATAGGAAAAAAAATTAGGAAAAAACTTAAAAAAACGTTAGGAAAATAATAAAAAAAAAAGCCACTCGGACATTGAGAAAAAAAAAAGATTAAGAGAAAAAATAAATAAAAACAGTAGATTTACGGATTTTAACCGACAACCTTCAGTACATGAGTCAGAGACAAACATCAAGCTATAGCTAATAACTATACTAGTATTTAAGCTAGTAGCGAAAAATCCAATAAAAACAATGCCAAATATTTCGAGCATTGGGGGATGTTGGCCCCTGAAAATACCTATTCCTATGTTGTTTTGGCCACTGAACACGAAGTCCATTTGTCGATCCGACCTTCCCTTCAGGAGTTGCTGCGGTTGGAAGACGTTGACAGACACCTCAAACGCAATAGCTCCCAAATGGGTCGCTAAAAAAATCATTTAAAAAAGAACAAAGGATGACAATACGACCAAAAAAAAACAAGAGAAAAATAAAAGATCTGAAGAAAAAAAAAAAAAGAGAACATTTTCTCTTTAAAACAGATATATTACCAAGTCTAACATCAGCTTTATTTTTAACTATAGAAATTCGAGACGAATTATAGTACAGGAGAAAAAAAATAGACCTAACGATTCTAATAACTATAAGAGGAAAACAAACCGGATAACACAAAGATCGTGACCCCCCCCCCCCCAATTAGTCTGACAGTCATAAAATTCATAAAAAAAAGTGTTGGAATCATTTCTGGTCACTGAATAAATGCATTAACAAGAAACAAATTGGTTTTTTATTCTCTATTGATACGAGGTGACAAATTTTTAATGGTTGAACAAACAAGTTTGCAAATACATATTTTCCTATTTACTTGAAACATGATATTTTCACTACGCTTTGTCTTAACAATGATAATCACTTAATGAGGGGGGGGATCTTTTCAGATGGGCTGATTCCTGCAGCAGTTTGCCCCTCATATCCCTTGACCAGTCACCTTCAGCTGGTTTATATTCAAGCGTAGCACCCCTCTGAAATATTTCTTCAGGTGGTAAAATTCTTCCTTGTAAATTAAGTAGGTCATTGCTATACATCATATTACATTCTTTCATTTCCTCCTGGATTTTTTGGATTGCCCTGCAATCTTCTCATGCACTCTTTGATGCCCTCTCAGCTGGACCAACTCTTGTATATTTGGCCAAATCTTTCTTAACATTGAAATCTTGTCTGATTTCATGAGTCAGCCCTGTCATGATACAAAGCTCCGGAACAAGTTTAATGGGATCTGTTTGACCCTTTTTAATATCACGCTTTTTTGGAAGATTCAAGAGCAGTGGGAGATGGGGAAAATCTAATTTGGATATCATAATGTTTCTTATTGTAGTCAATGAAAGAGACAACACTTCTTGAAGGTCTGCTTTGCATTACTGTCGAAATCTATTTCATCAACACCGTAAGTCTTATTGTTTTATCTTGTCAATACAATGCTACCCATCAGTGATTCTTGAGCCATTCTGGGAGCATTCCCTCAGGCTTGAGTTAAACAATGCTTCAACAAAACATCTACAGTATCTGTCCTCAACATCTTAAAACTTATGTCAACACACATTAATTGTGAAGATTCATGCTGTGCAATACAACTCAAGGCCATGCTTTCTCATTGAACAGGAACTGTGCATATCATAAAAATTGCGACCCATTAGTTTGAAATCAAACTGATGGAAATTCCTGTGTAACTGAATGTTGAAAATTCGGAGACAAATTGGATCATTTGGTAGCAGATCTTTCACTACTTTAAGTCTGATAGTGATTATGATCCTATTTCTGGAAGAGTTAAACTCAAGGGTCTTAAGCTTGCATGATAAATATAAAGAAGTCCCATCAAACGTCTCTGTGTGTACTCCTAGAAGAGCTTTCCTTAGAGAAATGTCGTCAATGTGAGGTGCAAAATCAGTATGATAATGATACAATTTCCAATCCGGGGTTGATTTCAAGCGGAAGTAATATGTTAGAAGGCTGACAGGTGCACCTGATCTGCCTCGTTTATCAGGCAGTGTTGAAGGTCTAGTGATTGATTCTATGTAGGCCTCTCTTCTGCTCTTGTTGAACCTCTTCCTGCTCCTCTTCAACCATTATCACCATTTCCTCCAGTTGTAGTTACAGATAAGCCTTTCATTAAAGCTGGTAAATGTGCCCCTGCATCACCACCACCAGATCTTCCTATTTCTGTTGAGGTTCCTCCTCAATGAGTTGCTCTTCCAGGTATAGGTCCCATTGGTTGCTGCACTATTCCACGTTGGCGTATGGTGGCTTCTCCTATTAGAGGAGGTGGAGCTACTTCAGCTTGTCCAGGCCTTCTAGTCTCTTCTTGAGGCCCCTGGCCTCATGCCCATCCCTGTGCTC
The DNA here is from genome assembly GCA_023159025.1 of Thereuonema tuberculata. Taxonomy (NCBI): domain Eukaryota; kingdom Metazoa; phylum Arthropoda; class Chilopoda; order Scutigeromorpha; family Scutigeridae; genus Thereuonema; species Thereuonema tuberculata. Next base: position 30,400,086 of record JAFIDM010003189.1, on the reverse strand, counting down.
TACATCTTGCTCCCCCTTGCGCTGGTTAACCTTCCGACATATTTAAGTCCTGTTAAAAGCCAAAATAAAAAAGAATGAAAAACTTAAATGAACAGATTTTCAAAATTAGATCGCAAAAACTTCCAACTTCCTACCTCAATTAGTCTGACAGCCTAACCTATAAAGCGCTACCTATTCTATTACAATAACGTTAAAAAAATGTGATAACTAAGCCTAATCCTTAGTCTACAATATTGCAGTTCTTTTGTTAGCTTTTCTTTTCTCTAACGAGAATTGAGGTGAATAATAAGCGGAGAAGACATCGAAACGAGATTCTCTTTCGCAGTTGGGAGAAAAACTGTATTGATTAAAGAACTTGCTTTACGACCACAGAAGGAGGATGTGGCGGAAGATAACACGAAAGATGTTAAAAAAAAAGGAAAATCAGATACGGAATTTGGAAAGGTATTTCAAACGAAAAAGAAAATCGCTACTACCGAGAGAAATGGTTATCTCTCTGTGAGGAAAGTAATTTGTAGCGAAACGAACCATCCGCTCTGTAATGTTAGAAGAACAGAAGAAAAATATATTCTAGGACGGAAAGAATGGAATTGACTGGAAGAAACGACATTTGATATGGATTGTCTTCTACTTTGGTTCTTTCCGAATTAGTTTTCTTTAATAACGGAAATAAGTAAAAAGTTTGCTTTGCTTTCTAATCCAAAAATACTTCTTTTATAGCGGAAAGCTAAGTTTTCCATTTTTCTTTTATAGTAGAAATTGCAAACAACTTTCAAACAGTGGTTCTGAAAGTGGGGAACATGAAGATGCTTCGGCTTTAAAAGAAATGAAAACTGTCATTTTGTAGTTCGAGAGTTTCGAAAAACATTTTTTCACTTCAGAACTATCTATCTCTACTCCAATTAGGACACATCTAGACGAATTACACTAATGGACAAAAAAATTAGCGCACCAAGAAGGAGTCGTCAAAATGAAACCAAAATTTACATACGTAATGACTACTTTGATATAAGTAAATGATAAGAAAATCAAAGAAAAAGGATAATTTATTTCAGAGGAAAAGGCAAAAGAACGGAGGAGTTAATACTCCGTTGGACCCCCTCTAGCGCGAATGCACGATGAGATACGATCGGGCATTGAGTCATACAAGTTCTGTATGATTTCTTGAGACATTTCGTTCCATATTTGCTGTAACCTTGCCTCTAGTTC
>JAFIDM010003189.1:30373215-30386570 GCA_023159025.1 Thereuonema tuberculata | reverse complement strand
GCCACATCGTCATAAAGTATCTATCTATTTAATTTATGAAAAATATTATTTATTTAAAATAATAAAATAACGTTTATATATAGTTAATTATATTTATATTTATATTTAGCAGAATTGTAAGTTGTAATGAATAAAGTATAAGTGATAGTGAATTAACATAGCGTAGTCTAATTTACTCTAAGGGTAAATGAATCAATCGCACAAATTCAATTATATGAATTAAAAAAGGTTTATGACAGATGCATAAGATTATTAATCTTTTTACATTCCTAAATCAGATAATCTGTTATCTGGTAAAGTAATAAAGTTCAACTTGCCACAACTTTTAAGTCTCTTTAAAATTCAATTGGTTTATCATAAACTATAAAGTTCTTCACCCTATGTGAAACACTGATCCTTTAACAACTTGTATGATAAAATTACATCACGTTATTGATCTGAAAGGTTCTATCACCTTATGTGATTTACAATTGTACTATCTACTCAAATATATATATATATATATATATATATACACATAGTCCGGTCGTCTAGCGATGAATATTATCAATATTTCTATTAAAGTTTATTTTTCAGAACAATAAACTTATCTATTTCTTCTTTAATAAAGATAGTCCTTTAATTTCTTTATTCTCTAAGTCTTTAGGAAATCCATCTTATCTAAATTGAAACTCTTAAGGTTGGTTTATCTTTTCGTACTCGATGGTAACCTATACTCGTAAAATCACAAAGTCCGTTATCCTTAAAAGAAACTTGTAATGTGTTTGATATACACGCTGTGTATCGTATAAAATACCCCAAGTGTTCTTTGTATCCATAATAATTAAGGGTAACTTACTTTATTCTTCATCTTTAATTCATACTTGCGTTGATTTCGATTTAGGATTAGCTTTTACCTTTCAGCAGTTCTCTAGTTGATATCTCCGTTAGTCCTTATGCCTTCTCGTCCTTCGATTCTCTATAATCGACTTATGGTTTCATTATTCATTCCTATTGTAGAATAATTTTCATCCCTACTCATGAAGAAAAAATAAAATTGAATAACAAGAGATTAGTGAAGCTGAAATATTTAATGTCTTTACATAACTTTGAATCGAATCCTAAATAATAACAACTGCAGATTATTCATTTATTTAATGAATACTTATTCTTCCAGGAAATACTTAATATCCTTTCTTTTCCGCAGTTATATTCTTCAGTGAGATATTTCGCAGAAATGATCTATATCCTTCCATTTCTTCATAAAGATTCCAATTCAGAATCAACTTCTAAGTTGCAACGCTACGCCATTTTTATATCTCCAATTTTTCTTCTAACAATCACAATTGAACTTCCAAAACCGCTTTAACTCTCCTTACAATGCAATTACAACATTACATTCTTACTTCTAAACAAACAATAAGTTCATTATCTCATGAAGTTCATATTGTTAATACAACTATCCACTACAATTTATATCTTTATCAGAGATAATCAATAACTTTCCAAGAGTTCAGTTGTACATTGTGCTTTGAATGCTTCAGAAATAAACAGATTTTTTTCATGAATTCTGGACTGTGGTAAATCATGGATTTTTTTTTCTCGATTCCTGATTAAGAGATGTAATCGTTTCGCAATATTTATTCATTTTCTTACAGAATCTGGCCTGTATTTATGGGGACTTCAACTTCATGCCTCTGATTCTGATGCCGGACGATCCTTCACTTATTGTTTACAACGTTATTAATGGATTCTTGAGGCATTTATTCCCGAAGTTTTGCATAGATATTTCTAATATTTTTGTTGATGCTGCTGATCAAAAGTATCTAGGTAGATTTTTTTGTTCGTTAAAGTTCACTTTTGTAGTGACGAAGTGCTTATAGTATAGGTGGATAGGATCTCAATGCAACTTGGAATGTTTACAGGGGAGTCCCCAGAGTAGTCCGTAATTTCTGTCAGTAGAAACCTATGTTAGTAGTGAAAATAAAAAGCCAACACACGTAATAAAATTTAAAAAACATTTAAACACATTAAAATATGACAACATGTTTCGAACAGCTAGCTGTTCATTCACGAGTGAAATAATTAAGAAATACAAGTGGATTATATACACAGAGGAATAAATGAGAAGGAAGCAGTCGTCAGGTGATTCGATGGAAGGACCTCTTTCGGTGAAAACTGTAAGACGTGGTTCAGGAAACATCAGAACATCACTTGGGCCGAGCGGACGAACCGGAAATGACGACAGGAACTCCATCTCCAGTTACAAGTAGATGCTAAGATCTCCGTGGGTTGAACCCGAAATGACGTATTAAACGTTATTGTAGAGTGGAAAGTTCTGCGCTGAGAACTGCGATGACAAGAAATCTGCATCTGTAAATAAATAAATAAAAAAAAAATTAGAAAGAAGGGGAAGGGTTGTCAGGGAGGGGGGGGGGAGTAAAAAGGCAACGCTATTGCTGGATCAAACGTGAAATCTATGTTAAAAACAACAACTTCTATCTTCAATTATTATTATTATGCTAGATAATTTTAATTCTAATTATAAAGGAATCTCACATAATAATAATAAACCAAAAATTTTATTTTCTATTACCTTTGAAAATTAACGTATGCAAATCTAAATATTATCTAATAATAAAAAAAGAAATGCCATTTTGGCTTGAGTTTCTGTTTAAATTTTTGTCCGATTTTATTACAAAAAAGGGAGACACTTTAATAATGAAATTAAATAAATAAAATGAAAATGAGAGAATGTACAGAAAAATGCTGTAAATTCTGATTAAAGTTCTCTCGTAATTCAGATTTTATTTGTTTTCCGGAAAATAAATAACGTCTTTCATTCCCTGCTCTTTTTTTTTCTTTCTTTAGCTTCTGAGATTTACATTACAAAATATTTTGAAATCATATCTTTATTTATATTTACATCATATCTTTCTCTTATACTAGCCGGGTACCGTCGCTTCGCTCCGGAACCCTTGCGTATATATCAATGAAAAAAAAAAAAAATTATTTGCCAATCTATGTTGTCAATGTGTATGTATATACAGGGTGTTTCAAAAATACACGGCATAATTTCAGGTATGTATTTCCCACATGTAGACAATCAAAATAGTTCATTACAACATATGTCCGGAAATGCTTCATTTCCGAGTTATGGCCTTCACAACATTGAAAATCACCGGAACGTTTTTCGTATTTACAGATGAAGCACAGGTCACACGAGATGGCATAACAAATTTCCACAATCAGCATGTATGGGCGTATGAAAACCCAAATGCAACTGTTGTATCTCATCACCAGGTGCGGTTCTCCCTCAACATGTGGGCCGGTATCATTGGTGATCGATTAGTTGGACCCCATGTACTTGTAAACAGACTTACGGGGCAGGCGTACACAAACTTCCTGGAAAACACCATACCTCATGTTTATGACGACACTCCACTGATCGATCGTCAGCACGCTCACTTCTTGCATGACGGCGCTCCTGCACACTTCAGTCGTACGGCTCGCCGGTACTTGGATCGAACGTTTCCTGATCGATGGATAGGTAGAGGTGGCCCAATTGCTTGGCCTCCACGCTCACCTGATCTGAACCCTCTCGATTTCTACTTGTGGGGCCATTTAAAATCATTGGTTTATTCGTCTCCGGTGCCTGATTTGGAATCCCTTCGGAATCGAATTGTGGCACGTTCTGAGGACATACGCAACATTCCTGGAGTGTGGGATCGTGTTCGCAGGTCATTGAGACATCGATGTGAGGTCTGTATTCAAGCAGGAGGTGGTCATTTTGAACATCTTCTGTAATGGCAACGACCGGCGGAACGAAAAACGTTCCGGTGATTTTCAATGTTGTGAAGGCCATAACTCGGAAATGAAGCATTTCCGGACATATGTTGTAATGAACTATTTTGATTGTCTACATGTGGGAAATACATACCTGAAATTATGCCGTGTATTTTTGAAACACCCTGTATAATTTCCCAGCCCGTTGTGGCTTCTCCGAGTAACTCGGATGTATTGCGGGTCGGCGTCACACCGAAAATTCACATTTTTGCATGTATCTTGCAAACGCTGAAGCGTTTGTGAATAAGTCTTATATCGTTCGATAGAACTTTCAAATACCAACATTTTCTCAATATAATGTTCTCTTCCATTTTTTATACTTTTCGTTTAAATTGAGAAAAAGTCAAAATTTGACCCTTTGAAAGGCGCCATCTTGGACACCAAAAACTTTTTTCGAAAGATTTTTGTAGCATTTTGTTTGTCTTAAAAAGATCTACATTTTATCCATTTACATGACCACTCTATCTCTTATAGTTTGGTCACAAAATTGGAAAAACGTAAAGTCTTATGACAGACAAAATAACGCTTTTATAATATGTAATAATAATAATAATGTATCTTGTTGTCCTTATAATAGGATAAGTAAAAAGTTTTGAGCGTTTTTCGCTAGATGGCTGTAGTGAGCCATAACTCACGATGTATTCGTCGCATCTGGTCATTCTATACTGCGCTAAAGGTGACATAACGCTTTAAAAAAAGTTATTTGAAAGTTTTGTGTTTGGTGAAGCCATTTGTGTGTTAGAGCGTTCCAAAATGGAAGTAAAAAAAGAGAAAATTCGATACATTCTTCAGTACCACTACGACCAAGGGGACAAAGTGAGCAGGCGGCCAAAAAAATTTGTGCTGATTATGAACCCAATACAGTATCGAATGCAACAGCAAAGCGGTGGTTCCAACGATTCCGATCTGGTAATATGGACGTCGAAGATAAGGCACGTTCTGGTAGGCATATCGTCGAAAATGTCAATAAATCATGGAAACCGTCGAGTCGGACCGGCATGCTAGTACTTATTCCATTGCCCAGGAACTGAAGATAAGTCAGAAAACCGTATGGAACCATTTGCATAAGGCTGGTCTCACGAAGAAGCTCGATGTATGGGTGCCACACGAATTGACGCAAAAGAACCTTTTGGACCGAATTGATGCCTGCGATTCTTTGCTGAAGCGTAACGAAATCGACCCATTTTTGAAGCAGATGATGACTGGCGATGAAAAATGGGTCACATACGAGAACAACATGCGAAAACAATCGTGGTCGAAGCACGGTCCAAGAAGGTTTTACTGTGTGTTTGGTGGGATTGGAAGGAAATCATCCAATATGAGCTGCTCCCATCGGGCCAATCACTCAATTCGTACCTTTACTGTCAACAACTGACCAGATTGAAGCAGGCGATCGACGAGAAGCGGCCAGAATTGGCGAATAGGAAGGGTTTTGTGTTCCCTCAAGACAATGCCAGGCCGCACACATCTTTCACGACGCGCCAGAACCTACGAGAGCTTGGATGGAAGGTTAAATCGCAACTGCCGTATAGCTCAGACTTGGCTCCAAGCGATTGTCACCTTTTCAAGCATTAGCAAAATTTTCTTGATGGTACAAAACTGACCTCAAAAGAGTGGAAATGAGCTGGTCAAGGTTTTTACCAATAGGGACGAGGACTTCTTCAATCGCGGAATTATGAAATTGCCTTCAAAATGGCAAAAAGTTATCGAACAAAACGGCGCATATTTGATCTAAATCTGAGAATCCTAACTTTGTTAATTTCATCGTCGAAATATAGAGAAAAACGCTCAGAACTTTTTACTTCTCCTACTATATTGTTATATCCAAAGAAAGGACTATTTTTTATTTTAAATCTCCATATATAAAACTTTTATTATAACCCTTTATAGACTTTCAAACTAACTTATTAATATACTAATAAAAAGTTTATTTAGATACTAATTAGTTTATTTATTTATTACAAGATTCCTTTGTAATTTCCTCTGGCCTTTTATTAAAATTAAATTATTTTGTAATTAAGACATCAAAAATTACCTGGAACAATAATAATTTCCTTCATTTTGTTAAAATTGTTAAAATATTAATTAAAATAGTAATAAATAGCTACAGACAAATATGACTTCAGATTTATAATAATAAAGAAATAGAATTACAAAAAAAAAACATTCGTTAAATTTTATTGTGTTCAATGAATCAGTGTTTCCAAATGATCAGCGCTGTCATGACTAAAAATAAATTGTACTTATTTCCATAAACTGTTGCTTTGTTGAAAAGGAAAAAATATTAAAATAGGTATCGTTTTATAGAATAAAAGAAAAATTTATGCATTGATGATATTTTAGAAACACAAGTAAAATTGGAGTGAGAAGTTGTTCTTTTTAATTTACGTTTCTATGAGTAGAATTTTACGACTCCGGAGACGGGCGGCTCCCTCTATAAACATTTTTTAGGCATCCATCTACTGCCAATCATTGTAAAACTTTTGATTGTCCTTGAGAAATTTGTCGAGGAATGACGTAATCGTCGTTATTACAGTGAATATGCTTCAGCTACGATATAAATTCTAAAATTAAAATAACTGATGTTACTATTTTAATTTTATCAAAAATAATGCATACTTAATATTTTTTTGTCAATTTTCTTGCCTGAAAATTAAACAATATCCCTGGATTAATTTTTTGTTTCTTTGCCTTAGTACAATTACATTGGGGGTAAATTGGTCAGTATAGGGATTTCAGTGGTATCGACTTAGGACTGACTTTTGCTGTAAGGACTAAAAAATTACCACAAATCTTCAAAACCAAAAATGAGTTTATCAGAAACTTCAATGATATTTTTTCTTTTTCTTTCAAATATTTTCATTAACTTCTCAATAAAACAGAATGCAGAAAGTTAGAATATTGATTATATTCCGGATTTTCATAAATGTGAATGATACCAAAAATGTGAATAACAATTCGTCTACGAAACCAAATATGAGATTGGTGATCTACAAAACACGAGAATCTTATTTTTTGTCCATTTTTTATATGGCCCAGGTTTACTAAATTCAAAGAAGTTAATTGTATACCCATTTAACTGAACGGTAACTTACTATCCTAAATACGTATTGCTATAATATTCTATTTATAATTCTAAATTGTTTTTTTTTGTTTTGTTTTGTTTTGTTTTGAAAATCAAATTTTGTTTCTCTTATCTTTTATTGTTTTATATTTATTGTTTATTTAATTTGAATAAAAATTATAAATAACATTTCAAAAACCACCACTTTCCAAAACCATGTCTCAAAGATGAGTATTCATCGCAGATTCATCAGAATAGGTTCGATATTTCAATAGAATTTACATGAAATTCGACTGAAAGTCCAGTATCTAAAAACCGAGAAAAAAATTTGGATTCAGCAGTTTATTTTTATTTTTTTTTCATTCAATCCAACGATCAATATATTAGTAGTTGTACAACTACACCTTCTACTACAATCATCATGGAAATCAAAACTTGGACACAATCCTTGTTGTCCAAAACATTGTCGATTTCTTTTTATTCTTATAACAAGTTTAACATGCGGGCTAATCTTTAAACAAATCTAGGCAATAGTCATGCACATTGTTAAAATTGAAAATTTAATTCAGTAAAATATAATGCAATCGATAACACCAAGCTTGTCACTAGCTTACGTACTTTAGGAAAGCAATGATATAAGAAACATTCCAATATATATAAGCAAATTCTAATTTAAATAAATGAATTCAATTACATAAATATGAATAATAATTAACATGACTCAAAGTTTAAAGTTTAACATATAAAATTACTTATTAAATTTTACAAAATAGATACAGCAATTATTACCAAGAAAAAATATGTAATTTTTTTTGGTAACTTCTGTAAATTTCTCCATTCTCTTTTGAGAAGTATATGTACAAATTATTATCCATTCTATGTGTATAAACATTAATACCAAGGACCAAACACAGAAAAACAATGGAGATATAAATAATAAATAACTTTATTACATGTTGCGAAGGTACTCTTCCTTCGTCGTCAGATGATATTAAATAAATAAATACATGAAAAGGAAAACAAGCAAACCTAAAATTGGAACACAAAGCTAATAATACTTTAAAACACATATTTAATAAGAATATTAATAAAATTAACAATGAAGCTTAAATGGGAGTTATCTATGGTATCAAATGTGAAGATGCAATATTAATTGCACGTATTTTGGTAAGACTAAACGTAAAGTAAAAAAAACGAATAAAAGAACACGAAACAGCTATAGAGAAAAGAAACCTGCAATATTTAACAGCATTACATCACAAAAATACCGGTCACAATATAATGGTAAACAATCCCGTCATCTATGGGATTGGGAAGGATTGTTACTTATGTAAATTTCATGAATTATTGTTAATTAAATCTAAACACTGTTACAATACTGAAGTATCAATTAATAACGCGCTACAATATAATTTACGATAGATTATTTATATGTTACATTTGCAATTTGTGATTTATTGGTATCCAAAATTATTGTTAAATTTAAATTTTAATTCCGAGCCTTGTTTTCCTTTTCATGTATTTATTTATTTAATATCATCTGACGACGAAGGAAGAGTACCTTCGCAACATGTAATGAAGTTATTTATTATTTATATCTCTATTGTTTTTGTGTGTTTGATCCTTGGTATTAATGTACAAATTATCTTAAGTTAGTTTTTATAAAGTTAGTAGCGTTGAAGAATTTGAAATTGGCTTTATTTCAAATATAATATTAAATTTGAAAAAAAATTGGTTTCATAGTGTACGCGAAACCATAGTGACCTGGTACACGTTTCATTTTCTACAAATTACGATTGAAAATTTATAAAATATAAATAAGTAAAACAGGTATAATTGTGTGCTAAAGCATAAATTTAAGGACGACCCATAATAATACAAAAAAATTAAAATTAATAATTAAAAAAAAGGAAATACATTATCCTAAGGAAAAATAAAAATAAGGTTTTTTTTTTCTTAATAAACACATCTTTCACAAAAAATGTAATTAATTACTCCTAGAAATCTTATTAAATAACATTCTTTTAATATCCACAATACTTCGTCCTTCTTTTCGAAGGACTTCCTCAGGTGGTTATAGAGGACAAGAATACAAAAAACTATTCTTTTTCCTCTACATAACATAAGGGTTACAAAATAAGAACTAAAACTTTTGGTTACACATGTTATTGTTGTTCATGAAACATCGTTAGGGTTTAATTGTTATCCTTATTTGTGTTTTATGTTACCATTATTAATAACTATGCTGGTGAACATGATAGTTTTTTACATTTATTTTTAAGTGAAAATGTTGAAGATTAATAGTAATAGAATTTCTAAAAGAGGAGAACTTAAGAAGATTTATGGTAAAGAAACATATAAGATAGTTTTCAATTGTTAACAATATAAACAAAAGTTTTTAGTTCTTATTTTGTAACCCTATGTAATATAGAGGTAAAAAAAAAATACTTTTTTGTCTTCTTGTCCTATATAACCACCTGAGGAAGTCCTTCGAAAAGAAGGACTAAATATTGTGGATATCCATTAGAATTTCTAGAAGTTTTTTTCTTATTTTTACAAGAAAAAAAAAAGCGCACGCCGATATTAAGAAAAATTGATTAATAGATAAAAATAGTTGGTGTATGGATCCAACCGACAACCTCCAGCTTACGAGTCCGAGACCGAACCCATCAAGGTATACTGACAACTGAAATGAAATGGTTGCATTTCTAACATTGAAGCTAACAGCGGAAATCCAATGAAAACAATGCCAAATATTTCGAACATGGAGGAGCATTGGCCCCTGAAAATACACCATTTCTACGGTGTTTGGGTCTCTGAACACAATGATGAAGTCCGTTTGTCGAGATGACCTTCCGTTCGAGAGTTGTTAATGGGGAGGGAAGGTTACAGACACGGGCGGACAGGACAAACGCAACAGCTATCGATTTTGGTCGCTATAATAGCGCCCAAATCGATACCAAAAAATGAATTATTTACATGTTTGTCTATATAATTTCTTTGTACGAATTGTGTAATTGTTAGATAAACAATAACGTATGCTCTTTTTATCTATTAAGTGGCTGCAACAATGAATAGTGATAATTAAAATAAATTCTTGCAAAGCCATAGTACATCTGATGTTGTCATTGTTGGCTGTCTCATAATTGTCTTTGGCAATCTGAGATGGACTGTAGCTTCTAAGAATTCGCAACTTTAATGTAGTTATATTTTACTACTATAATTCTTTTACTATAGCTACAGTCTTTACATTTCTTATATTTCATGTAACTTAAACTTAAAAGAAGCCGCAGTCAAGATCTGATAAAACTAAATGGATAGAATACACCGAACTCTTTTTTTCATTGATTCACCGTAGAAAGCCTTTCAAATACAATTAGTAACTTCCTTTGCTTTTCTTCGAGGTATACTTTTCTTAAGGCAGTTTCCTTTTGAAAGATGCATTACAGACTGAGAGAAAACTAAGATTAATTGTAACAAATAAATCATTCATGAAAAAAACACATTAGGCAAGTCTCTCCCAGGGCACTTCTTTTGTAGTTCTTATTTTTTTAATGACAAAATCTTCCTTTACTGAACTGAAATTCCTTATTTAAGTCTGTAATGAATCTGCCTGAACTCGACAAATAAAAGTTGTTAAAAAAAATCTGCATATAAATAAATTAAACAAAATAGATGGATTCAATATCAAATGATTATCAATACCAAAAAAAAGAAAATAAATAAATAAAGAAAGAAAAAAATCAATAAACATGACAAGAAGTTTTTTAAAAAAAACTTGTTTTCCTGAAAATCCTGGGTTTTATTGTTAAAAATTATTATTTTTTTTAAAAATTGGCAAAATAATATAAATAAAAAGTCTTCGGTTTTTTAATTCTTTACATTTTCTGAAAATAAACAGTACAGACTTTTTTCCTAAAAAAACCCAAAGGTAATTGAATTTACTTCCTTTATTTGTTTAAAACTAATTTAATTGTAATCACGTTAAAGCGCGCGAAGATGTTTATAGTATTACTGAGCTGTTTAATATTCTTTGTTTCAGTAGAAATCCAAAGCTGATTCTAATGCTTTTTTATGGAAATTATATGTTATTTTATGTCCTTGTTTAAGCGCTAACTTCTCGACAAGGACCCAAATGGATAAGTTTTGAAATTTACATGTCTCTTTACCTGAAATGTGTATGCGAAGGTTTAAAGAAGAATCACGAGAATTTCAAATGTTATTACGGGAAGATGTACTGAAGGTGGCATTCCCAATGTCACATTAGCTACCCGATGTTCCCCGCAGTGCAACAAGCTCTCCGCTCTTAGACTGGTTTAAGGAAAGCAATGCAGGAAAACCTTACTTCACAATGTGACATTGGGAATGCCACTTACAGTACATACATATACAAAATAGACTGACTAATTTTACAAACATCACTGACCTAGAAGGTAGGCTAATAAAGTAAGTCAAATAATGGTCTTCATTAAACAAGATATCAAGAATGTCTAGCATACTCTTTGTTATATTGACAGTGATTGTCTTGGCAGGTTTTGTTGCTCTCATGGCATGTTGAGCTTGGAAACTTTGTTGTATTCTGCATAGAGTAGTTTCTTAAACTTGTTGCATGGCATGTATTTATGTAAAATAAAAGATGTTATTTTATTTTAAAAGAGTCAAGATTGGTTTTTAACATGGTGTCAGTAGTGGAAAACTGATTCTGCATTATTGATAATATCTCAATTGAATTGTAAGTCCAATAATACGGTAAAAATATGGAAATCTTGGATTAAGCAATTTAAGATTTACTTATGTGCTTATAATCTGGAAAAGGAGAGCGACCAAAGAAAAATAGCAATTTTACTTCGTAATATAAGTGAGAAAACAATTAATATTTTTTTCATTCTTTTGACCTCAACATTGATGTTATGGAGTTTGAAACTTTTCTCTTGGATTTCGAAACTTATTTTTCGCCCCAAGTCACCACAATGATGGAAAGACATCGTTTAATCAACCGCCGTCAATTTCCAGATGAAGACATTGATACATACGTGACTGACTTGATACATACGTGACAAGTCAAACTTGTGATTTTGGTAGTCTAAGAGACAGTCTTCTTAAAGATCTATTCAGTTGGAATTTGAACCAATCTAGTCGCTTCAAGAGAAAATTTTGACAGAAAATCTATGTACTTTGAATACAGCAGTATTATTCTCCAAGTCACTAGAATTATCAAATGTTGAAGCGAGACAACTTTGTCAACCTAATGATTACGGGATCACTGAAAATCAAATAGGAAAATCACTCACTATTAGTGATCGTCAACATCACTCAGTATTACGTCAGCCAATGAAGTCACCAGTTAAAGAATCTTTGAAATCTTCGAATAGTCAACAGGCTTCAAAAAAATGTTCACGTTGTGGTGAAATATAACGTTTTAAGTGTCCTGCAAAAGGAGTGAAGTGTAGAAAATGCATTCGTCTTATCATTTTGATACAAATTGTACAAATATTACAAATAATACTTAAACAGAGGAAAAGTCAGGACAGAGTATTGAATTCTTAGATATTATTCAATTAATACTGTAAATGGTGTTAAGTTAAAGGATAAGAAAAGGTCAATGTGGACAATTGTTTTGACAATTAATCATAATAGACATTCATTTCTTATAGATACTAGTGCTGAAACAAATGTTATTTCATTGAAAACTTCTTAAATTAGATCCAAACCTAATTTGTAAAAGTGATGAAATAATTTCAATCTTTGGTGGGGAAGTAATTCCAACTAAAGGTCAATGTCAAAGTAACTGCATCTATAATAATGAATTATATAGTTTAAATTTTTTATATTTTATATTAATATTTTTCAGTCTTAGATGCAAATTCTGGTTTTTGGATGTTAAAATTGATGACTAAATTGTGTAACTTTGTAACTCCTCAGAAAAGATACCGTTTTCGTAGATTGCCCTTTGGTATTAATGCAGCACCTGAACTTGCAGCACCCAAGAGCTCATGACTTGGGAATCAAAAATGTAATAAGGATAAATCAAGAATATGTCTTAAGAAAGTCAAATATTTGAATTTCATTTTGAATGAGTCACTTATTTCTGTACATACATCTAAGGTAGAATTAATTTGTAATACGACAATTCCTAATAATTCTACAGAATTGCAAAGGTTTCTTGGCGCTGTTAATTATCTTGGTACTTTTATCAAGGATCTATCTAAAGATACTACTAACTTACTTCGGTTATTGAGTAAAAATAGTGTGTGGTTACGGACTGATAACCATGAGTTGGAATTTAACAAATTAAAATCTACTATTATTATATTATTTATACTAAATCTGGTGGGCCCGGTAGCCGAGTGGGTAAGGGCGCTTGGCTGCGGGTTGGAGGTGGCGGGTTCTATTCCCGGCCTCGGCGGAGGACGGGAATTTTTCCACGCTTCTTTCTCCTCCAAACGGGCCCTAGGGTCTACCCAGC
>JAFIDM010003189.1:30314894-30362413 GCA_023159025.1 Thereuonema tuberculata | reverse complement strand
ATTTCTTTTCATAAGACCTTCTTATTGTTTATGTTATATTCTTAATAAGACTTGAAAAAGCAAGAAGATCTATTCCTGCGAAATATTATCGTATAAAGAGAGTTTTAGAAGATAGTTTGTGTATTATATTATTAGCAATGAAGAATATATGTAACTATCATTTGTCATATCTACAATAACAATGAAGTTGTTTAAAGGCAAAAGCATCACAGAATATGTGCAGGATAGGATCTCACAATCACCAGCCGAACAGAATGTAAAAGAAGTCGGAGTCCGAATCTCGCTCGCCAATTAACATATTATCAATAGGAAATCCGGTACTTTTGACAAATGACTGGATGAACGCTGGAATGCGATTTATGAGACACAGCAAAAAAAAACAATCCCGAAAATCCGCCGAGGAGTGAACAAAGCTTCTTCAGTCCATAAGCAAACCTTTGCCTTTGAACTACAGCAGTAAAGTTGATAGCTGAACTGCCAATAAACTTTAAAACCTTAAAATCTTTTGATTTTAATATAGAAAATCACAAAAAAATTTGATTTATCACAAGAGAACGAAGGATTTTTGGATTCAATTGATTTGTAATAATACAGTATATTAATATTCATATTAATTTTTTTATCGAAATACAAATCAAACTTCTACATAAAGTACTGTATTTGAAAAAAAAAATCTTGCACTGGGATGGGACCGTCTGATATTGAAAGGCGGTTTCCAATCAATACAGTGCAGAGAAAATTTATTGTTTTCTTGTTTTAAAACGATAACTTGTCCACCAACACAGTTTCTAGAAAATCCAATAACCGGTTCAAAGTTATTAAGAAATCTCCCTTTTTGGTTTCTTTAGGAAAATTGGTGTAAAATGACAAATCTGCGAAAAATTACAATTTTCAAAGGAAATAAAAAAAGAAATTTTTACTTTAAAACACGCATTTTAAAAGTAACTTTTTTAATTTATAAATTAAAAATATTAAAAAAAAGTTAGAAATTGAATTTTTTCCAATACTTTCCTAACGAAAACAGCAATAACAGTATTAAAAATAGCAATAATTAAAAAAATAGTAATAAAAAGTAATATTTTTTATTGCTGTTATATTATAATGAAAAATAAGGTATAAATCGGAAAGAAAACGCAATGAAAAATAATCACAATGATCAAAGGAAACTTGTATTTGTTGTCTTTCTAAAAGAGAAAAAGTAAAATAAATATTTAAAGATAATATTCTTATGTTCTGTTTGTTGGTCCTGATTCTGTTTAATCTCGATAAAGAAAACGCGATAACAACCAATTTCTTTATGTTGAAATATTATCAGATTTTACCAAAATTACCATAATTCGGACTCAGCTAAAAGTTAGTAAAAAGTAGTGCAGAAACTTTGTAAATATTCCAAGTCGCAATTCTCAGCAACTTGTGTTTATTCATTGTACCTTAATCCACTTGATTCTAACGGCTGAGGTCTCATGCTTTTGACTTAGCAGTGATTACCAGTGTTACTCTTTGAACAAGGATTGGAGCTGTATTTGCAAGCCAATACTACCAAGTGCATTAGATGCCTTTCACAACGTTCGCTGGGGATTTGAGTTCAAAGAAAGAAGAAATGATGTTAGACTGGCAAGAAAGACAAATTTTTTCTTTTAGGATCGTTTCTGAGCCACTACCACTGTCAACAACCATGACTGAAAAGTACACCAAATGCATCAGGAAAATAGTTGGGCTTTCTCATTTTTTTCCAGCATAGAGCTTAAAGAATGGAAATTACATCCGAAATAAGTTCAACAAATTTAAGGATGGAATATCTGCTGTCTAGAAATTTCGAATGGATATATTTGGAGTAAAAGTATTTTTTTGATAAATTTAGAAACCTCTTGATGTTTTATTCGACAGTCGTCCTTCACGAATATAATAGATAAACAGTAAATGCACTATAACGCTGTAATGTCTTACAATTAAGTTCTAAAATCATACGGATAGTAAGTGAGAATTTATTCAGCCATATCAATATCCTCTTTTAAAGTAATGTAGCAACTGTTAAAGTAGATAGAAATATAAAAATTCTTCTTAATGAAGAAGTTCTAGAGTGTTCAGTATGTGTTGTCTCGTGCATTTACTATTTAAACTAACTTAAAATTCTACTATTAAATTAACTATTTAAAATACACTGCTCACAAAATTTAGGGGATATTTCGAAATGAATATAATACACCCAAAAAACAGAGATATTTGCTATTCTTAATTGAGCCGTTTTCTTTGAAAGTGGTGTAAGTCCATTTTTGACAAAAAGTTAGTTAATGATAACAATGAATGCAATCTGCTACTACGTTTTATCTGTAAACAGTTCAAAAAAAATCCTTCAAAATTTCCATCATTTTGTCAATACACATTTTCGTAGTTAATGAAATTACTAATATAATTACTTTGAAAGTAGTGCAAGTCCACTTTCCGCAAAGACATAATATTTAGTTCAAAATTATAGGAATACCTACTACATAATTTTTTGTCTTCATTTTTTTCCAATTCCGTGTATGTACTGCGCTATGTCGCAGGTGCATAATACCTACGTGCGAAATGACCTCACCGAGGTCTGCAACGACACATAATTTCCAATTCCGTGTGTGTACGGCACTACGACGCAGTGCGTCTATGTTTACACATCCCTCGTGAGTACAGTAGCACTCACACATGTTTTTGTTTTTTTTATATTAAAAATTTCATAAAAAAATAGGTTTGATTCAATTGAAATCCTGTATTTAATATTTCATAAATGTAATATTTTTATATTTTCTTGACATTGAAAGTGGTGTAAGTCCATTTGAGGTCATCCAAAGTATAAATTTCTTTCAACTAAAATTTTAAAAACGATCACGTTATAAACTTGGATCATTTTAATATTAAAAAAATCTAAACTGAACATATTAAAACATATAACAATATTTTTCAAACCATTCAAATGCAAACCCTTAAATATCTCCATATATTATAAAATGGACTTACACCACTTTCAAAGAAAACGGCTCAATTAAAGAATATCATCAGAGAAGTAAATGACACGAAAATGAAGTTTGTCTGAATATGAATATGATGCAAAATGTCAATTTGCATATTTGCCCACAATCCTGTATAAAGAGGCTGGCGCTACTGAATTATCTCCACTTTCCTGGATCAACAACATTTGGCAGAATTGTTGAGTGTCACCTGAAAATGCTTCCGCAATATGATTTATCCGATTCACGCAACCCTTTATCAAACGATACGAAGATTTCTTTACAAGGCGTTAAAACCAGTGTACCCGATTGGCCTTCAAACCGACAGTTCGTCTGGTTTAGGTTTTTAATAACAGGAATTTTATTCGTCCTACGTTGCCCACCATACACTGTGGTTCAGGTAATTTCTGAAGAATAAGAGAAGATTAAAAAAAAAATTAAAGTTATTATTAAATTGATTGTTAATTTGTCAGTTATTATTCGTTTTGGATTGTTTTATTGTTCAAATGTTAAATTAATTGTTTTATGTTATTTTACTAGTATGATATTTTTGAATTGTTACATATATTTGTATGAGGAGTTCTCTTTCCTCTTTTCTTTTCTTTTTATTTTATTTCTGTATATAGACCTTGAGGAAGTCTTTAAGTGACGAAGTCTATAAAGACGAAATATTGGGAGGTTTGTGTTTTCATTTGTAGTTAACAAGCTATTTTATTTTAAAAGTTATTGCTTAAACTCTTTTTATTGTTTTTTTAAAAAGTCATTTCCATTATAAAACAAAATCCTCATTTATTTCAAATTTTAATATTTGCTGAATATAAACAGTACGAATTTCCATTTTCTTAAAAAAAAAAAAAAATAAATAAAAAAAAATAAATCCGCATTGCTTATTTAAGTTTAACTTTAATCGCATGTCAAGCAACTTGTAATGGATTAAGTAATGGATTAGCTAAAAGGGATACTATTTACTGTTTCAACAGTGACATATTAATACAAATATGATAGAAGTCCTGCATTGTGAAATACCAGAAATTGGAATTTCTGTAAACTTCTCTGATAAGGACAATTTGACATGAACTCACTTGGATACGATTTCAAATATAAAAGTAAGATCATCTCTAATCATATTCATGCCAAGATCAAAAACAGCTTCAAAATTTATTGGGAGGGGAGGTGGCTGGAAAAACATACACGAATATTCACAGAGTTATCTGAGGAGCCTCACATTCCTAGCATATGTAAAAAAGTAAGATATAAAAGAAAGAAAAGATGAAAGAAGTAACATATACAAGTGTTTCTGGTAGACAAAGATATAATGGTAGACAAAGCGAAGAGATACGTTTCCCAAAAGTCATTTTGAGTCGAAAATGTTCTACGACATTTTGTTGTACGGGCCGTAGAGATAGGAAATGAATACTTTGGGAATGGTCCCTAATCAAAGAAAGCTCAGTTCACATTACGAAGTTTAAGTAAATAAGGCATTTTTATAAATTAACATATCGCTTTTCAGTTATGATATTTGCTATCCGGATTGCTTTTTTAAACCAGTACCTTATTTACTTACACTTCCTAATGTTAACTTTTTTTTTTTTTAAATCTTCACATCAACACATTATCGTTAAAAAACCTTTTATATCGGTGATATTTCGCATTCTTTCAGCAAGATTGCTTCATCAGGCGGTTGGGGATAAGCTTTAATAACCCATTCCCTAATACACAGAATTCATGACAAATGATAGAATTTTACAGTGATATATTACATTTTTTGTTAAAAAATAAAGGAAAGGTAATACAGCATTAATATATGTAATAACAAAAAATGTAATATATCACTGTAAAATTCTATCATTTGTCATGAATTCTGCGTATTAGGGAATGGGTTATTAAAGCTTATCCCTAACCGTCTGATGAAGCAATCTTGATCAAAGAATGCGAAATATCACCGATATAAAAGGTTTTTTAAAGATAATGTGTTGATATGAAGATTTTTTAAAATATTTACGTGAAATTCAATTTTTTAAATAATGTTAACTTTCTTTGATTTCCGAAACACCCTGTATAAAAAAAAAAATCTCTCTCATTCTTTCTGCGTAAACTAATTATTTTGAATGATCATTCAATTACGATTAAATCAAATTGATATTAAAATAATTTTAACGAAGCTAATAAGGAATCATTTAATATAGAGTAATTGTCATTAGGGTAATTTAAACTCTATTATCATTTAATAACTAAAGAATTTAAATATTTTTTACTAGGCGGCTCCACCAGTTATTAGCTTGTCCAATCACGGCTTGTTATTATTTTGTATTTTATCATGCATTCGGTATTTTGTTGTCATTCTACTTGAAAACGGCCGGCGAGCCCGGATCAAAACCTGGTTGTACTGTTATTTTATTAATAGATATTGCTAAAGAAGAAAAATTTTAATAATATATTTGTAGCCGTTGTTTATCTTTTACTCAACGAGGGTTTCCATAGCAACAGCATTCTTGTTTGTCATTAGATTTAATGTAACTGATATCACATGACGAGGCTTCAGAAAGGCAAGGACGGATATTAAAAATACTTTTGTTTTTCGAATAAGAGTGCGTTTTCAGATAATTAATTTTCTTTTTTGAGATCCCCCATTACTTTTATTTTTTGGAGGTTTTGTTTTGCTACGATGACAACGAAACAATTATTTTGATAAAGAAAACAAATATAAATTATAACTTTGGTCTTCTTTCCTCCGAATGTTTTAAGCTTCGTTTGGGAAGGAAAAAGTCGTTCGAAAAACAATCGAAGTTTAGATCAAGAGATCTGGGTTGTTGCAGAATTCATGTTGCAGAATTCTTCATTCTCCAGGCATGATCCATAAACATATTGGTGGGTGAGTACAAAAGTTCTACCCGTTTTTATTACCCATAAAGAAGAGCAAATAAACGCAAAATGAACAGTACCTATTATTGTACACAATCCCCATTGCTATCTATCTGGTAGGAGATGAATCCCACGGCGGTAAAATTCCGGGGGTTTCGATTCAAAAATTCTTGGATGGCAGTTTTCACAGCATCACAATCATCAAAGATTTTCTGACTGAAGGAATTGTTCAACGCACGAAATAGGTGATAGTCAGTTGGTGCCAAGTCAGGAGAATAGGGAGGGTGGGGTAAAACCTCCCAACCAAAGCCCAGAAACTTTTGGCGAGTGATGACAGCATGTGGCCTGGCGTTATCGTGATGAAGGATAACACCGCGACGTTTGATGATACCTGGCCCCTTTGCTACCAAATTTGAATGCAGCCTGTCTAACTGTAGACAGTAGAAGGCAGCATTGATGGTTTGGTTGAGTGGCAGGACCCCCCAGTGAATTATTCCTTGCACATCCCACCACACACTCAATAACACCTTCTTGGGATGAAGTTCAGCTTTCGAAGTCGATGCAGGCGGATCAGAAGGGCGACACACACTCCTACGCCGCTTTACGTTACGGTACATAACCCACTTCTCATCCCTGTCACAATTCGTGTCAAGAATGAGTCATTTTTGTACCGGGAAAGCAAGGAAACACAGGTGGCGATTCGGTCATCCCGTTGCTTAGCTGTCAGGTTATGTGGAACCCAACGATCCAACTTTCTAGTAAAACCCAACTTACCTAGCCGTCTCTCGACGGTTGTCCGATGTATGTTGAAGGTCTCCGCTAATTCTTGCACGGTTGGGTTCGGGCTGTTCCTTATGGCTTGGTCAATATCGTCATCTCCATCGTGTGATGGCCGTCCACCCCTAGCCTGAACTTGGCAGCTTCTATCTCCTTCCCTAAATTTACGAAACCATCGACGACATGTGCTTTCATCTATTGCATCCTCCTCATAAACTTGACAAACATTGTGACATGCTGCGGCTGCCGTACTCTCTTTATCGAACTCGTATAACAAACAATGTCTTATATGCTCCTTCTCGCGTTCCATGTTACACCCTGTGATATTTATTTTGAGATGATTAACTTTGTGAGACACGATGCAGTTATAAGCGGGGCATCCACACGTTTGATTGGCAGACGATTTGCTTCATTACAATGTCATGTGTGAGGGCAATTCCATTGGAAATTTTCATATCCAAAAACGGATAGAACTTTTGCACTCACCAAATAGTTTAAGACAAACTTCATCATCTTGGAAAATAAATTACTTCGAACGAATATGTGCTTCTAAGATATCTTTTCAGACATTCTTAGATGTCTGTGACAGTTTACTATCATTATCGGAGTAACATAGAAATGGGATAATCAATCCTTTGCATACGTCATTGTTATCCACTTGTATCTCTGTCACTTTTCATGATATTGAGTGACTTTTGTCAGTGCAGTTTTATCGACTTCCGGAAGTAAAATAGTGATTCATCTACGAACCCACTCATTAGGCAACTACACAAGGGGTCAAAATCGTGGATACCTTTTAGAAAACTTGTGTTTTGCAGGTTTCATGGCTCTGAACATCAGCTACTTTTAAAATAATTTTATAATATTATACATCATTAGAAACATAATTTAATGCAGAATGTAATGAACTACACTTAATTATCATTATTCTGTCAAATGGTATAGCCAAATAACCAAAAAAAAAAAGAAAACACAACTGCTTCAGTAAAAAAAGGGGATTTTATTCAGGTCAAAACCAGCCAATGAGAGTGATTATTATGAAGTCAAACATGTGCTGTTACGATACAGCAAGGAACCAATAAGGTGCTAGTAATAATTGCCTCTCATCTCAGTTACTATTAACAGTTCTATGCAATTGTCAGAGTGTAATCAATCTGGTCGTATGTTTTAGTTGCTTTTTTTTTTGTTCAAAATTTAAGAGTGCTATAAGATGACAAATAGTTTAAAAAGGTTTGACTGAAAAGAACTAAAACTTTGCTCAAAGAATACTAACTTTGCTCGAAGAAGAATACACCTTTGAAGAAATCATTAAAAAAGTTGGTGGAAACATAACTAAAGGTGGGATTTGGAAGCTATGCAAGAGATATCAAGACATTCAATTCGTTCACTACGTACCTGGTAAAGGCAGGAACAGGTGTACAACAGCTGTTGATGACAGGACAATGAAAAGACGAAGTTTAATTGACAAAAGAAAATCGTATAATTCATATAAAAATGAATTATCAGAATGTGGGTTGCATGGGAGTGGAAGGAGTATTAGACACAGACTCAAAGACTTCGGTTTAAATACCAGAATTCCAAGGAAAAAGCCACTTCTATCTCTCAAGCAAAGAATAAGAGATTAGAATGGACTAAAAAAACATGGGAATTGGTCAAAAGAACTATGGGATAAAGTAACTTGGAGCGATGAGACCAGAATATCCATATTTTGCAGCGATGGAATAAAATATATAAGAAGGAGAATTGGAGAAGATTTGTTACTTGAGTGCACTATACCTACTATGAAGCATGACACATCATGTATCTGTATGATCTGGGGTTGCATGACAGCTAAACCTGTAGACAGAATTTATATAATTGACGGCACTTTAAATGCCAAAATACATCGCGAATATACTTGAGCCAAAACTAAAGCCTTCTGCAAGTTAACTTTTTCAGGATAATGAGACATATATATTTCAGCAGGACTCAACTCCTTGCCATGTTGCTGCTGTCTATAAAAAATAGTTAAAGGAAAATAATTTTCACTTCTAGTCCTACATAATAGCCACATAATAGTCCTGACGAAATTCCTACAGAAAATTTGTGGAGCATTTTTAAGAAACATGTCAGTCAGAAGCAACCTAGAAATAAAACCCAATTAATAGAAGCTGTAATTCAATGTTAGTTCTATATTGTAACACCTGATGAACTAAAACACTTGGTTCACTCTATGGAACGCCGTTGTAAAGCCGTAATTGCCGCAAAAGGTCCCCACGAAGTACTAGCAAACGTGGTGAGAATTTATGAAAATATGTTTCATCATGGTTTTACTGTATATAATTTTTTCAAATTGTATTTTTATTTTCATAAATTGTATTGAATTGCATTATACAAGGTGATTCACGAAGATATGCAAAAACTTCGGGAGCTCATTTTACATGTAAAAGTAAAGAAAAAAGATTACATTAACATAGGTCCGGAAATGCTTCGCGTAGCGAGTTACCGCTAGCGAAAAATTACGCCCATGATTTAGTATCCTGGGTGAAATGAAGACTTGCTGGAAGTCTGGGAAGGTAAATTAAAGGGCGAAATCAGTATTTTCGTACGGTTGTTGATCTGAATAATCGAATTAAACATGCCGCAGAACTGTATCTCCTTGTGTTTGTAAACGTATCCCACGTGGAACCTCAAAAGAGGGATCGCGAAACAACCGTTTTTCCGTTTGACGTACAATAATGTTAGTAAAGTAGGTTAGACACACAAGTAGGTTACAAGTTTACAACAAAATTTGTAGAACATTTATTTCTGAACAAAACGGTGCAAATATAATATACAGAAAGTTAATAGATGTTCGATTAAATATACTGTTATGGATAACAGTGCAAAGTAAATTGAACTGAAAAACATTACCCTACACCTAATCAATAAAATTACAGTAAATTCTCAAAAATGTTTCCATCAACCTCAATGCATTTTTCTGCACATTTAACGATTGATCTTGTTGCTTTTCGTAGTGCAGCAGGGCTGTCTTTTAACTGCGCAAATGCTTCATTAATACTGGCAAGTAGCGCCTCACGGGAGTTTACTTTGACTGCGTAAACCTTTTCCTTCATCCATTCCCATATGCGAAAATCCATCGGCGTGTGGCCTGGTGACCTGGATGGCCAGTGTACAGGACCTCTACGACCGATCCATTTATTTGGGAATTGGTGATTTAAATAGATGAAAACATTATTTGAAAAATGTGGCGTTGCGCCATCGTGTTGGAAGTACATCCGGCGTCGCGTTGCAAGAGAAACATCTTCAAGCAATGTCGGTAATTCTTCTTGCAGAAACTGTAAGTACACCAGACCTGTTAAGCGCTCTTGGAAAATAAACGGTACAATCAGCTGATCACGAATAATACCACACCATATATTAATGCTAAAGCGCTGTTGAAAGTTGCGTTCCACTGTTGCATGAGGGTTCACTTCTGCTCATGTATGTTGATTTCGTTAATTGTTATTACCATCACGAGTGAACTGCGACTAATCGGTAAATAAAATGTACTTGTAGAGGTGACGATGAGTGTTTAACCAATTGCAGTACTCAAGTGAAGGGCATTGTCTTCTGGATGTAAATGCTAATAATCGAACATCTATTAACTTTCTGTATACTATATTTGCACCGTTTTGATCAGAAATAAATGTTCTACAAATTTTGTTGTAAACGTTTGTGTGTCTAACCTATTTTACCAATGTTATTATACGGGAAACGGAAAAACGGTTGTTTCGCGATCCCTCTATTGTGGTTCTACGTGGGATACGCTTACAAACACAGAGAGATACAGTTCTGCGACATGTTTCATTCGATTATTCAGGTTAACAACCGTATAAAACCACTGATTTCGCCCCTTAATTTATCTTCCCAGACTTCCAGCAAGTCTTCGTTTCACCCAGAGTACTAAATTATGGGCGAATCTTTCGCTAGCCGTAACTCGCTACTGAAGCATTTCCGGACCTGTATAACTTTTCTGTTTATATAACTTTATGATTTTACATGTAGAATGAGCTCCCGAAATTTCTGCATATCTTCATGAATCACCCTGTATATTACATTGTTTTTCTAATGGCGTGTAATGGTGTTATTCTATGAAAAAATGGATGTTTTGACTCAGCAAACTTGAAAAACTTTAATTTTCTAAAAGGTTTCCACAATTTCGCAATTAGTGTATTTATGATTTTCATCAAATCAAACTATTGGTGAAGTAAAGTTTTGGCTTCGAGATATATTGTCTTCTTTCATGAAATCTTCTAGTATAGTACTCAACGATGCAGAGATTCCTGTTGCTGAGACAATTTCTAAGGAGTGGACATTTCCGCTTTTCAGTTTTTTAGACCATTGAAGATGTCTGATGCAAATTCATGTATATTTGAACTATCACGGCGTCGATAATAATCGTCACGGCGTCAAAAACAGACGTCGCACAAATACATCCTTCTACCAATCTGTTTGATTTTGATCGACATGAATCCTTTCGATAACTTTTGAAGTCTGGTTGTCATTTGTCTGGTTGAAGTAGCACCGAAGGAAAACGCTTAGAGAGCTACTTTAGAGAGTCCCCACTATAAAGTTATAAAAGCAATAAATATATATTTTGGGCACCATAATATATTAGTTAGAAAATCACTGCCACTATTTAAATAACTATCCTAACTCTCGATCATTATTTGCACTTCCCTAAATCAGTAGAGTAATTGTGCTATCTGACTAAAACTAAATGCTTGTTCTGTAAAACCTCATTATCGCAAAAGCAATAATCACACAACAAGTGAACATTTATATTAATGAACAAATATTAAAATTTGGTAACTTGGTAACTTAAGTTTACAAGCATGAAAATTCTTATGAAACAAATTAATCAATGTCTCTGGAATACGTGTCCTTAGCTTCACTATATTACTAGGCACTGATGAACGGGATTCAACACTAACTGATGAATGCTGGAAACAGTCGAAGTTCACTTAATTGGGTTGACGGCGACACACAGTTTAAAGTTTTGGAAACATTCAAAATCAGCATTCCGTTAGAAACACACAAACTGCTGATTTCCACTAATTCTAACGCTGATGAATTTATACGGCTATCTTCTTAATTTTTCTATGCTCAGCTTATGAATTAACTAATAATCTTCTCGTTTACAATCCTGACGCAGAAATAAAGTAAAGCAATAAGAAAAATATTACTTACGAATCTTCGAGGACTTGCCATATTATTCCACTCCGGAATTTCCTGTTTTGACGAATTCGTTGTCCTTTATTTCTGGACGATTTCTGTATTCCTCAATGTATCCTTATATCTTAATAATAACATTGGCACCTAGTTCATTGCGATATCTTGAGAGCGCAGAACTTGGTTGAATTCGTGCGTGGCACATAGCTTTCTTAATCGACAGTCGCTATGCTGCTCGTCCTCGGCGCATAGCTTTCTTATTTCACAGTCACTATGTTACACGTCCTCGGCACATAGCTTTCTTATTCTACAGTCACTATGTTGCCTTCACTCGACGATTGAAACCGATCGCCAAAATGCGTCTAATAAAACGAGTATTGTTTCCTTATGAACTTTCCGATAGACCCTTCATATCGTAAAAGGCCTATCTCTTCGCCGTTGCCGCTGCAGACTGTTAATCCCAGACATGTCGTAATTTACACCTCCATTCCAAGAGACTTCTCGATTCGAAACTACTTATTCCCGGTTGCATCGATGTTATGTCCTCGTTGCCGAACGCGGGTCTGAGTGACATCAAGATGCCGGCTTCATATCTTTACCGCATCGTGATCTTGGCTGTCGAGTTACTTCGCTGCAGATTCCGTTTGTCCCCGGCAACCATCGAGATACCAGCCTTGCCGTCCAAGGGAAATCTCATGGCATGACGCCGGTCCGAGTGGCTTCCATATTCGAATCCATATACCATCTACACTGAGATGCGGGCTTATCATCCATCGGACATCTGATTGGATATTCTCTGCCCGAGAAACATCAGGACGCGGGCTTTGTTTCCTAGCCGCTCCGTGATCTTGGCAATCCCCACTGCTTCCAATCTTTGCTTCGGAAAGATGAATACGGCTCATGTTGCATCCTAACTTCGCAACGCTACGCCACAGACGGTTCTCCCAGTAATATCGAAATACCAATCTTCTCGACTAAGGGAAATTACGATACACAACTTTGGTCTGAGAGACAATAACATTCCGGCTTCGTATCCTAGCCGCATCGTCTGGACTACCTTATTAAGGGACGCCGAGATGTAGCTTTCCTATCGTAGCTACATCCTGTCGAGATTCGATTCTCGACGAAACAGCACACTCGACTGCAGGCACCAATTCGCTCGACTCAACTCAACTCGACTGGAATGTCAACTCATCTCTTCTATTTCTGATCAAACACTGCAGAAATGTGCTTCTCCATGCAATACGTGGCAGATGGTCTCGCGAAACAATCAGGTCAACAAATAGATCCGCTCGCTCATAACGCGAAGTTTCTCTAATCCAACAACGCACTGTCCGAGTTCTCAGGCATGAAAAAATAGCAAACCTTAGCAATAGAAAATCAAATTGCTTCTGAGAAATTTCTAGGCTTAGATTTTAAGACTATAAAATCTACACCCACTTTGAGTAGTCAGGGCTGCATAGATAGGGTTTCATTACTCATTTAATTACCGCATGATTATATTATAGGTGCACTGACAAATTCTGCATCATTTAAAAATTTCTGAGCTTTGACCAAAAAAAATAATTCTAGAAAATCAGGCAAGAACGAGATTTGCTTTAATTGCTTTAAGATAATTTAAAATTTATAGTTTGTTTCCCTCATTTAAGTTCAAAATAAACAGATAAAAAATAAATAGATAATAATGATTTTCAATTATGCAAAAAAACCAAAAAAAAAACATCTGAAGTACCTGCTGTTCAAGAACTAAACGTGAGGTGTTTGAAGCACCATAAGTTGATAAATATTAAACGCATCGATCTCAAACTTTGAATTGTAGGGTCATGGGGAGTGCAATCAGGAGAAAAAAAGGTCCTAGTTAACATAGTCACCACCATGGGACATGGGACGCTTGCTATTGGCTAAGCAAATGGAGCTCTCCTTACTAAGGCTAGCACACGATGACTCATGCACTAGTCTTCAACAAGAGCACAGCTTTAATCGTGAAGCTTTATCATCAGTTGCATTCGATTGCCATTTGTAACGTTCCATAGCTCATCACATCTCCCTCCATCTCCTACCCATTTATCTCCCCTTTCATTCGCAAGAATATCTTCATAACTGTTTTCTATATTCTTCATTTTCACACCATTTGATTCAAACATCTTTCATTCTTTCATCCATCAGGTGTCTTCCAGATGCCTTACAGTGTACTCTCGAACCAACTTTCCCATCTAGGATCCATTTTAATTGCTTCACAGCAACCCCTCCCCCTTTATTCTTTTGCCATTTTCTTTTATCTCCCTGCATCCCAGCCTGTGGACAGATGTTTATTGTAGTCTAGTCGGCGCCGCCTGCACCTTAATAGCTGTTCGTCCAAGTGATATCACATCTGAATGAACAGGGAGGAGACAAGTGCAACGGAGAAGGCTGTGTGGAAAAAACTTTCGAAAAAGGGAAACAGCCGGATACTTGGCTGCCCCTCCGAGAACTCACCACATAAGAAAGGGCATTGGAGAATCGTACCTGCGCCAACAATCAAGCCTAGGAAGGCTTGCACCACCTCGCATTCTGGCTGAATCAGCTTGGCAGAGCCCTCCGGCCGCATGTATTTCGCGGTTGTGCGTCCGCAAGTCCCTGGCATCGTGGAACACTGAATCCCGAGAACCCATCTGGCTAGCTGTTTAGGTAGCGAAACATCCAAGCGATCCGCTGGAATCGCTCAAGCAGATATCAGATTGCGGCAACCCCGAGACCCGAATATCACCGGACCACGCCAGGAGAACCCTCCTTCCTAGCCTCTAATGACGCGCTTGTTGTTGCTCTGACAGCAGGGCCCGGGCGCAAATAAAGTCCCTTCTTTTGCTGCGAGAACTTACTTGGATTGTGTGTGCGTGTGTGTATGAGACTTCAGGTGAACACTGATGTATACTGGCGCGTGTGAACATTATTATATAAGTGACACTCACATTGGATATTTTACTGTGTATGTTTATAGCTTTATTTCATTTTCTTCGGAACCCCGGGGTAAGGTATACCTTTTCATTTTATTCACAATATGTCCAAATGTATATTTACTACTCACCTTTATTAAAATCCGTAGTATTCTCAAGCCAGCTTTCCTACATCATTTATCTTACTTGTACATTTTCTTGTATTGTAATCTGCATTTATTTTGGTGTAAGATTTATTTATTGACCCCACGCTGAAATGAAGCTAGGAGACCACAGCCAAAATGGGTGTGGAGTGCCGCAGGCCAAAATCTCCCTCATGTCCTCGTCTCGGCTGCGTGACGCCGATGTCTTCTTCCCCTTTCTTTATTTACTAAACAGACCTCCCCCTTTTCTAGCTCTGCAGCCAAACACCGACTCCTCCCTCAAAATCCTGTTCATTCATTTTGATCCCTAAACAAAATATTATTGGGCCAGGCTATTTTGTTTAGTTCTATCAGACGTTCCACTGTGTGTAACTCTCCCTATCGTAACCCTTCCCTCACATGTACACCTTAAACCCATGGCGAGGCATTACACACTATATGGCATTACGTGAATAAGGCGTATCAGAGGCATCAGAAGGGGTCAAAGACTATTATCGATAACAAATTTACAATGTATGATTTACCTTCACCGTTAAAGGGGTTCGCTAAGCATCTTTATTGCGAAAACCAAGCGTTTCCATTCTTTCAGCAGCATGGTGTCTAAAAACAGTAGTCTTCATGCACGAAGGAGCTACACCGGACACATCAAATGTTGCTAGGAATGTGATAGCAAAGTGCATCCCTAATGATCGGTAATAAGCAAGCATTATCCTTATGCATGGCCCGCACGATCCCCTGACATTAATTCTTGTGAGTTTTGGCTCTGGAGTTATGTAATGGATATGGTCTATCGAAGTAGGATGCACACGCTACAGGACTTGAGAAACGCCATAAGACGTGTATGTGGGCGTCTACATGATGAATTTGCTCCTATGCTATAAAGCATGATATGCATCGAATGCAAATGGTCTCATTGAACATCTGTGACTAACAGTTCTGTTCCATAACGCCAAATTCGAACGAGTAACGAAAAATAGAAGATACTGCATAGCCGACAGCAGCGCCACATGCTCCCTAGTGATTACTATGTGAACTTAGAAGGCCACGGTTGGCATTGTCGCTATAATATCGGTCTCTCACCTCTGAGTACCGGGTTCGGTTCTCATGTGGCTTTCGTGATGGTGGACGCTGGGCAGGTTTTCTCAGGGTTCTCCCATTTCCCCTGCACTTCTCCCACCATACTTTCTCAGTCTTTCTCTCCATCTGTCGTAATTTCCGTGGGATAGTACAATAGAAATCTGGTCGCAGTGCTTGGCTTCTCTGCCACCCACATTAACTACATAACGTAACATAACATAACATGTGAACTTAGAAACTTTTGTCTCCTGATTCCACTCCTCATGACAATCCAAAGTTTGAAATCGATGCGGCTCATATTTATCAACTTATGGGCTTCAAACACCTCGCATTATTTCTTGGACAATACATTGCAAAAGAAAAAAAAACCGCACTATGCTATAGTATACTTTTCTTTAAAGATTAAGAAATTATTATACTTTCCTTGCAAAAGGACTTTTTATTACGAGAAGCAGCAACAGAACGGTCTTATGTTAATATTTCATAAATCATCCTCTGGCGGCGATACAAACCGATGTACGGTGAGGCATGGACTCAAATAATAACTTAATGCTGTGCACTGCAAAGGTTGTGCTACTTTGGTCACATTCAGTGATGGCTGCAACTGCCTTCGCAACATATCCCGCAACGCATCCCAGACATTTTCGATTGATGAAATGTCTGGCTGTGGGAGGATGCAACCAATAAGTCTTCGTTGAAAGAGACTTCACACGATGAAGTCAAGTTGTAAAATTCCCCTAGAAGGCTTGACACCGTCATACTGCCAGAAGTGAAGCTGTGAAATTTGCAGCAGAATGTTGTCAGCATACAGGCTTGCTGATCACAGCAAAATATAACGTTTGCAATACAGAAAAATAAAAAAACAAAAAATCACATTAATAATATAATTAAATATACATCTATCACTGAAGGATTAAAAAAAATATATTATGTTTTTCACATAAATGCATTTAAATTAAAACTCGAAAATTAATTATTTATTTATAAAATAGAAATATACATATAAAATAATACAATATAATTTAAATACATATTTCGAAACTCTTGGTTGCTTTGTCAAATGAATCTCCACTTTCTAAATTCTCTTTTTAACATTTTGCGTAAAAACGATGATCATTAATTGAAAGGAAACAACCAATCGAAACATACAATATGAAGCTTATAACAACATCACGATAAATTCATAATCTTCAAAATATAAACTACTGAAATAAACCACTTCTCTATCATATCTTCAGAAACATCAAATCTATATTTCAACCCAATGACGGGCCTTCTTCAGGATAAAATATAAAGACAAAATTCAGTAAAGATAAAGAGAAAGAGAAAATACATCTTCTTTCCCTTTCAAATCATGATCGAATATAAAGTAATAATCATAAAGATACAAAGCAAATTCTAATAATTACAAAAACGTACCAACTGACATATATCGTCTAATAATCATAACAATAACATAATAATAACATAAATTCTAGCCAAAAACAATCAGTAACAAAACAAAACAATATAAAGTGAATGAACCAGATAAGGATTATTGTAAAATCAAAAATTCTCTAATTTCCTTGTTGTGTAATAACGATTTTTTGAAAATACTTAAGGAAACCGCATTTACTTTAAGAGATTTATCTCTGTTGATACATTCACAACTATTAATTAGACAAGATTCCAATTTGAATCGTTTCACCTCGTCTTTAACATTGAATACGATGTGTACGATGGGGTCAGGACAATGGTTGTTCCTCATACAGTGTCCTGCCCATTCTGAAATTTTGTCGTCTCTGTTGTCATATGCAGTGGTGTGCTCGCGGACCCGTTCTTTCAAAGTTCTGCCCGTGTTGCCAATATATATATCCTTACAATCTCTGCGTTGTAAAGCATATACCACCCCCATTGTATCTTTAATTAGAATTTGCTTTGTATCTTTATGATTATTACTTTATATTCGATCATGATTTGAAAGGGAAAGAAGATGTATTTTCTCTTTCTCTTTATCTTTACTGTATTTTGTATTTATATTTTATCCTGAAGAAGGCCCGTCATTGGGTTGAAATATAGATTTGATGTTTCTGAAGATATGATAGAGAAGTGGTTTATTTCAGTACTTTATATACAATATGAAGTTATTTTTGTTTTATTAAGTAAATATTCCTCGTCACTGAAGGATTTGTTTAAACATGGCGATAATAAATTATTAAATAAATCGAAATAAAATTAACTTTAATAAGAAAAGAAAGTCACGAACACATACTGAAGAACTGTAATCTATTCTGTTGAATACAGAAACCGCTTAGGAAATCATAAATTAATTTAATTATCAAAATATGGAAAGAAAACACATCAATGTAGAATTAATTTTAAAAACTAAAATTGATAAAGCTGTTCCGCTATTTGGCCATGCAGGGCCTTGGAAGGTTTAGACTACTCAAGATTCTCGGTCAACGAGAATCGGTACTAGTTAATGTCGGATGGCCAGCCTGACGCTCGCCCGCCTTTCCCCAAGCAATAACCCCGGTACCATTTGACAGAGACTTGTGTGAACCCTAAAATCCGTCTGGAGGAACAAAAACAGTGGGAAAAAATCATCTTTAATTCTCAGTCCAGAACGTACACCACGGGACAACCGGAGACGAGTTTTGTAGTAAAATAAAAAAAAAATCATAAAAAAAATATCTCAAAGAAAACAAGAGATTATAACCACCTGTATTTTATGTAATATACTTTTTTATTAATGATTTCATTGTATATGAATTGTTTAATTTTTTAAGATGTTAACTGTTTTTATTTTTTACACGTTTTCTGATTAAATAAAACAAAATCATTAATAATCTTAGAATTTTATGAATATGCAATCACAGGACATAAAATATAAGTTAGTTGGAGTTTTCGTTTTGTTTTAATAGAACTTTGCCGAATTTCAGTCTGGTCTCATTAATTTAATTAGCAATTTTGAACCACCCCTGGGTTTCATAATTTTTTTTGTTCTACACGAAGTAATTACATTTCAAGCAGAAATCATATTACAATTTTTGCTTGATCTAATGCAACGTGCCTGTTTTTTTGTTATCAAAAACAAAAAAGAAGCTTTAAAATGCTTTCCCTGGATTATAGTTTATTAATTTAGTAAATTCTACTTCTCTGGAATTCCCAGAATTGAAGATATGTATTTGCATTTTATTGGCGACCCATTGCTTGATTAGCAATTAAAGATCAAGTTTCCCTAATTCATCTGAAATCATCACAAGACTACAATTTTCAGTGCATGTTAAGACTCAGCATCCCATTGCTTATTTAATAAGGACGAAATCATTGTCTTTTCTTATTTCGTCGATTTAACTATGAGTAATAAAAATTTGTATTAAAACTTAAATTTTAGTATCTTATTAATTTTTCTCCGCTTCAGGTTTTATCGTTAATTAATTTTTTCCAATAATGGCTGTTTAGATTCAGGATCCACGCCGACATGTGGAAATAACCTTTCTTATTACCACGCTTTTATTAATTCACACTGTCTTGGTTTTCGGGTCCAATCTTGTAATCAATTTTTAAGTCACTTCTCATCGGTCAATCCTCTAGAAATTTTGCACACTTGCTTATGTCTGATGGCAATACAATAATATACAAAAATATACTGATATTCTTCATATTGAACTCATTTAACCCCATCAACTTTAATATCCCATAATATTTCGTTCTTTTTAGATCAAAAGAACTTCATCAGATGGCTAGGGATAGGTTTAGTCCTATTCCCTTTACAAGAATTCATTACAAAATGATAGTAGTGGTATATGATAAGGTAATAAATTAGCAGTTCTACATTTAATAAATTCAAAAACAGCATTAAAAAAAAAGAAATTCTTATAATTTGTTCAGTAATAATTTCTTTAATAATTGTATAGTATTAAATCGTTTTGTTGAGAATGTATCACTATCCATCTATTATTTTAAGATTCTCTTTGTTATATAACTATGAATTGATAACAACCAAAATAATGTATCACCTTATCACTACTATCATTCTGTATTGATAACAACCACACTGTATTACCTTATCATTTAGAGGAAAGGTGTCTAATAGGCGATGGTTCCCTAATACGAGATATCGCGATTACGGCCACTGTAGATGGTGAACTCCGTTGGAAAGTTTCTTAAACAGTTTTCCAGTGGATTCAAGGACTACAGCAACGACAACGACGCCAGTACCGAGTTGGACAGGAGCGCAGAAAGGTTGTTGTTAAAATAATTCTTTTTCAAGTTTTTGTGGTGTTGGTGCTAAATAAATATTTGTGCTTAAAGGTGAGGGGGATATTGCAATTCTATTTCATTGTTGTCATTTGTTATGAAATTATCTATAATTAATGATAATTGGTTTAATTTTCAAACGAATATAGTGTCCCCGAGATAGGATTATTTGTGCAAGATGGCGAGCTCCTAATATGCGATATCATGGGGGTCCAAATATAGATAGAAAAGTAGAAGAATCATCGAGTGACTCTGATTCTGATGTTCATCTTGATTAGGGTGATAATTTCGATATGGACACTGATGATGACACAGAATGCCTCTTCTGCACTGGTCGTTTCTCTGACAAACATGGAGAAAAAAGGACACAGTGCACTATTATGTTATCGCTGGGCTCATGAAGATTGTGGTGTTGAAGAACACAATTTTGTTTGTCCTCAATGTAGGAAAATCAAATATAATTAGGCCTACGGGTAATACGGTATGGTTAGTTGTTCAGAGAAATACATGTTAACGTCTCATATTATTCAGATAACTTTTGTCTACTATCCCATATTAGGAAACCTTAACTTCATTCCTGATATCTGGCGTATTTGTAAGCTTCTCATAACTACATGAAAAATTTGTTTATTATTCCACATTTGGTAAATTTGTTGTAAACTATAATGATGTAAGATTCTAATTGAATTATAAAAATAAAATAATTTTTATTTTTAGCTTTTCTAAACCGCATTTCAAAAAGTGTGTCTCATATTAGACACCTTTCCTCTACTACTATTATCATTTTGTGATGAATTCTTGACTAAACCTATCCCTAGCCATCTGATGAAGTTCTTTTGATCTAAAAAGAACGAAATATTATGGGATATTAAAGTTGATATGATGAAATAGGTTCAATATATAGATTATTTATTTATATATGAAGAAATTATGATTAATATACTGATATGTTAATATATTAATATAGTTAATATTAATATATTCCACCAAGGCAACATGTCCTTCCGCGTGCCGTTAATAGGCGACCGCATATATCTATTATTAAAAGAATTGAAAATTTCCTTCCCTTTTCATCCAACTTTGGAAAAACCTTTGTTTCTCATTTTCCAGGGCACCGACGTAGTTCTAACATTCACCCTGTCCAATAAAATCATAAATTATTTTCTTAATACACAATAATCAGTTCTCTAACAATGTAGTTTACAAAATTCAATGTTTTGACGAACCTTGCCTGTACATTGGTCAAACGTCCCGTCCTTTATTTATACGATTCAACGACCACCTCAGAGCCATTGAAAACAATAATATTCAATTTCAACCTGCTATTCATTCCCATATAACTAACCATCAGGTAGATACTAACTCTGTTACAATCATTCTTAGGGAACATAATCTATTTAAATGCCTCATCGCTGAATAGTATTTCATTTTATCCAATCATGTTCATACAATGCAGCTAACCCATATTATAATATTAAGACCCTATTTATGTTAAAATAAACAATCTGTCCTAAACCCCCTTATTACCCCACCTTTTTTTTATCCCTCCCTTGTCTTAATGGCATTTTCCTTAACCTTCCTTCCCACACCACCAACATCGATTCTCCCTCTACACAATTCGCATGCGCATAGCCTCCCCCTGTCCCTTCTCCATAGTCTTTATATTCAGGAATCACACTATTTTATTCTCAGTCCAATGATTGACCCATAAAGGGCCCGAAACCTGTCACTTGTCTTTTTTCAAACTTTGTTTTTAATTTTTTATTGTTATTTAGTCATTTTATGTGTATTCTCAGACTTTTTAGTAAGCAAAGAGTTTTGTTTATATTACCTTCACAATTTAAAACACCCCCCTCCCCCCAAAGAAAAAAAAAACCGAGAAATACAAAAGTGATAATAGTTAAGGAAAATAGATATAAAATTCTTTCAGGAATTTCTTGTTGTTAAGTATGGGGAGGTTATAAAGTGAATACTTGAAAAGTCAATGTTGAATGCCTGAATGTAAAGTAAAACATCAGCAATCAAAGAATAACACTTCCTAATCGTTTTCGTAATGATTACGTAAAAACATGAAGCAACTGATCGCAAAATTAACACATAAGAATATGGCTTTTACGTAAGAGGGGAAACGTAATGAAAGAGAAAAGAAGGAAGAAAAACTGAAAACTTTAATAAGCCACGCGTTTCGAAGTGCAGTAAGAAAATGGATTTTCTTTCTGGATCTTTCCATTAATGGCAGACAAGAGTAAGATTAAAAGCAATTCAATCATCGGTTAATCCACCTTCTTTCCTTCCTTCGTTCTGGAGATTCTTGGGATTCTATCCGCAATATTCGTCGAACCAATCGATTGCTTCACCCTAATCATTTGAAGTGAGATGAACCATTCAATCCAATGGCTTATAACGAATTTCAGGATAAAGCGAAGTTTTTCCAGTCATCTGCCAATTCAGTGATGATTTAATTCTTTTGAAACTGGACAAAATGAAATTTAAGATAATTTAAAAATTAAAATAAAAAAGTATTTATTTCATCTTTCGAGCAACTAACTGTATAAAAATATTTGCTTTAAACTTCCAGTTCATTTTTACATACTTTTGAAAAATAGTTTAAAAGTCAAAACAGAGAGAAATAGAAAGTTTACATCTGTTAGTAATACTTACTTTTAATACTTACAATTAGTTAATACTTAATTTTCTTCTCTGTTTAGATAATATTGTGTATTCACTCATAAATGGAAAAGAAAGAAACGGAGATTAACTTAATAATGAACAAATTATTAGTCTTGTTAATATTGGTAAGTTGCAAAAAAAAACCCTTTAAACAATTATCTTTCAAAACAAAATTCATTTAAAAAATAAAAATAACGCATTCATAAAAAAAAAATTAAATACTGATTCTTGGTCAAAAAATTTTCATTCTTGTTAAAGACCGCAATCTTGTTAATCTTATATCTAAAAACACACTCATAACGAATACAAATTATAATTTACAAAAATGAATCAATTTCTACTTAACTGTCCTAATATAGAAATACTTATGGCGAATACCACTCTTTTTTCATACTGTAAAGGATTATTAATGAAAAAGGAATTTAATAAAAACTTCCACAACAATTTCTTATTGAAAAATATTTCATTAAAGGGATCATTATAAATAAAAATCCTTTTATATACAGTAAATAACTGTGTATACGACGATATATAATGTTTTCTTGTTATTTAATGTTTAATGTTAATTTATTTGTTTCTAATTATTGTTCTAAAATCATAAAAAAAATTAAACATAATTTCTTTTCTTTTTTTTCAAAATTTCAGATATAGACAGGGTGATTCAAAATTCTCTGTCAAACTTTAAAGGTAGGTCAAGACTACAAAAACAAACCGTATTCATAGTGGAATGTGTGTCCGCAAAAGCCATACGGATATGCTAAAATGTACACTAAAGGCCGCTTTAAACCGCTACATTTGATTGTTATACAGTATTAATGGTAATGTCAGGATAGATTACCCATGAATAAAAAGCTTTAAAACTTGCATGAAGATGAACCTCTGGAAGGTTTGAAAGGCTCCACAACTTTGTAAATATGTATTTTTATCTTTTAACTATTGTGTGTACAATTGTATATATTTTGAAGTAAAACTCTTTATCTTTAACGTTCCATATTCCCTTCCTTCAGCCGGAAAAATTACACTTCTGAATTGCTATCATATGTACATTTGATTTACGAAAAAATACACATTGATTTATGTAAAAATCATTCATTCAATGCATCGAATAGACGAAAGAATGTTTTTAATTTATTAAAATGGGAATTATTCATTTTTTTATCTTTGTATTTCTTTGTTTTCAGTTTCGATATTTCTCGTTAAATCTCGACCAACGACGATATGTTTTCGAGATTTCAATTAGTCGTCGATTCAAATTTTCAGTCCGGAATTCCATTATGATTTTGGTTAACAATGTAGCTTTTTCAGGAAGCATCCACGAAAACATGAGGAAAACGTTACCCTCAATTCATAAAATCATATTTGTAGTCAGTAATTTCGAATAAACAGATACAAATCGATTGGACTTCCAAGTTCTTCAATTCGCCACCACGAGCGCTGTAGAATTTTTTCTGCGTATTCTTTGTTTATAAATTTTTACTGAACTTCTAATAAGAATTTGTCAGTGACAAAGTCCCATTCTATAAGGTAGTTTCCTTTTAATAAATTTTTTCATCACTTCTCAAAAGAAAATAAGCAGAAATGACCTGGCCGCAACGAAAGTTGCGTGAAAGGCTCCATTGAAATTTGTGTCAAAAGCGATCAGAATTGTGGCCGCGCGACGATGGTGTAAAAAGGGTCATTAAAGATATGAAACATTTCATCCTCAAGTGCTTTGTAGCCAGTTTAATTCTCAACATTTTCCTATTTTGGTTTTATTTTTCCTGAATTAACCGTTAACCCATTATTTGATAAAAAGAAAAGTTAGTCAGCAAAATTTCAACTAAATTCATACTTTACTTAAATTTATCTGCCTAACCATTACAGTTATGTAAAAAGTTGTAAGAACCTTTATATTATTAGCATTATTTCACCAATCATCATCATCTTCTCTATATCACAAAATAAATGTAAAATTAAAAATAAAATTAAAAATACATTTATTTACAAAGCGAATTTTCGAAGAGACATTTCTTCGAAATGTATTTTTAATTTTACATTTATTTTATGATATAGAGAAGATGATGATGGTTAATATTATATCTAGAAGGAGTGAGATAAAGAAGAAATACGGTATGTACATTATTTCACCAAGTTAAGTATTATTTAAATACAAATACAATTAAGTTCATTAAAATGTAATCTATTTATTGGTTATTTCAAACCATAAACTGAATGGTGTTCCAATAAATATAACTTGGATTTCATTTCAACTAAAATATGCTTCATGCTATTTTAATAAAAAAAATTACGTTTAGAAAATACTGAAAATTTAATCTTTGTTTTTAAAATGTAGTAATTTATAATGATTTCTTGATATTTTTGTATAAGAAAAGTTAGTTTTTGTAATGAACTTTTAAAAATGTTCAAGAAGCCTTAACAATGTAAAAGCTGTTGTAAGTATATTCAGTATAAAGTAATATGCTCTAAAGTTGGCCCAGCGAAAGATCGACTTTGACCTTGGAGAATACTCATGATCTCTTAATCATTCCAGGACTTAAGTGTTTCGAGAGAGACAATGGAAAATGGCGTCTCTCGATCAAACGATTGCTGTTTTAAGCCAAACAAAACACGTTATTGCTAACGTTAATTCTTATTTCGAAAAGGAGAAATCAGCGAAACAGGATTAATATCTTATTAGAAAGTAAATAGCAAACATCAGCTGCGACAGGAATTGGATTAACATCAGTGAATGCGAAGCCTGCAGCCGAGTATTGGACTAAAGACCATCTGATAGAAACTGCAGTAGAAACCATTAATTATCTCGGTAACTAATTCTTATGATTCATACAGCAGTTCTTCTGAATCCGATTAATCTATTTCCACTTTTGAATCTTCATTTCAATCCATAGATTAAAATGAACTTCATGAAACGAACCTAATTTCATATTATTCTTAACAACTGCTGCGTGAATCATAAAAATTATATCTTATCATAGATAAGCTACATAAAAATTCTACACACCAAAAAAAAGCCACACCAAAAAAAAAAAGAGCTTCCAATACTGTCACCTATTATTTTCTAAATAAAATTAGTTCATTTTCACCTAACCAAAAAATAAGTAAATAATTTATTTAACAGTAATTGTCAAAAATCAATGTGTTATGAATTTCACATTAGAATCCTTTAATAACTGAATCTAAATGATAATACCTTCTCAGAAATAAAATACAATTTTAGAATTTCTAATGTAATTTATTAAAATACCAATACTAATGAATAATATATGTCTCAATTAAGTTCCTATTCAAAAGAAAACAAACAATTGGTAATAAACTATATTTATATTTTAATTTTTAGTTACCATTATTTTTTTAAGAATTACATTCTATATTGAATCAAATGATTGAAAATAAATACATTTTTGAAATTATATTTCATGAGAAATCAGAATAGTTCAATAAAAGGAATATCGTTTTAATCCGTAATCTTCGAACTTCCCCGAAATGCTCACTTTCCCGCCAAAAGCACTGACATATACAATCGATTAAAATTCTACTATTGCGCCATCTGTTGTCCACGGTCGACCTTTGGTTTGGCTGAATATAGGCATTCTCTCAAGCAAATACAAATGATAAGTTGCATTGTAAGCTATTGTATTATAATGATTTCAAATGCATTGAGAGACAATTTTTTTTTAAATTTTTATTGTTATTATTTGTGGAAACTACGTAAAAAGATCGGTCTCAATTTTCTGTAGACCATTATTAGAGGAGAGGTGTGTTTTCTTTCCATTAGGTCACGGAAACAAGGAATAACATTAATTAAATTCATTTCACTTACGTTAATCTAATTGAAAGGAAGCGTACATCAATTAGGGTTGTTAGAACTTAAATTATCCAAAGGGATAATGTATTAATTTTTAAGAATTCCAAGGTTTGCTGATTAATTTTTAATCACGAGTGTCACGTCTGAAAGTTTTTTGAAGATATAACGATTGACAGCTATTTCCTATTATAATTTATTAAATAGTAAAATTGTATGTATGATGTATTTCTATTATTAAATATTACAGTTAATATTGATTTAACAATATTGAGGCGATCCCTTTCTTTCCTATTTTTTCCTAGAAGATTTTGATTAAACAAGTGAATTTAATTTTGTGCTAAAGCATAAATTTAAAGGCTACCAATAGTAATAAAAAATATATTAGTAATTAGTATAACTAATAATAAAAAAAGGAAGTGCAACGTAACGAATAAAAGTTAGGAAAGAAATTAAAAAAAACATTAGGTAAATAATAAGAAAAAAAAGCCACTAGGACATGGAGAAAAAAAAAAAGATTAAGAGAAAAATAAATAAAAAACAGTAGATGTACGGATTTGAACAGACAACTTTCAGACATGAGTCAGAGATAAACATTAAGCTTTAGCTGACAACTGAAATCAGATGGTTGCATAGCATTTAAGCTAATACCGAAAAATCCAATGAAAACAATGCCAAATATTTCGAACATTGGGGGGTGTTGGCCCCTGAAAATATCGATTCCTATATTGTTTTGGCCACTGAACACGAAGTCCATTTGTCGATCCGAACTTCCCTTCGGGAGTTGCTAAGGGTGGACAGACGTGGACAGATCCGACAAACGCAATAGCTCCCAAATGGGTCGCTAAAAATCATTTAAAAGAGAACAAAGGATAACAATACAACAAAAAAAGAGAAAAAAAAATCTGAACAAAAAAAAAAAAAAACATATTCCCTTTAAAAGAGATATATTACCATTTAGCATCAGCTTTATTTTTAACTATAGAAATCCGAGACGAATTATAGTACAGGAGAAAAAAAAATAGGCCTAACAAATCTAATAACTACAAGAGAAAAAAAACCGGATAACACAAAGATCGTGACCCCCCCAATTAGTCTGACAGTCATGAAATTAATAAAAAAAAGTGTTGGAGTCATTTCTGGTCACTGAATAAATGCATTAACAAAAAGCATATTGGTTTTTTGTTTTCTATTGATACGAGCTGACAAATTTTTAATAGTTGAACAAACAAGTTTGCAAATATACATTTTCCTATTTGCTTGAAACATAGTATTTTCACAATGCTTTGTCTCAACAATGATAATAACTTAATGAAAGGGGGGGGGGGATAAACGTAGCTATCTATGCAATAGGAACAAAATGAACTGAAGTTTTTTGTGGGGTTGAAAAGATTTGGTAATTATCATAAAGTAGTGAGGCAAATATTAATATTCTTAAAAACCTTAACATTTTCCACAACCATAACTCGTTTCAAAATTAAATTTCCTTAATTTGCCTCCAAACAAAAACCTCTTACTGAAAGTTTAAAAAAAATATAAACAATTAGAAAATGAAAATTATTAACAAAATTGCAAGTATAAACATTACTTATGTTAATAAACTTTTTTTTTGTATTTATTTTTACCAGAAAAATGCAAAATGTACTTCTGGTATTTCTTTTCCAAGTATCTATCCACTACAAAATGAATATTTTAAAATATAATATTACAGATTAATTCTATATGCTCCGAAGCCAAAACATTTAAAAAAAATAATAAAAAAAATGCTAAAGCAATTAACAAAACAAAAAACTTACTACAATACAGACAATTAAATGGTTTATTTTGTGTGTTTTCGGTTTCTAATGTTTCATTTTGATTTTAAGGGTACAACTACTAATATCATTTGAAACTACTAATATCATTTGTTGATGAAAATACTTAATGAAAAAAGTGTAATTTAGCAATGGCCTGTGAATAATATAAAATTTTGGACGAAATTTCAAAATATTTATATGTAAAACTGAGAATTTGCAAATTTGTTTTTATACAAATTTCTTTTTGAACAAATCATTGTGTACTTAGGAACTGATATACTGTAGTAACTGGGAAAAAAAACAGAAGCACCTCAATTTGTTATCTAATCCAAAAAAGTCAATTATTTTCAATGGTTTCCCCCTATTTTTTGTAATACAGTAAAACCTCGTTAAGTCGTCACCCGGGTAAGTCGTCACTCCGTTTAAGTCGTCGTTTTTCTTTGGTCCCGATAAGGTCTCATACACAATAATGTAAAATAACCCTCCTTTATCCGTCACCAAATTTAATTCTACTCCGGATAACTCGTCACCCTCAAAAATGACCAAAACCATCTTTTTTCTCCATTTTGCATGCCATCATGTTGTCTTTTCAACCCCGCCCCTTCACTTTCAGAAAGCCAAGCCTTTACGGGGAATTTTCGACCATGCCTGTCACTTCATTCCTTTCCTACCCCTTCGGAGGATCTAGGTTCTTGGAATCTCGCTGCTAATCATTCAAAGCACACTTCTCGCTGCGACTCTATCGAGTGAAGACGTTTTTCTTGACAGCTC
Source organism: Thereuonema tuberculata (assembly GCA_023159025.1). Taxonomy (NCBI): domain Eukaryota; kingdom Metazoa; phylum Arthropoda; class Chilopoda; order Scutigeromorpha; family Scutigeridae; genus Thereuonema; species Thereuonema tuberculata. Next base: position 30,333,163 of record JAFIDM010003189.1, on the reverse strand, counting down.
CTGTGTGTGACTTTGTTTCATAGAGAGTAAGCCCCGCTATAAGGGCTATTTTTTCTCTTGCGATTTCGTGGTTCGATTACGTTTTTAACATGCCAGGGAAACAAAAACTTACCTTGTTATCTTTTAAAGAAAAAACAAAAAACTGAATTGCACTATCTGAAAAATCAAATGTTTCGAAAACATCTTTTGCCAAAAAACACCATATTCCTAGGACTACATTAAGCGATATTTTTTCATCGAAACAAGTAATTGAAGAAGCTGACTGCAAAGACAAAAGAAAGAGAAGGAGGAAATCGAAGTTTGACAAGATCGAGGAGGTTTTAGTTCGATTGATAAAACATGGCAGATCGCAAAATGTGCGGATTTCTGACGTGATTCTCAAAGGAAAAGCCTTGGAAATTGCTAAGGAGTTGAATTTGAAGATTTCGGCGTCAGCAATGTTGGCTGGAACGTTTCAAAAACAGACATTGCCTTTCTTTTAAAACGATTAAAATGTGGTAACAATAAAAAGTGTTTTTTTTTTTTTAATTTCCACTCATTTATTTGCATATATTGATTTCTGAAAATCTTGTTTTTCTCACCGAATCCTACAGCAATTCATGAAAATACTGTATTTCACTGTTTTTTTTTTTTGTTTTGTTTTTTCAAAAATTCCCACTCCACCTAAGTCGTCACTCCGCTTAAGTCGTCAAAAATGTTTGTCCCTTGAGTGACGACTTGAAGAGGTTTTACTGTAGATTGAATTTGTTGTTCAACTATTTTGCAACATTTCTTTTAATTGCAATTGGAGGAATATTCAACATTGTTTTTAATTGCAGTTGGAGGAATGTTTTGAAACAAAAAATTATGTAATAAAAATCATTTTATGGGAATATTAATCTGGTGATAAAGTATTACAATGGCAGCCGCTTTTTGTTGCAATGACAGTTCCACAATTTCTATTCCACTTCCATGATTTAGAAGGTAAGGAGTACACCAATGTATTAAAAAATTTGATGTGAGTATCCAACATGACTTTAGTCAGATTGCTAAAAATATATATTGTTTCAAAAATTGATTATTTTCAAAGCTATGAGTTATACTTTCCAATTTAATTAACTTCCTCATTAATAATCTTCACATTACAATTTGAATGTCAATATATCATTTATGCACAAAAACTTTGCTGACATGAACATTGTTTTGTTTTTAACTAATCTGTATATGGAATTCAAATATATACTACCCACAATTCCTCCTACACTCAGTCTTTTTTTTTTATGTATCGTATCCAACCACCATGATATTTTTAACAAGTATTGGGACAATCCAAACTTCTCCTCCAAGCTTGCAGTTTAGCTATATTGCTACTTTTGAAGCAACTGATATCGTATTTTTATTAAAGTTTTAGCAATAATAACTTGACTCGATACTAAAAAATCAACAACGATTTTGTTGATGGTATTATATCTTTCATCTCTACTATTACACACAACAGCTAACACTAACTGGATCTTTTTTTGTGGAAATTTCATCTTTTATTGCAGTAATATAGGTTGCATTGTGGTCATCAGGAAGTTTGATAACAGTAGCTCTTGGTAGTCTTAGATCCATAGGTGGGGAAACTCTGTATAAGGCATTAAGAAATTCTTCTGCTATTCCAGCATCTCGCTGTGCTACAACTAAACACCATCTTTTTAGATGAGCAGATAAGTTTGCCCCTCATATCCCTTGATCAGTCACCTTCAGCTGGTTTATATTCAAGCCTGGCACCCCTCTGAAACATTTCTTCAAGTGGTAAAATTCTTCCTTGCAAATTAAGTAGGTCATTCCTATACTGCAATGAGTAATTTTTTAATTTCTCCTGGATTTTTGGATTGCCCTGCAATCTTCTTATGTACTCTTGCAATTTTGATACTCTCTCAGCTGGACCAACTCTTGTATTATTTTGGCCAAATCATAACATTGAAATCTTGTCTGAGTTCATCAGTCAGCCTTGTCATGATACAAAGCTCCGGAGCAAGTTTAATGGGATCTGTTTGACTCCTTTTAATATCATGCATTTTTGGAAGACTCAAAAGAAGTGGCAGATGAGGAAATATCATAATGTCTCTAATAATAGGCAATGAAAGAGACAACACTTCCATCCTTTATCGTGAAGGTCTGCTTTGCAATACTGTCGAAATCTATTTCATCAACACGGTAATTCTTATTGTTATATCTTATCAATACAATGCTACCCGTCAATGAGTCAATGAGTTAATTGTGAAGATTCACGCTGTGCAGTAGAGATAATATATCCTGGCCACAACTCAAGCCCTTGTTGTCTCACTGAACAGGAACTGTGCTTATCATAAAAATTGCGACCCAATAGTTTGAAATCCAACTAATGGAAGTTCCTGTGTAACTGAATGTTGAAAATTCGAAGACAAAGTGGATGATTTGGTAGCAGATCTTTCATTACCTTAAGTCTGATAGTGATTATGACCCCATTACTATTTCTGGAAGAGTTAAGCTCAAGGGTCTCAGGCTTGCTTGGTAAATATAAAGACGTCCCATCAAACACGTGTTTTTTTGAACACCGTCTCTGTGTGTACTCCTAGAAGAGCTTTCCTTAGAGAAATGTCATCAATGTCAGGTGCAAAATCAACATGATAATGATACAATTTCCAATCCGGGGTTGATTGCAAGCGAAAGTATTATGTTAGAAGGCTGACAGGTGCTGACAGGTGCATCTTATCTGCTTCGTTTATCAGGCAATGTTGGAGGTTTAGTGATTGATTCTATGTAGGCCTCTCTTCTGCCTCTTCTTGGACCTCTTCCTGCTCCTCTTGAACCATTATCATCATTTCCTCTAGTTGTAATTATAGATAAGCCTTTCATTAAAGCTGGTAAATGTGTCCTACATCACCACCATCAGGTCATATTATTTCCTCGAGGGTTCCTCCTCGATGAGTTGCTCTTCCAGGTGTAGGGCCCATTGGTTGCTGCATTACTCCACGTTGGCGTATGGTGGCTTCTCCTATTTGAGAAGGTGGAGCTACTTCAGCTTGTCCAGGCCTTCTCGTCTCTTTTTTGAGGCCCCTGGCCTCGTGCCCATCCCCGTGGTCTACCTCTTGCTCTCCCTTGCGCTGGTTGACCTTCCGACATATATTTGTCTTGTTAAAAGCCAAAATAAAAAAGAATGAAAAACTTAAATGAACAGATTTTCAATTAGATCGCAAAAACTTCCAACTTCCTACGTCAATTAGTCTGACAGTCCAACCTATAAAGCTCTACCTATCGTATTATAATAATGTTAAAAAATGAGGCAACTAACCCTAATCCTTAATCTACAATATTACAGTTCTTTTGTTAGTTTTCCTTTTTTCTAATGAGAATAGAGCTGAATAAGAAGCGGTGAAGACATCAAAGCGAGATTCTCTTTCGCAGTTGGGAGAAAAACTGTATTGATTAAAGAACTTGCTTTACGACCACAGAAGGAGGATATGGCGGAAGATAACACGAAAGATGTTAAAAAAAAGGAAAAAGCAGATACGGAATTTGGAAAGGGCTTTCAAACGAAAAAGAAAATCGCTACTACCGAGAGAAATGGTTATTTCTATGTGAGGAAAGTAATTTGTAGCGAAACGAACCATCCGCTCTGTAATGTTAGAAGAACAGAAAGAAAATATATTCCAGGACGGAAAGAATGGAATTGACTGGAAGAAACGACATTTGATATGGATTGTCTTCTACTTTGGTTCTTTCAGAATTAGTTTTCTTTAATAATGGAAATAAGTAAAAAGTTTGCTTTGCTTTCTAATCCAAAAATACTTCTTTTATAGCGGAAAGTTAAGTTTTTCCATTTTTCTTTTATAGTAGAAATTGCAAACCAACTTTCAAACAGTGGTTTTGAAAGTGGGGAACATGAAGATGCTTCGGCTTTAAAAGAAATGAAAACTGTCATTTTGTAGTACGAGAGTTCCGAAAAAAAATTTTTTTCACTTCAGAACTATCTATCTCTACTCTAATCAAGACACATCTAGACGAATTGTAATTGAATCCAAATTCGAGAATGTAAAATACTTTAGTGCAGCTTGATTTTTTTTGGTAAAGATATCTATGAGAGCTAAAAAACAAACAAACAAACAAACACACTTGACCTTATCCTGTGCAATGGATAGAGAAGAAATGGTGATGAGTAAACAGCGTAGGAGACATGTAGGATCCTACACAGGATCTAGTAAGGTGTCGCCTCGTCTTCAATTTCCCAGAATTTCGAAATTGAAAAACACCAAATAAACAAACGCAGTTGGAAAAATCAATGAATGGATGTTAAAGCACTTCTGAATTGCCGTCATACTTACATTTTATTTACGAAAAAAAATAACATTGATTTACGTAAAAGTCGTTTATTCAATGCATCGAATAGGCGAAAGAATGTTTTTAATTAATTAAAACAGGAATTATTTATTTTTTCATCTTTTAATTTCTTTCTTTTCAGTTTCGATATTTCTCATTAGTCTCGATCAAGAACGATATGTTTTCGATATTTAATCAGTCGTCGATTCAAATTTTCAGTCCGGAATTTCCATTACGAGTTTCGTTAATAATGTAGCTATTTCAGGAAGCATCCACGAAAAACACAAGGAAAGCGTTAACCTCCATTCATGATAATCCCATTTTTAGTCAGTAATATCGAATAAAGAAAAACAAATCGATTCGACTTCATTTGTTCAATTCGCCACCACATGCAACAGAATACATATATAATAAATCGTCATATTTTAATTAGGTATAAATATGAAACTTAGAAAATTCATATTTCTACAGACATTTTTTTATAAATATTCACTGAACTTCTAATATGAATTTGTCACTGTCAAAGTCCCTATTCTCTAAAGTAGTTTCCTTTTAATAATGCTTTTCATCACTTCTCAAAACGTAAAATAAACAGAAATGACCTTCTGGCCGCAACGAAAATTGCGTCTCGTGTGAAAGGCTCCATTGAAATCAATAGAACGACGCATTCGCGCGTCAAAAAGCGACCAGAATTCTGACCGCGCGACCATGGACGCATCGCATCGTATAAAAAGGGTCATTATACATATGGAACATTTCATCATAAAGTGCTTTGAAGCCAGTTTAATTCTCAACATTTTCTTAACTTGGTGATTTTCATCTAAATTAACCGCTAACCCACTACAGTAGCACCTCGATTATCCGACACTATTTTCACCGGACTCTCGTTTAACCCACGTCGGTTTCCTTAATTTTTTTTTGGTAAAGAAACAATTTCTTCCCCTCCATCCCCCTTGTGCTCTCTCTTCGTCGGTAACTCGAAAATTCCGCATGAGGTCCGGTCCCGACAACTGCGCTTAATCGAGGTTCTACTGTATTTATAAAATCATGATAGTTGAAATGTGAACTTTCCACTGAATTCATACTTTACTTAAACTAAGTTTATCTGCAGATAAACCATTATTTGAATTACTTTAAAACTAGGAATTGAAATTCATAATAAAGATGTTTATTTTGTCAGAGGCGTCAATATAGATAAAAATTGAAATTGATAACTACACAATGAGGACGAATAAAAACTTTAATAATAAACTTACAATACACATAGGCACTGTTAAATCAAAATATCGTATGTCAAAATTATCAAAAATATTTTACCTACATTTGCTCTCAAATTGTTGTATGTGATCAGGTGATAGAACTCAAAAGGTACAGATTAAAAACAAAACGCATGTTAGGTTAAAAGAAAAAACTAATTGCAAAACATCGTATGTAAGTACCAGTGCACTACAAAAAGAAATTTGTTAAAACCAGTACCTACTTAATGCATGATGTGCCAACCAAAGTTTAAAATTATGGTATCAAGTATTTAGAGATAATACAAAATGAAAACAGAAGCTTTTCTTGGCTACTGAGAAGACATATGACATTTTGATAGAACAGCGACGACATGTAGGATGCTGCGCTTTGAATTACTAATAGGTGACACAATTTTTGATCGATAAACGCCCATTAACCGGAACGGATATGTACAGTTTTGGATTATAGATATTAATCTGAAAACTGTTTAACAACCATCCATTATTCTCTTGAAATTCTCGAACACATGATCACCTTTTGTTGCACTTGGATAATTCGTTAAAACTGATGCTGTGTTGACTGATAACCAGGGATATTGTAAACAAACAGATCTTGCTTCTCTGCTTTTCTGATTATTAACTTTATCTAACTGAATAATTTTCGAATTCAGTTATATCTTGGATTTTAGGCAATATTCACTTTGTTGAATATTTACTAGTGGATACTAACTTATAGGTGGAAAATTGGCACATTTCATTTTGACCAATTCCACACGTAATTTTACTATCCTTAAATCAATAACAGGCGTTTCCGGCAAAAGAACAATTACCAACGTGTTCGGTTGTATTTCATCGCGTTTTCTGTTGTTGCTCGGAGTTGCCACAGACTTGCATCTGCCATAACTCGGACTTGTTGCTCGGACTAATCTTTATTATCACAGCACATATTCAAAACTAGTCAATTATTATTGCTAATTTTAAACGAAATTTGCCTCAAGATTTTTCCTAAAAATTCGGATAATCGAAATTCCACTTTACGACCATTTGTCCGACAGTAATTGGCTGGACGTTCGCCAGTTAGGGAGCACAACAGTATTATTGTTTTTATCTCCCTTATTCTTGATAGTGAACTTCATATCACACATTTATCAATTGCTAAAATTATTTTACACTGCATATTATTTAAAACATGGTTACTAAGGATACTGTAAAGTTAAATGCTTCGATAATATACACATTGGAAAAAGTCAGACTTCCTGGTTCTTCGTGCAATCATTTCTCTTCTATTAGTCCCCAAAATCGAGGTTCATCTATTAGTTAGAAAGCTTTAAATCATGAATAGACCGTAAAGTCTATTTCACAAAACAGGTATTTGGATATTTAGAGATAGCCTAAGTCATTACTCGTATCATGTTATTACTCCTAGGAGAAAATAGAAATCATGCTAAAACAACCAAAACATTGGTCCATCAAGGCGAATATGAAATTTGGTTACGCCATTTAGTGAGATTAGGCCTCTGTTTATCAACGCAATGTAGTGATTTATGCCCTTTTGAAAACAATAAGGATTCTAAAATTCTTCACATTAACACGTTATCATCTCTAAAAAACTTTAATATCGGTGATATTTCATACTCTTTAATCAAGAGCACTTCTTCAGACGGTTAGGGATTATTAATATCACCGATATTAAAGTTTTTTAGAGATGATAACGTGTTGATGTGAAGATTTTTAGAACACTTACGTGAAATTCAATTTTTAAATAAGGATTCTTTTACAGTAATTAAGCGTGCTATCTTTCAGTGAATATGGAAACAATATAAAAAAAAAACCCAGCTTGGAATTATAAATAAAAGCATAAATTATACGTTTAGCCACATTTTTGCGACCAACCAACATTTCAAAGTCAACAGTACAAAAGCTTATTACTCGGATTGAATATTTGGATAAAGTTGAACAGTATATAACTACTTAAGTATAAATATAATTTCAAGTGGATACGAAAGTGATGCGCGTACCAAAGAAAAAGATGAAGAAGAAGAAGTAGGGAAAAAATCATTTCACAATTAAAGCTGTGTAAAAGTAAACATTACTAGATTCAATGCAAACAGAGCAGATAAGAACTAATTCTCAGAATCAGGCAATGGCTAAAGCTAAAATGAAATTACCTCGAATGCATCTGTCTACATTTAATGAGAACTATTTGCACTGGACCTCAATTAAAGATTTATTCTCATCAGTATTTCACAATAATGCAATGATAAGTAATGCACAAAAATTGGATTAATTGCATTACTTAAAGAATGCCACAGGGCGATGCAGCTGTACTTCTGTTTTTAGAAACAATAGAGGCAAATTATACTCATGGACAAAAAAATTAGCGCACCAAGAAATAATTGCGGGATCGTAACGAAACTTGCACTGAAGGTACATGTCAGGGAGATATGCAAATGATTAGAAATGCAGCGTGATTGCGCATTACGTATAGCCGGTAGAGGGCGTTGAACATCGTACTCTATGGAGTATAAAACAGGTAACCAAAGCTTGTTTGAGTGTGCTGAATCATTTACAAAGGAAGAGCTGAGGTAGACATGCCATTACGCCGTGTTCGAAGACAGTATACGCAGTTGTCGCAGTTTGAGAGAGGGAGAATCGTCGGGATGATGGAAGCTGGGTGGTCAGCTAGGCGAGTAGCTCGTCAATTAGGCCGCTCTGATTGTGTTGTGAGGAGGTGTTGGGACCAGTGGAACCGAGAGATGTCATGTACACGAAGACCAGGCTCAGGACGCCCTCGACAGACCAGTCGTCGAGAAGACCGCCACATAGTCAGAAATGCACGCGTACAGCCAACTGCTTCATCGGCCGCCATCCAGGCACAGGTAGCACCTTCACTAGGGGCCTCTGTGTCTTCTCGAACCATACGAAGGCGCCTGGCTGAAGGACAGTTGGTATCGCGGCGCCCATTACGTGTGCTGCCCTTGACGCCCACCCATCGACGCCTCCGTTTGGAGTTTTGCCGCGCACGAGGAAACTGGACTGCAGCGGAATGGAACCAGGTCGTCTTTAGCGACGAATCCAGATTCAATCTCGGCAGTGATGACAATCGTGTTCGTGTGTGGAGAGCCCGTAGTGAACGCTTCAATCCTGCCTTTGCTGTACAGCGACACACCGCTCCCACAGCTGGTGTGATGGTATGGGGTGCCATCGCCTACAATACACGGTCATCCCTAGTATTGTTCCATGGCACCATGACAGCCCAGCGGTATGTTCATGAAATCCTGCAACTACATATGTTGCCACTCATGCAACGGCTCCCAGGAGCCATTTTTCAACAAGACAATGCTCGGCCTCATACGGCAAGGGTGTCTCAAGACTGTCTCCGCACTGTTACTACCCTTCCTTGGCCTGCCCGATCCCCAGATTTGTCTCCAATCGAGCATATCTGGGATCATTTGGGACGACGAGTTGGGCATTCCACGAGTTTGAACGAACTAGAGGCAAGGTTACAGCAAATATGGAACGAAATGTCTCAAGACATCATACAGAACTTGTATGACTCAATGCCCGATCGTATCGCATCGTGCATTCACGCTAGAGGGGGTCCAACGGAATATTAACTTTTTGCGTTCTTTTGCCTTTTTCTCTGAAATAAATTATCCTTTTTCTTTGATTTTCTTATCATTTACTTATATAAAAGTAGTCATTACGTATGTAAATTTTCGTTTCATTTTGACGACTCCTTCTTGGTGCGCTAATTTTTTTGTCCATGAGTGTATTTAGAAGTATGGAATATTCTAAATGGCAGGTGAAAATGACGACAAATTATCACTTACCTGAAGATCTATGGCATGTGAATTACCAGTTTAACTACGAAAAGCATTGTATACCATTGTAAAATATATACGTGCACTCAAGATCCAGTAGAGCGTTGGGATCACATTATTTTATCTAATGAGGGAATAAATTGACAGAGAATCTCGCAAACAGTGAGAATTATCAATACATGAGAAAACATTTCCTAAATTTCAAGATCTTCGAACATTTTTGGATCAATGATGCAAATGGAAAATGCAAGCCACAACAAAGGAAACAAGCGATAATAAGATCACCCATTCTGTCAAGGGTCACATCAAGCATTTAACTGTGAAATTTTCTTACAAATGGAACCTGGTTCTAGAGCTTTAATGATAGTGGATTATTCAATTTGCTTCAATTGTTTGCATAGCGTTCATTCGTCACGTGAATGCAAATCGAAGTATCATGCAAATAGTGTCAAAAGCGCTATAATGCACTTCTTTATTTTGAGAAGACTGCACAGTTGTCTCAACCAATTGTGAATGCTGCATCAAAATCAATTATCTCAACATATCTCGCAAATCAAATCAATCAAAACAGGTCATTCAAACCTATATACATATGAAAAAAATATCCTCAATTTTTTTGGCTGAATGGGTATTTCGTCAAAAGCGATTTCAAGTCTTATTCACATTCTAACATAACATAATAAGTTCACAACACAAGAGAGAACAATACGAAACATAATAAACAATAAACTCTATTACAATTTAATAACAATTTATTGGAAGATTTCTAAAGTATAATGATTAATAATAACATCTTTGTGTTTATTTTTACCTGTAAATGAGTTAAGCATGCATGTTTCTATTACACGTCGTACTTTGTCATCATTAATTACAAATAGGATCCGTGTTAAGGTCCTGACTCAAGCAATTCAGATGACTTCAAACATTTTATTTCTGTATATATTTCTTTTAACAATGCACCTAAAATTCTGAAAAATGAAACATGAGCTTGTAAAACATTTGGGATTTATATTTTCATGTTTTTATTTTTCAAAATATTCTGTAATTAATTAAATCAAAATTTAAAAACAGTTAATTATTGGAGGTGTTCCAGGTATTACTCGGTATTTTCAATTTTAAAAAAATCTTGAGGAAAACCTGAAGTGATAAAATATTCGTAAAATAATGTTTTGTATTGAATAGTAATTTGTAATAGTAATTTTTTTAAAAATAAAAATTATATTTTTTAAATTGTTTCATTTTTTTTTACGTGCTATCAAATAATCATAATAAAAAATGTTTCATTAGACTTTCTGGTGATAATAAAACTAAGTGATGGCAATTATTATAGTGAAAATGAAGTGTAAGGATTAGTGACTGATCACAAAACAATCGATGTCTAAGTGTTGAAGAAAGAAGGTCAAGTTCACGATGACTTGTTGTGTTAACAACGCTTTTCTCCATTCACGTTAGCTGTTTTTGTTGTGTGTTCTCAGCAGTGGATTCGTGTTATGTCGTTGAAAGATGGAAGACATGAAAGAGTTTAAGGAAGTCAAGTATTATTCCCGTATTAATGCAATAAAAGGAAAAGTATAAGTATTGCTTAATACAGAACTTCTATGTTAATATCGAGTTCCTAAAGGAGTCTATTTGTGAATTTATAAAGAATATTAATTCACTGATATAATGTTTTTTTAGATAAACAATCGTTGCCAGGGATACGGAATGCCATTAGGATTCGAAGACATTTGTGATCAATTCTGAAACGCCAAGTATATATATATCATGTCGTGCAGTGGTCTTCAGGTATTTTCAGCATTTGTTAACGGACAAAAGATGCCAGACTTCGTTTCAGGAAATTTATTTAGTCATATTTTTCCTTGTCTAAAGATTTGAAGAACGCTTAAAAGGATCTGTCATCGATAGTTTAAAGTGGTAAAGTGAATCGTGTTTTAAAGGAACAGTTTAGTTTAAAGCAGTGGCGTACCTAGAACTTTTGCCGCCCGGTGCGGTCTCCAATTTGCCGCCCTTTCTAAGTCAATGAAATGGTGGTTTTTATAAATTAATAAACATAAATAAATAATTGTAAATGAGATAAACTATAGGGGGTTAACTTTTTTACCATTGGATGCCATATTTAAATTATAAAACACATACCTAATTTACAAAAAAAACTTACCATTAAATATTTTTATTTTTTTATTTATAAATAAATAATTTCATTTCTTTTGGATAAACAAACAAATTGTACATATATGTGTATGTAAACATATTTATATATTTACTCTTCTAACTTTCATAGTAGAAAAATCGTGTTTAATGCTCTCAAAATTTATATTATTTGTAATTTCTTGTTCTATGGACAATATTGCAAGATTTTGTAGTCTTAAATCACTCCTTGTCAACTTCAACTCCTTGATAAATTTTTTATCAACTTCAATTTGGAGAAGCTCCTTTCGCAACTAGCTACACTGATAGCAATTGTTAAAAAAATTCTTAGCAAAATTACAATGTTGGGTACAGAATTTTCCCATATATACTGTTGAATAAATTTTAATAGATCAAGAGGCCTTCCCCCCCGTTTTTCCAAAGTTTTGCCTCTTCTTGTAGTGCAGGTACACCCATTAAAACCTGGATCCTTTTTCTTTCAATATGGAACTGTTCTTTATCAATGTCAATAAAGTCATTCAAATTCTTATTAATTATTTGACATTCAAATTCTTCATTTAGTAGGTTACACGGTATAATATACGAATATTTTCTTGCAAGGACATGCAACTCATCAAAGCGTTCTTTTATTTCCTTTATAATTCTATCTATAGATAAAAACATTTCTCTTCGTACTGCTTGTTCTAAGGATAGCCCCACGTCTCGTGAATTTTCCCCACTCATGTTTTTTCTCCTTCTAACTCGACGTTCAGTCGATATCTCCAACTCTTCACAAATTGTTTTGGCTGCTATAACAGCCTTTTGTATTAGCGCATCTCTGTTCCATGAAATGGGTTTGCAAAGAATTTAGTTTAATATGGCATTGATGAACATTTAACCCTTTTAGTTGCAGGTATTTTTGCGCGTCATTAACTTCCAAAAGGACGGGTTCGCATAAATTGAGATAACACAGAAAAGAAAAAGATTGCATTAAATTGAGTAATATTCCAGCATCTGATCTCGTTTTACTATTTTCTTCTTCAGATGTCAATTTTTCCAAGGCGCTTAAAATGTAAAAAAAGTGGTTTTTTTTACTATAGTTATTGCTTCTGCTCTCCAGCGGGTTTCTACGCTGCGTTTAACACCTTAAACAGTGACAGAAAGTAAAACATCCCATCGACAAGTGGAAGAAGAAAAAAATGAAAACAACTACTCGATAGTTCCAAAAAATGTTATGGAATCGATAGCAGTAGAAGCTGCGTGTAAGCATGCCAGATTTAAAGAATGATTTGTACATGCTACAAATTCTGCTTTTGGATTTATTAATTTAATGCGAGTTTGAACACCGCTGTGCTTTCCTGCCATGACGGCAGCATTATCGTAAGCCTGATATTTTTTATATCTAAACCGTCATTTTCTAATTTCGTTAAAATCATACTTGTGATCTCCTCAGCAGTTCTTCCTTTAGTTTCCACAAAGTCAATAAACGATTCTACAATTTTAGCTTCGCTGAAATCAATAACTACATATCTAATAATTTGACTGGTTTGATCTTTGTGGTAAATATCTAGAGTGTTGTCAAATATCATACAAAAGTATTTAGCTTGCTTTATTTGATCCATAATTGCTTTTATCACTGCGCCTCCCAATAGCTCTAGGAAATTCATTCTGAATCTTCGGCGACAAATAGGAGATACTATATTTATTACCCATCTTAATTTTTACTATATGTTCACGTAATACTGGGTCGAACTTAGTCAACAAGCTCTAGAAAATTTCCTCTCTTTTCCATTGAATTGATGTCTTCCTGATGAACACTTTCACGATGACCTCGAAACGCCAAATTTTGTATTGCTAAGAATCTAATTATATCAACTATTCTTGTAAGAATTTCCTTCCATTTTTTGATTTCTTTATCAATATTCTGTCGTTGTTTATCAAAAGTTTCGCCATGTCCAAGTCTTATTTCTAATTCCTTCCATTGGGATAATGATCGAATGTGCAGTGGGCTCAACTCGTGTTGACTTATTTTGGGATTAAATTTCCACCATTTGTTAAAACCATTTCCGTGTTAAAACTTGATTGACAAAGATCATCAAACAGTTTGCATTTGAATATTTTCATATTCTTGTCGTAAATCTTAATATTTTCAGTAAAATAAACGAATTTAAATTATTTAAACATTTCTTCAATTGGATAAGTGTAATATAAGGAAAAATATTCGAAATCATATAGTAATTCATAATTCGTAGAAATAGAATAGTAAACTTATGAAGTGAACAAGTTGTTTTTTACAACTAAAACTAAATATAAAAAATGCCGCCCCAAAATATGTGCCGCCCGGTGCGGACCGCACCCACCGCCCCCCGCTAGGTACGCCACTGGTTTAAAGTGTCAAGTAGACTATATTCACAGTTACAAGCTAAAGGAACAGTTAATCATATTACGTTAGGAAGTTAACATAGTAATGAACATTTTCAAGTAAAAGTGAACTTTTAAAGAGTATTCTACATTTAGTGAGTGAACAGCATTTGAGATAGTTAAGGTCTATCTAATTACATTTGAAAGTGAACTTTGATACATGTAATATGAACTATGCGGTAGTCATTTATTTGAAAGTCAAAGATAAATGTACTGAAACTTTTATTTGTATATTAAAACTATTTTGTTTTATGAACCTACACTAATTGTATCAATCTGTTAAGTACAGGGATTAAGTAACATTCCTTTTTAATATATTATATTGTGGGTGCTCAACACTTTCTAAATATCATGCAAATTCATTTGATGATGTTGTTTCCAAAAATAACTTTTTTTGATGCATTTTTTTATAAAAAATGATTTTTGTTTATTATATTACAATCTAAATTTGATTGGGAAGATTATCAAAGTTAAACCTGAAGGTATCCCAAATTATGGATTTAATCCACATAATTTGGGATATCTTCAACTTTATATTACAATCTATTTCTATGAAAAAAAAAATGCTTCAAAAAATTTATGTTTGGAAACGAAATAGCAGCAAATGAATTTGCATGATACTTGGAAAGTCTTGAAAATGTTTTTTTTTATTATGATTATTGAATAGAACGTAAAAAAATATTTTAATCTCAAACAATTTTAAAAAACAATTTTTATTTTTTAAAATTAAATTAACTATTGCACTAACAATAAATATTTTAAATACAAAACATTATTTTACGAATATTTTATCATTTCAGGTTTTCGTCAAGTTCTTTTAAGTTGAAAATACAGAGTAATATCTGAAAAAAAACCAAACAATTGACTGTTTTAAATTGAATTTAATTAATTACAGAATATTTTGAAAAGTAAAAACAAAAAATGTAAATCCCAAATGCTTTACAAGTTCATATTTAAGTTTTCAGAATTTTAGGTGGATTGGTTAAAGAAATATATAAAAGAAATAAATGTCGCCTGAGCTGCTTGAGTCAGGACCTGAACTGGTCTGAATTGTGTTGTGATTGAAGGCAATGGTCTGCCCATTCAGAAATTTCTGGTTTTGTTTTTTTTTTTGTTTTTATATGCTCTTATATGTTTTGTAGTCTATTATAGAATATTCTACTGTCGCTACCAAAGGATTTTATACCACAATTCCTATACTATAACTCATAGATAATTCCCATAGTATGGATATTATAATTAAGTTTATTATTTTTTTCTTTAATTTTTGAATTTGGGACTATACATTACATGAATTCTTATATATTATTCTGTTATTCATCTTACACTGTTCTCTTATGCCATGACATATCCTTATTGTGCGTATCTTTATGTAAATATTGCTTATTTTAATTCTTTGTCAAATCCGTTCTCTTCTATGTTAATTTCAATCTTTTTCTTTGCTCTAAGATATACATTAACTACTGAATTTATAAATTTTGGAGGATATTAATTTTGTGTTAACTTTATTTTCATTTCTTTATTTTTTTCTGTTTTGAGTTTCTTTAGATGTTATATTATCAATAATCCTATGGGCGTAATTTAATATTATTCCTCTTTTCACCTGTTTAGTATTTTGTGAGTTTTTAGTTTATTTATAACTATTTACAATTTTCTTTTGTAAGTTTCCTACTAAAACCACAATTGGATTTGAAATTGCATTCAAAATGCCTATAGAAGATCAGAAAAGGCCTCAGGTTCCTCACTCCTGGGTCTCAGGTGGGTGGTATCATTCATTTAAGGATACTTTCATGTCGATTGCATTCTATAACTACATTTTGACTTCATTATAATTTCATTCGGATTTCTCCTTAAACTATGCGATATTTCAGAGATAATTTAAAATCCCCTCATTTCCTTTCCCCGGAAGCCTCGTGTCTGTAATTTAACCATGGTGATCTCTTCTGATTCTCTGTCAATAGCACTCGAGCTAGTCAAGAGGTGTTTAATGCAATTAGAAAACTGATTTGAGGTATGTGATTAAAATAAATTCAACTAAAAACGCCTCCACTTACAATTACAAAAAAACTAGATATATTATATATAAAAAAATAGACACAACCAGTTTCACAAGTTACGTAACTAAGTTTCTTCAGGTTTAATTATGTAACTTGTGAAATCGTTTCGTGTCTATTGTAAAAACCATTTATATAATATATTCTAATTTTTAATTATTTGAGTGGGCGTTTTTAATTTCACCATGTTTTTTTATGTCTGTCGTACCCCTTCCTAGTGAACCATAAACATTCAATTTGATTAATGGTGTTGAATTTTTATTAAAAAATTATGATCAGAAATAAAGCTTTCACATCTAAAAATTATTTTTCATTGCTTTTGAGAGTCTTTTAAATCTAAAGAGGAAACGTTTGAGTGTTGTAAAAGTATTGAAAGAGCAGATGATTAGCAGATGAGCGCGCGAGGATTCAGCTATTAACAACATACCATACACGATTTTCGACAGTCCTTTAAAAACAAGAAGTTTGAAGATTGTAAAAGTTTTTTTTTTAAAATTTCGTTTTTTTTTCTTGTAAATTGTGAAATTGACATAAACTCAAAGCTAAAAAATTTTAATAGTTTCAATCTCCTTAATGCCAATATTTTCTATTATCTAAAACATTTAATTAAATCTGGTTACTTACCTAAGTTGTGCAAATCGGATTAACTTTATATCGCATCAAACCACTTGCTAAATAATGGATTAGCTAAAAGGATTAGTATTTATTATTAAAGCAGTATCAATACAAATTTGATAGAAATTCTGGAATTTGAAATCTTAGAAATTGGAATTCTTGTCGTTCTCACGCCCTGATTTATTGGACAAGGACCCACTTGGAAAAGATTTCAAATATAAAAGTAAAATTATTTCTGGTCATTAAATATGCATACTAAGTTTCAAAAAGATCCGTTCAAAGGTTCAAAAGTTATTGGAGGGGAAGTTGCTGGAAACATATACACGGATATCCCCTCAACCCATATTCCCCTCAAAAAAAAAAGAATCCATTTTGTCTTTCTCCGCGTAAACTAATTAATTCCAATGATCATTAAATTGCGATCAATACCCAAATTGATATTAGAATAATTTTAACGTAACTAATAAATAATCATTTTAATAAAGAATAATTGTTATTGGAGTAGTGTATTCTCTATTGTACTTCATCTTATTATTACTTTATTAATAATAAAGTAATTAAATAATAATATTTAAATAACATATTTGCTGCCGTTGTTTATCTTTGGCACAACAGAGGTTTCCATAGCAACAGCATCTTGTTTTTCATTACCTTTAATGTAACTAATATTACATGAAGAGATGAAAAGCAAGGACGGAAATTAATAATTCTTTTGGTTTTTGAATAAGAGTTAGTTTTCAGATAATTAATTTTGTTTTTTTAGGTCCACTCACGTTGTTACAATGAAAGCAAAAAAAAATATTTTGATGGCAAAGAAGAAAACAAGTATAAAGATTCCAATTTTAATAATTTGTGCTAAATTTATTACAAAAAAACTTTTTTCTTCTATCCGATTTCTCGGAATCTCTGGAATGCAAAGTAATAAACATCGTCCTTCTTTCTTCGAAAACATTCCAAGCATGCGTAGTAGAGCTTAGATCAAGCGATCTGGCTGGTCATGCGTGTTGCAGAATACTTCATTCCCCAGATATTCATCTAGAAATGTAGTTTAAAGACGAACTTTATCATCCTTGAAAATAAATGACGCAGTATATTACTTCAAAAAGGATGAACATGTGGTTTTCTAATATCTCATTTCATTCGTTTTAAGATGTCTGACGGCAGTTGACTATCATATTGCAGTTATGGCAGTTGAGTATCAGAGACTTACATACATATGAGGCAATCAATCACTGAAAAATTCTGCATCATTTAGAAATCTCTGAGAATTGACCAAAAAAATTCTGGAAAACTGAACAGTAACGAGATTGATTTAATCGCATTAAAATATATTTTTTCGTTCGAAGAATTTAAAAGTCTATTTTCTTAGTATGTCATTTCTTAATTAAAAAAAAACCGTTTTTTTTTAAAGTAATTAAAACGACCCAAAAGTAAAGATTAATTAATTTTAAGATTGTCAAATCTGCTGAATGGAAATATATTCCATTATTTAAAAAAAAGTAGTAAAATCTTCATTTCTTACTGAAATTGTCGAAATTGGATTAAATTTAATCATGTAAAATCTAGCACTAATTAATGGATTCCCTGAAAGAGGATAAACATTATTTGTTTCAAGCAATAAATAGAGGAGAAGGTAGGAATATGAGATAGGGTAGTAATATGAGATA
>JAFIDM010003189.1:30294015-30314794 GCA_023159025.1 Thereuonema tuberculata | reverse complement strand
CGTAGAGGCTCGAAGAATTATTCTCAAGCCGCAAAATAAATTATAAATTGCTGAAGGAAGAACGTAAAGAAAAAGTTTTTATACATTCTCAAGAGTGATTTCAATGAAAAACCTTCCAAAGAACCTGAAACATCTGTTTTGTGAAAAACTGGAACCGTAAAGGAAGCATTAAATGAGCTCCATTTGGTTTCATTTATCAAGATCATTGATGGTGCGTCATAAATAAGCGGCTCTCATTTATTCTGTCTTTATCGCCAACCACAGCCAACAGATGCCGAAAGGATTACGAACGTTACAAGCACATGCGAATTCACTAAAAAAAAAAAAAAAAAAAAAACATTCCTCGCCAATTTTCCACGCCATTTCTCTTTGTTTATCAAAATTGCACTATTCAAGTAATCTCGAAATCGTCAACGTCCTAAAAAGAGCGTCGTATTTCATAGTTTTAAAAAAATAATTGATCGAAAACAAAAAATTAAATATGTAGTTATATCTAATAAATATTTGTAATAGAATGAATAATCATAATATTTTAATATCAATTTGAAAAAATAAAAGTGCACAGTAAGTAAGTAAGTAAGTAAGTAAGTTTATTTAACTTCAATCGGGGTTTTACAAGTTATATGATTCCAAAGCTGTTAGACTATTATTTAACATTATAAAATTTTTTAGTTTTTAATTACAACAATATAAGTTAATCCTAAGTTAAATTTGATTTTAACTTTATCCTCCCAATCAGAATAAGTAATTAACAATATAAATGTAAATATATCCAAATAAATAATATCAATCCTAAGAGAGGAGAAAACACACACACAAAAAAAAATCTATATACAAAGTACACACATCCACAATTTCATTGTGCACGAACAAAGCAGCACCATAAATAAACAAAATTATAACTATTTTACACATATATAATTCCTTAATGGCAAATTAAAAGAAGTTAAAAAAAAAAAAAAAAAACCTACATTTCCAATCAATTTAATTGCAACTATACTAATTCCATTTTTTTCCCTTTCTCAATAAATATTATCATGAATTTACATAATTTTTTATTTACATATTGAGAGGACAAAATTTTATACCACCAACCTCTTCTATCCTTAACATTCTTAATTTCCAATCTTTCCCTTTCATCCTTCAATTTCTCGCAATCAAAAATGACATGTTCCCAACCCTCTATTACTTTGCATCCCAACCTACAAAATTTATCTTCTGTTTTTTTCCAGTATTTGCTTTTCCTCCATAAGCATCCCATTCTTAATTTAATATATACTTCTTTTATATACTTATTTTTAACTTTTGTACAAATGTAGTAAGAACCATTTATTTGCCAATTTAAAAATTTGAAATCTTCATTATATGCCGAATTTTGTATTTTATTATATATTTTTTGCAAAGTTATTTCGCCAATTCACTTTATAATATTTAGTTTATTGGACGCCCAGTAATCGGCCTCTAAAGCTCTCTCCCATTCTACTCCGCTTCAATAAATATTTCATTAATTTTTTGTGTCCAATTATTTAATTTTCCAATTTTAGCTTTCTAAACCATATCTTCCCAACATATTCTCGGCAGTCTTGTTATATTTAAATTTATTATTTTTTCCAAATATGTAAATGCTCTTTTTAGCAAATCTAGACGAAGAGGAAACAGACATAATTCCGCATTAATATTATATCCTGGGACATCTCTATTCATCGACCAAACAACTTTCATAAACAAATTTTGTATAGATTCAAATTCTTCTCTAATTAACAATCCAACAATTTCCATTCCATAACTTACTATACTTTTTATCATTGTTTTAAATAAAAATCTAATTTTACTCCAATCCGCTAATTTTGATCTTTTTATTAATTTAATTACTTCCCACGCCGCTGCAACACCTTTCTTTTTAAAACGGCATTTGATTCCATAGACAGAACGATATTACTAAAATGTTTGGAGGAAATAGGAATAAAGGGTAAAGTTTTGAGAATAATTAGGAATATCTATGAAGAAACTATAGTTACAATTGGGAATGGAACAGAAAAAATTAAATTTAATAAAGGTGTACGACAGGGTTGTGGCCTAAGTCCCATTTTATTTATAATTTTGATTAATAATCTAGAACTAAAATTAAGAGAAGAAGGATGGGGTGGAACTAAGATAGGAAAAGAAAAAAAAAATTATAGCTTATTGTATGCGGACGATTTGGTGTTAATGGCGGAAACAAAAGCAGAATTAGATAAGATGATTAAGATACTTAAGGAATTCACAAAAGTTAATAAACTAACAATAAATTTAAAGAAAACAAAAATTATTATTTTTAGGAGAGGAGGAAAAAGAGCGAAAAATGAAAAGTGGCACTGGGATAATGAAGAAATTTTAATTACAAATAGTTATCAACACTTAGGAAGGTTTTTTACAACACAAAACAGTATAAATGAAAACGTGAAATATAGAAATGAGAAAGGTGAGAAGTGCACAGTAAAAGCTTTTTAAAAATTAAAACTTAATCTACAGTTAAATCAACAGTTTCAACAGATATCAAGAAATCATTATAAAAGCAGAATTAAGCAGAATCGAAGGACAAAACAGATAAGACATCTTATCTTAGTTTTTGTAGAACTTAACTAAATATTATTACTTGAATTATTATAGATATGTGCTTGAATATAATCTTATAATATTTTAAGGTGAATAATTAAATAATTCTGAATAATTATGACGTCGCCAATTTATGCTATAAAAGTGAAGGCGCTGCCTCGTTATGCGCAGTGCGTGTGAAAGTAAAATTAAAGTGAGTTTGTCAGAATCAATGTTCCCTTTAAAACCCTTTATGACGAAGTGGAACGGTCTAAACAGCGTCAGCAACCAACGTCATTGGCCAATCCGAGGAAACATAATGCATCACGGGAAGAGAAGAGTCGAATGGAAAATCAGCGAGGAAGTGAGCGCAATTTGAATGGATGGATATGGATTCCAAAATACAGGAAAGTGCAACTGGACCGCTGTCGCCGAGTATTAAGTGTGAACTTCAAAACTGTGAGTAGAATTTACTTTACTATTAGTGCGAAGAGCGAATCAAGAAAACAGAGTAGAGATTCAATTAATTTGATAGAACAGTTCATTAGCGCAAGAGGGAACAGTGTGGTTAAACAGAGAAGTGAATTTGAACTTAATTATTTCGAGAAGCGTAATTGCAATAATTGAAGTTCATTATTGTGAAAGTAAGGAAATAAACTATTTCAGTGCATCGATATTAATTAGATATTCAGTTCGAATATTTTATACAAAAGTGGATATTGAATAAAGTGCATCTAATATATATTGAAGAGAAATATATATTACTTAGTATTGGAAATATTTTAGTGATATCAGTGGTTCGTTATTATTCAACCACTAGAAATTAGAGTAACGGTTAGTGCTTCAATTTATTATTATTTACTCAAGACAAGAATTACATTTGTCCAATTGACAAAGTCATTATAATTTGCTGTGTGAATTATCGGGACGATAATTCGATATTATAAGGTGATACGAAAAGTGCAAAATTATTGCAGGAAGATTTCAATTCGTACAGAACTTTGCTATTACTGACTTGCAGAACTTTATTGACTCATTAATCATAATTACTCTTGTTTCAATACAAGGACATTTACTATACTTCTACTATTTTATATTTCAATAAAATTTATTGAAATGTACTCAAGTGTCTGCATGTGTGCTTATTATTATAAAAAAATTTTAAAAAAATTATTACCTCTGCTATATCATTACACCCCCTCCACAGTTTTAATAAAAATAAATATGACTTCAAACCCGTCGAAACTGTTTAACTTTATTTTTTATTGTTTCAAATTCTTATTTTTTTTTGTATTGTGAAGTATTATTTTTCACTTTTCATAATTCTAAGATGTAAAGAAAAAACCGGAATATCTTGTTACTTTCTTTTAAGTAACCGTTAATGTGTTATCGAAAATTCTACTTTTTTTGTCTTAAAGTCACGGTGAGATTCAAAAAATTCACGGAAGAATTCGAAGATGCATAGTTAAAAGGAGATAAGTCACAAACAGAATAATGAGAAAACAGCAAAAAGAATATTTGAATTAAACTACTTCCATCTGCTTCCTGTTTTCAAAGTTAATTCGTAAATTATTGTCTTATTTTGATATCATACCTCCTTCTTAGTTCACTCTTCTTCATTTTAATGTATTAAAATCATCCCAACAAACTTCTTCAAATTATTTATTAAAGTAATAAATAATATACATAGCAAATTTTGTTCCCTTAACAATAAGGAAACGGGTGAACGAACGTGCTAATGTTATAAAATACAAGCTCACGGAGAGATCGGAAATAGCAGAACATTGTATAGGTAAATGTCATTTAATGGATACAAATGTAAAAATATTGGCTTATGAAAAAGATAGTAAAAAAAAAGAAAAACATGGAAAGCTTGTTAATAAGGACATAAAAGCAAAGTGCTTAAATAGATACGTTGATGTTGATATAAGTAATGAGAGTATTTTTCTAGCTAATGTTTTGACAAAAGTGGCTAATGGTTCATCCAAACCTGTTGTATTCAAAGAATTAGTTTATTTATTATGCTTAATGACTTTATGATCATTTTTTTTTTGTTATATGGTATGGTTTAGTATTATTCAAATACAAAGATATTATTCTATTGTTGAGATGTGAGTTTATTTGTTTTAATCGAGAAGAGGTCATATCATATGTTTCTCTTTTGTTTTTCTTAGTCTTTATTTATCAACAGCTCGAAAAAGGAATAAGGAAATTTTTCTAAAATTTGCAATATACATTATTTATTATTTTAATAAATAATTTGAAGACTATGTCGTTATGGAATTTAATATATTGTCTTATTTTGCTAAGTTGTTTTCAGTTATGTTACATAGCATCAATATAAAAGATTCAAATAGCATATTAAAATGCATGGAGTGTATAAAAACAGAAGCATTTCCGTAAATATCGATTTTAATGTTGAATTGTGGAGTGAAGTAGATTTTCTTTCGATTTTTTTCTTTTTCATTTTTTATCTTACTTTTCTTTTTTCTGAAGATGAGAAATTACAGATTAATGTTTTTACATCAAAGAGAATCCCATTTTTATAAACCCAAATTTGAGGACCAATAACGTTTTAAGGGAATAGAGTTCAAAAAGTAATCTCTCCGAACATTCTAGATGTTGTTCTGTACATGTCTCCACTGATCACGGATCAATTAGATAGTTCGACTCGTAATCAAGCTCTTTTGTTGCCCTGGATAAGGGGAGGGAGGATATAGAGCTTCACATCCTCGCTGGAAGTCTTCTTTTGCGAAACCTTCTGCGTACAGTCATCTTGAGATTCCTAACTGCCAAGGAAAATTGATGAGTTGTCATGTTTTGTTGCGTGACCTCAGGATAACCCTTTCGGACATATTCAAAAATACCATAATCTCTGCATGGCTTTGACACATTTTTACACTTGTCAAATTCGTATTCAAACGCCATCTGAAGACATTCGAACAAAATTTATAAGCAATTCTCAAACGCATTGCTCTGGCGATAGAGAGACGATAAAAAGAAATCTTCCGATATTCTTACAAAGCTAAAATAGTATTCGTTAATGCGTCTTTCATCTTCAAATTTCAACATAGTCCTTAATTCACAAAAATGTTTAGCTTATTTGCACATGTCTTCTTCAGATAGTTACAAAGCATAATATGAGATTCAAATAACAGTATTAACTATATAAAAGTAACTCCATAAACTCCTTCACAGTATTTAAATCATTTATTTAAATACAAAATAGCGAATTTTCGGGAACATAATATTGCGTAATTCCCTTCTTCAAGCAAAATAAGAATTAATAAATCAAACAATAATACAAAAAAGAAAGAACATCATCAATTCAAAAATACATATCAAAATGAAAGCTATAAAATTGTTGTAACAATGGTAATTGATTTAACTTGGTCGACATTATTAAATTTATAGATAA
Organism: Thereuonema tuberculata; assembly: GCA_023159025.1. Classification (NCBI taxonomy): domain Eukaryota; kingdom Metazoa; phylum Arthropoda; class Chilopoda; order Scutigeromorpha; family Scutigeridae; genus Thereuonema; species Thereuonema tuberculata. Next base: position 30,308,802 of record JAFIDM010003189.1, on the reverse strand, counting down.
TGACAATAATACATGAAATTAATATTCACAAAACAATAAGTTGATTAAAGTCAATAATACAATGAATTTGCACAAGTGATAGTAACTCCTTTTTTATTGTCTGTTTTAATAAAATTTCTAATCAAACCAATGGTGATTGGGTTCACTTTGATGCACTCATATCTATTAAAGTTATTGTTTTTAGTATTCTTTATGATGCAACTTTCTATGATTTTTCTGAGTTTCCAATTTGATTCTTTATACTATAATATCTTGATTTCCTCATTCATAATATGTCCTTTTTTTTATACAATGGTGAGCTCACAGATAATGACAATAATACATTAATTTCATGTATTATTGTCATTATCTATAAATTTAATAATGTCGACCAAGTTAAATCAATTATCATTTTTACAACAATTTTATAGCATTCATTTTCATATGTACTTTTCAAATGATGATGTTCTTTCTTTTTTGTATTATTGTTTGATTTATTAATTCTTATTTTGCTTGAAGAAGGGAATTACGCAATATTATGTTCCCGAAAATTCGCTATTTTGTATTTTAAATGATTTATATACTATGAAGGAGTTTATGGAGTTCATTTTATACATTACAAGAATATGAAAAGCAGAGAATTTGTAGAAGAATTTGGTATAAGTATTAACTATAGTACAATGCATTAATTAGGTATAATATACAATGGCAGGGCTAACTATAATAAAGCTGATAAGTTGTATATATATATTTTACTATTATTATCTAAACAGTATGTTCAAAGTATTCCTTGAAATGTTAATCTTCTTTCAGAAATTTTCTTGAGAAATTCTCTAGCTAATCTCAGGAATTTTTTTCATGAGATTAATTTCTTTTGTATAATTAATGTTTAATATTTTCTTAATGATGGAGGTGGAATGATTTTTCGAAGTTCCTCATGTTCTTCGAAAATAAAAGTTGTTTCTGATAAAACAATAACAACTAGAACTCTTAACCAACATTTTAATCAAACTTTTAGTAACAAAGAAATATTCTTGTAAATATTGTTTGCTTATTATTGTTTTTAATTTTTGTTCTCCATGATTTTTTATTAAACTATATATTGTTTAGTTATATTATCTGACAATTTTATATCTCACCAATTTATTGTATTTGTTTGAATTCAAAAAACAGACAATTGTATTTCACATACTAAAAAATTGTTTTTATAATTCCTTTTGTAAATGAATTCTGAAGATAGAGAATATGTTGTTATTCCTATCATTATTCATCTGAAGAAGTCTCTATGCTTAGGAGAAACTAAATATTATGATTAAAATATTATGAGTTCTAGTTGTTGCTGTTTTATTAGATCAAAAGTTGTTTCATTGCAGTGGTTTACCACTGCAAAAGTTGTTTCATCTGCAGGTACAGTAGAACCCCTCTCTTCCGCCCTCGGCTGGTCCGCTACTCCGGTTGATCCGACCGTGCTCGAGCCGGCCGAACTTGTCCCCGACTCGTCGGTGACTCACCACCCGTCGCGCCATTGTGTTGTTTACTTGCATATACAGTGACGGTAGATGGTGAAAACGCTCTTAAGAATCGCAAAACATTGAAAAAGCCTAAACTTGAACCTCTTGACAACGCAGGAAATCTGTGTATTTTACTGTAAATCCGTATTTTTCCTGTATTTTCTGATAATCCGACCTTTTTTGCGTTCCGACCATACCCCCAGTCCCAAAGGTGACGGATTAGAGGGGTTCTACTGTATGTACTTTTGTTCTTTTTGTTTCAGCATGATTTTCTAGAACTTCTGCTGAATATCTTGCGGGTTATGTTATGTTAAGTAGTGAATGTGGATGGCAGAGAGGTCAAGCACTGCCACCGGAGGTCTATTGCACTATCCCACGGAAATATGGACAGAAAGACTAAGAAAGTATGGTGGGAGAAGTGCAGGGTAAACGGGAGAACCCCGAGAAAACCTGCCCAGCGCGTATCGTCCACCATCACGAGACCCATATGAGAACCGATACTCAGAGGTGAGAGGCCGATGTCATAGCGATAACGCCAGCCGCGCGGCCATCCTGCGGGTTAGTATTATGGCTCTATTGTATTACACATATATAATTAAATAAGATGTGTACAATATAATTTATTTATCTGCAACAATTCTTTGTCAAATGATACAGCGCATATTAAACTTAATAATATCAAATTAGTAACATTAAAACAGTTTCTACTATTATTCGGAGATTATTAAATTAGATGAAATTTTTTGCTTAATAGTAAAACAATAAGCTCCACTCGCTATTGAAAAACAGATCATGAGAAAAATAATTATTTCTCTGAAAAGCTATCTAAACTTGCTTGTTTTTATATAAAATTCTTTATTTCTTCATATTAATATAATATATGACTCATTAGCTTCATTTTAAAACATCTTCCTTATTATTTTGACAATATTTCTCAGAATTTGATCATTCTGCTTTCTGAAAGCAGAATGATCAAATTCTGAGAAATATTGTCAAAATAAAAAAGATGTTTTAAAATGAAGTTAATGAGTCTTATATTGCTTGTTTTTAATTTTCTTTAGCAATATAAAATTACATGTGCTGCAGTTTACGGATATTGTCTTATCGATTTTATTCAATTCGTTACATAAGCCTTTTCTTGAAGAGGAAAATTACTTAATTTAAAATAATATAAATAATTATCTGTTTTATTTTCTCTATTTTACCACAGATTCTGTGAGCTATTGAGGAATTTATATGCTTTTGTGTTCACAGATTTCGCTTATCATCCTAATCCAATAAAACTGGATGACGAGCAAATTTCAGAGATGATCCTAAGCTCTGTTCTGGTTTTTCATTTAGGCTATTATTATTTTCGAAAAAAAATGGGTATGATTGAGAAGGATTGAAGGTGTGAGAGTATTCTAGGAGAAGCATGGAATCTTTCGTGCAGACAATTTGTTCTTCGATATAAGGTCACCCCTTGGGACCTCGCGAAAGTGACCTTATAAGCGGGATGACCTTATAATCGATTCACACGCATTTGTCAATAAATAAGCATTATATAAATATAGTATAATTCTTTGTAAAATTTAATACGTACAAAAATATCAGTTTATTAGGTTATATTTTTTTAATTCATTGAACCAATTAAAATTAATGGAATCAGAAAGAAATTATTTTTTAAAAATTTTAATTCGGAATAAAGTTGTATACAAATAGTACTAGTATGCTCGAGCAAAGTACTGATGTAAAACTGACCTTACTTAAAATAATCTATAATACAGGACTGTCGCGATTTTGGTTTCATCTTTTGTACAATGTTTTCTAAGTTTTGTAGTTTCTGAAAATGCTCTTCAGCTCCATCATGGCTCGTAAAAAAATGTCTTACGACATTTAATGCTCTGAGCGCTTCTGCTTGTGTCACCGCTTCACTTTTAGTATCACTGTCGTTATCCTCACTTTCTAATGCTTTGGAATCTACAACTTATGAAACAGTTTCGGAAATCGACGCTTGAGAAGTGGTAGCAATTTCATCATCAATTCTCACATATTCACTTTCCCCTTCTAAAGCACAGCCGCGATTTCTGAGATCTTGTATTAACACAGCTAAAGGAATTTCGTTTTCATCATCTTCATCGGTTATTTCATCCACACTATTTGTAGAAAAGTGAAAACGAGCATGTCGAAAGCAATTTGAAATGCATGTGTTTGACACCAAGCTCCAACTTTTGTGAATGTAAAAAATTGCATCTAACACAGACACGTGAAAATTTTTTTCTCATCAATTGCTGAAATCGAGTCTTTCAGAAGGAGCTTTCTGTAGTTCATTTTTAGATTTTTGGACGAAAAATTCTTGGAATTGATCAGTGTGGCACTGAAATCACAGAACAAAGTGACCTTATATGCAATTACGGTATTTAAGACCTGACCTTATATCCGATATTCCATATCATAGAATTGCTATTCAATGAGCCGGGACTTTAGAAAAGTGACCTTATATGCGAGTTACCTTATATGCGGGTGACCTTATATCGAGGTCCGACTGTATATATGTAGTATTTCAAATTATTAACATATTGATCACAGTTTCCTTATTGCAGAATCTACTATAGGATACAGCAACTATATTAGGAATATATATCTAGGTATCCACCACATACTGCAGACTGAGCAACGAACGAGGTGAGGTCCATTTTCAGAATTGAAAGGATGGAGACTTAAAATGATCGTGCTCAAATTTTTGATTAGAAACATCGTACTTAATTTTAAAAAACATGAATCCACTGTTTCAGCGTGATGAATAATTCAGAATATTGAACTGCGGAAGTAAGGCTTCTTATGTGACGCTTGTTCAGCCAACAAAGAACATTGAAATAACTGCAGAATCGTTGTAAATGTTTATCAAGAAAACACTTTAACGATGAGCCTAAATGCTCGAATTTATTACATATCGCAAGTCAGATAATGATGCACGAACATTATCCAACACAATTCTATTCTTTTTATTTTTAATCTGACATTTAATTTGTTAGCAGTAAATTATTTTTAGCAATCATCGTTTTTTGTTTTCCAAAAATTAACAAATCTTGTTGCTTGATTTAACTGTTGATCTTAGTTTTTGCTAGATAAAAAAATATTTTATAATTTCTATTACTTTCCTTATATTATAAGGTACCCTGCCCAAATAACGCCACCTTAACATTTAAATTATTGTCAGTCTGAAAATAAGGTGTATCGAAACACGAAAATTATGACCAAGAAATTTTAATCTTCTGTTTGAAGCATACCATAATGAAACATATGATAACTTTTATAGGAGAAGTATGAGAACTCAAATAAAAAACTTTGGAAACTAGCGTCATTAGGAACACCTGGTCCAATTAACGTCACCTACTTTCTAGTAACATAACCTATTTAAAATTAAGAACTATTCCATCATTGTAAACATTATTTGTACAAAATTACAGTAAAAAGCAACTAAATTTGACTTTCTGTAAAAAATACTGCTAGTAACTCACTTCAACACTAGATTGCATGTCAATGCACACTACTTTAGTGCAGTATCGCCATCTCTTATGTTTATGAAGAATTAGATAGGTGGCGTTAAAGCTATACATGGCGTTATATGGCTGAGGTACCTTACATTTAAATTTTGAATGCAAATTGTTTCTATATTTTTTTTTCTTATCTTATTTTCTTAATGTTTTTTCTTATTTTTTCTATTTTTGTTTTCTTTTGCCAAAATACAAAATTGAAATTTGTTAGGCTGCACGTTCTCCTTAATGAATGTAAATAAATTTTATATTTGAAAATCTATGCATATATATAAAAGAAAACATTAGTTTTTTGTTTTTTTTCTGGCTGCTACTCCTCCGAAACCATGCGACGAAGAAATGCAAATAAGGTGTCAAATGGGAGATGTACTGTTGACACTGGCTACATTTTTTTTTTTTTCATCGACGTGAATCAACCAGAAGTAATGTGACGTAAGATCAACTTGTAAACCGTACATTTTAAATGATCAAAATGTAAAGACATTTACATTTTCAATGAAAATGTAAATATTCCTTTCATTTAGATGTATAGGTAGTCCGGTCGAGATCAAAGATCCCGTGACAGAGAAAAGACCTCAGAATCCAAGGTCACGTTATCACTAAAACTTTTTCTTGATAGGTTTGCTGATTTTTGATTTTAAAAAACCTACTGACATCGGTACGACGACGCTTCTTAGATCGAAATCGGGAAAAAGTTTTAAATTACACTATTCAATTAAAGGGATTCATAATCATTATTGTAAAATATCCCCTCATGATTAAAGTTTTAAGTTTGATCCCAAATACTTTTTTTATGAAGAAGAACCGTAGAAAAGAGAAAATTTTAAAATAGCTACGATTGATTCGTATTTGAAAATAAAAGTAATTATTGTTTTATTCTTTTTTATAAAACAAAATCTATCTCCTCTTCCCGCAGATACTTTCTTGAATCAATGCGGACCACATTGCTTTGTCACTTGTACAGGATTGATATAAATTGATAATTATAACAGTGACATAGAACGTAAAATTATTTGAATGTTTTGCAATTTATTGATTCCTTGCCCTCTCCCCCAGATTTTCTATTTCTTAAGAGAATACTTTGATAATGTTCACACTAGCAGCTAAGCTCTTCTGAGCTCAGTCAATAGCATATCTGGGGGCACGGCAGTGCCCCCGCCAAGACGAGCCGAAGGCAGGGAGGGCATTACGTACCTTTTCTGGAAGTGTTTCGTCGTATTTTTGAACCCTCATAGCTTCGGCCTAGATAATACTAGAGAGCTCAAGTTTTCAGGATATGATGCAGTTACCAGACTAATGAAATACGCTAAGTTTCATTTATTTAGCTTTTATACTTTGGATTTTATTAATACCTAAAATACGTCGATTCCGTCACTCACTGACTGACTGACTGACTGACTCATGATCATCAAAACCTCTAGGGTACTTCCTGAAGTTCTAGAAAGCTGAAATTTGGTATGCAGGTTAGGATTAGCACACAAACAACAAAAAAATTAAGAAATCTGTAACTTTCACATTCCAACTCCTCATAAAGGGGGGGTCTGGTTATGTATTATCGAACCCTCATAGCTTCGGCCTTGATAATACTAGAGAGCTCAAATTTTCAGGATAAGATGCAGTTACCATACTAATGAAATACGCTAAGTTTCATTTATCTAGCTTTTATACTTTGGATTTTATTAAGATCTGAAATACATCGTACCCTCAATGCTTCGGCCTAAATAATAATGTGTAATAATGTGATTTCTTACAAAGGTACAAACAGCTTGTATATATAAGTTGACCAATAGAAAAACAGAAAAGTAGGGTATAGAAAAAAAAATCCATTTTCTAAATAATCTTAAAACGAAATGTAGTTGTAATAGATAATCCCACCCAAAACATTTCATGTAAAACAAGTTGCCAAGACTCACATGCTCATAACGCTTTCACTGTTAAAAAGTTATCAGATCTCATCTTACAAAAAGAAATGAAATCCCACCCAAAACATTTCATGTAAAATAAGGGGTTGCCAAGACTAGCATGCTCATAATGCTTTCACTGTTAAAATGATATGAGATCTCATGTAGAGCCAAGCCCCTAACTCTACGAGGCCTAACTCTACAAGCCCTAACTCTAAAAACCCTATATCTTGGTCAAAAAGTATGGCTTGGCCGTTTCATGGAACTATTTCATCTCACCCAAAACATTTCATTTAAAATACGTTTCCAAGATGCTCATAACGCTTTCACTGTTAAAAAGTTATCAGATCTCATGTAGAGCCAAGCCCCTCACTATACATGCCTAACTCTAAAAACCCTACTATCTTGGTCAAAAAGTGTGCCTTGGCATACTCCATATCCTTTACATAACTCCATGGGATTTTCTGTGTGACAGCCACGAAACGGCCAAGGCATACTTTTTGACCAAGATATAGGGTTTTTAGAGTTAGGGCTTGTAGAGTTAGGCCTCGTAGAGTTAGGGGCTTGGCTCTACATGAGATCTCATATCATTTTAACAGTGAAAGCATTATGAGCATGTGAGTCTTGGCAACTTATTTTACACGAAGTGTTTTGGGTGGGATTACAATTAAGTAAAATAACATAATATAATAAGAATTTGCAAACTTCGGAAGGCAATGAAATTAATTGTCTTGTACGTTAAATTAATAAAAAAAAACCCAGTTATTCTCAAAGGTAATCGCTATACCAACATCCAGATATTTATTATGAATGTGTTGCTTTAGCGAAAAATTTTAATTTTAATATATTTAATCTGCCTTATTCATTAGAGAAATTCTAATTTACCAACTATCTCAGAATTTAAATTATATCATCATATATAAAGGAAGTTAATTGTCGTAGGTTCAGTTTGCATCTTTTTTCTAGTCTTTAAGATATGTTTCTCGACAACTTGTTTCTCGGATTTCAAATATTCATTTTCACAAAGCTACTATTCCATGAATGAAACTGTAAAGCTTCTAGAATGTTCTGCTTTACTGATAAGCTTTGCTAAGCAGCTTATTTCTCCGTAGATCTTCTTATGTAGGTTTCGTGAGAAGAGGATTTTGAAAATATTCAACTCCATGATGGATATTGCATTCTCTTTGATTGAAGTAAGCAACAGGAAATGTTTGTTCATAACTTTAATCCATCCGTGGAATATTCGCATGGAAAATGCAGGGTCGTTTTAATCAGAAAGGAGTTAATGGATTGATAACAAAATCCGGGCAATAAGTGGAAGACAGAGTCTTTCTTTCATTTAAATAACTCCTCAAATAACTCTTATACTGGCATGCAATGTTGCAATATTGTTTTGAACTCGCAAGATTTTAGGATCCACTTAAAATATAGGGCAAGGTAGCCAATTAGTAAGGCGATTGACTGCTGTCTGGAGGAGCTGAATTCAATCGTAGAATGTTATCCACGCTGAATTCTCCTCCCCTCTCCAGAATAGTTTCACTCGCTTATACATCCCAGGCGAGTGTTGGTTGACCACTCGATCTCATTTCAGTATCGGGTCATCGAAATGTTAGGAGCCTTACCTCTAACTTCCCATGTGCCACCGTGAGATACCTATATAAAACAAAGGCTACATTCATTTTGACTTTATAGCGCTAATTTCTAAACCTATTTACAATGTAAATATAAATTATATTTATATAATATAAATTAGTTAGATCGTCCCTGGCCCTCAACTGTGCAAACAAAGTTTCAAAAAGATCGATCGGGCAGTTCATATAGTATTTAAGAATGGCTTGCATGTGCACACACACAGACTAAATGATCCCATAAGCCTCATTTTCCTAGGAAAGTAAGATAATAATAAAAAACAGTGGGAACTATGGGATTCTGTATTGTCGTTTCGTTCCATAGCTCCTAGGAAAATGAGGCTCATTAATCAATCAGTCTGTGCGTGTGTTGTCAGTGTGTCTCCCTAATAACTTTTGAACCCCTGGATGAATCTTCTTGAAACATATGGTGCACGTTTAAGGACAAGAGATGATCTAACTTTTAACTTTCGGTTTCTGTAGGTTAATTCCCTCGAAAATTAATTATTTTATTCTTTTATTTAAAAAAAAAATGTAGTTTTTCTTGACTTTGGAGGTTAATTTCGTTTTTAAAGCATCTAAACAAGAAAGTTGTTTTTCAAAAAATCTTTGATTTTGTGTATCTCATATCTGCAGGGGGCGTCCACATCAGTTTAAAACCACTATTTTCAAAAATAAAATGTTTATAAAATCAGCTAGGCCTACATTAAAAAATAAAGCAATCGACTCCCGCTATGTTCCTTTAGACTGACAATTACTTTTCTTTTAAATTATCTGACTTTACTAGGTAATTCACTAAACCTAATGAAGCCAGGTTTAGTTTGTAATCTATTATCTAAAGCGAAATTCGGGCTGTTTTTTTTTTGTTTTTGCTTTTTTTCATATATTCTTTCTATCCAAGACCTCTCAAAAAGAGACAGTTTTTATTTATTTTTATTTTTTTTAATTCAGGACTAAAGACGGACGATCGCTTTAGCCATCTGGCTGTAAAATTGCGCATCGTCTTTTTTCGCTAGGAATTCGTAACCCAGTCCCATTTCTAAAAAAAAAAACCAAACAAACAAACAAACGAATTTTAAGCACCAAAAATAGGAATCATCTATTTAGATATAAAATGCCCGGGGAAAGAAAATTCTACTTTAAGAGAAGTTTTCTTTTTATAAAGTTTTTTAAATAATATTTTTGGAAACCGAAAATAAATTTGAAAGGTATCTTATTTATGCAATGAAGATTACATTTTCAAGACTTTTTTTCTTTTTTGATGTTGATCTCAAAGTATCCCGATGTTTTCTTATTCTTGAATAAAAATTTCTTGTTCACTGAGTGCCTCCTCTTTTATTCAGCCTCTCTTGCTTTTCCATCTTCTTTACTTTTCATTTGCCTTACAAAGGCTCCCGTCCCTCAATCATCTGGGAACTCGCCGCAGGGAGGAACTTCAGCTTGGAATTGCCGCTTTGCCATTTCTCAACATTCCTCCCTGTGGTCGATGCGAAAATAAAAACACTGTCTCATTCTTTCGATCATGATTTATGATTGTAGAAGAATAATGTGTGTCTTGGATATAATAATACATCCCCACATGTATTACAACATATCAGCTTCAAAGCGTTCTTGGTTTAGATTCATTTCGTGAGAATGCTTCTTAAATGTCTTTATTTATTATATCACCATTGAAACGATTTATTACGTCGCCATTTCAGAAACTGTATTTACACTTCATCCCATTTTGCAAATAAGGCATTGGAAGTCTCAGTATAGAGTTAGTTTTTTATCTAATGGCCTACATAAAAACTATTTACAAATGATTAATGTGTTATATATAAACAATAGAAACTTACGAAAATTAACCATGAAATTAAAACTATTAATAAAATAAATAAATACTCAAATCGCATCTGTATTAATGTTCGCAAATCATCAAGATTTTTTGTTCTTGAAGGAAATCAAATTTCTTTAAACGAAATCAAATACCTGTAGAAGTATTAAGAAAATCGGTTCCGCCGTTTTAGACAAGCAGAAAAGAAAACTAAATATTGAAGAGGGAGACTTCACTGTTAACTCAAATTAGTGGAACTGTGAATATGTAACAAATATACAGAATTTTTGCTGATAATGTTAAACATTTTTATTAAATTTTATATTCAATAGTATTTCTTAGCCTAATAGATAGGAAATCTAATTAATAATTATATTGATAGAAAATATAAGACTTGAAAAGATACAACAGATCCTGGTGGCGAAAATTGGAATTAAAATATTTTATTGCATAACTAGTTGAAAAGTTGGTCTATGCGACGCATGTTAAGATTTTGTGGAGTTATGAAAAAATTATGAAAAAAAAACAAACTTATTTCAATTTATTCAAGATACAGAAACGTTTTGTTTTTTTTTAATTTCAAATGAGAAATTTTCTCTTTAACTTTCGAGCTATTCAGGCAACAGCCTACTAATTTGGCTGATAACCCTGAATCTAGTTCGAATCCCGAGATCGGCATGGATATTTTTTTTCTTTTCTGAGGTTGTCTGCTTCTTTGTATCCTTCCGACTGATTGTTGACATTTCTGAATATATTTAGACAATAGACCTAAAATCTTTCAATGCTCGTATGGTAAATCCAATGCCCTTTCAAAATCACAAATAATATTTTCGAGTTATCACACTGTCGTGTTGTCAGATTGTCCAAGTTGAAAGAAAATGCTGTTTTCGGTTTCATTTCCGGCGAGCGAAAAATTATATTACAGTTTTCGCATTGGCAAAATCAACATGAAAGCGTTCCGTAATAATTAAATACCATAGGATAATGATAATTATCAGAATAATACCGTATTTACTCGCATAATTTCCCCCATCGCGTATTTTCCCCACCCCAGTTTTTGTGGATTACAAAATTCAATTTTTATTTTTATCGCATAATTTCCCCACCTCTACTTCAACGCGTTTCCAACATGACCTTGACTGGCGGTCAACTCACGACGACGCGACAATGTACCGTTACTATCGCATTTCTCTATCCTACGCTACTTTAGGGGAAGATTCCACCCCCACCCCGGTCAGTACAGGAGCAGACTCCTTCTGAATCAGTACAACAATTTGAAGTGTTTTGTGAAAACGTAAAGTTCGCGAATAAACTTAAGTTCTCTATTAGCAGGCAGCTGATGCTGACGTCATGCAGTGAGCAGCTATAAAGATGGCGGGCTACGCTGCGTGAGTTACGAAATTACGTCACAGTCGCACACACACTTCCGTGCATGCCTATTGCTTAACTGTACTTTGAAGAAAAAACAAATGTTGAGATGTGATTTCTTATATTTTAAATGTTGCGTGTTAATAAAATTGTTGTTAATTACATTTCTTGCTTTAAAAATCAATATTTAACATGCTTTTCCTTACACTTTCACCATATTTTTTTTCTTCAAATTGAAAAACATCGCGTAATTTCCCCACCCCCTTTTTTTTGTCAAAATATTGATGAAAAAAAAAGGGCAAATTATGCGAGTAAATACGGTATATTTTAACATTGTTTTGAGTAAAAACTAGTTTTGATACTTGGTTATTTAGCAAGTTTAACTTTTTTTCAATTACTATCGAATGCTGAAATTTCTGTAGGAAGATTGTATTTTCTTCTCTAAGCTCTCCTTGTTTCCTGAGATTCTCTCTTTTTTTTCATTCAGCTTTTTTTGTGTTTAGCTTCCTGCATAAAATGGAAAGTTTCACTTTTCGCAAGTTTTCAACTAAATAATAAAAAAAAAATCCTAATAGCTTATTTACACTGGATGCGACTTCCCAAAAAATGTTGTAACCCCGTTTTCAAATGTCTAAGTTAGCAATATCCTCCGGAGGGTAAAGTGACTTTTTTAAAAAGAAGAATTGTTCAAGAAAACTGCAGTATATCATCAGAGAAGATTTAAATCTTACATTTGCAAAGATCATTAAACTTACTTTCATGTAACTATTGAACATGAGAAGCAAGCTTCACTATTCCACGTGAACATTTTTGTTCTGTTTGTACATTTATCTGTTTCTGTATCACTTTTAAAAGGCTGGAGAAATTTCATCAAATTTGATACGTAACTTATAATGGTCAACTAAAACAGTCCTATTTGTGTTAATCTTTACCCTGTAGCGTAAAGGTTGTAGGAAAGATATTTTTGCTTGCAATCGGAGATCATATCCAAATCTCAAATATTATAGTTAGCAATAATATAAAAAGGAAATAAATAAGAGGTTTTATAAAACATGTTTGTTTTGCTTAATAAATCAGAAATTGACTAAGAAATTTCAACCCTTTGAAGTCTTACTATGCCACTTGAACATTAGTTTTGTTGTCTGTTGATGTTTTGCCAGTTTCTGCGTTTCTATCGCATCAGGCTGCAACAGCCGAATGGATTTATGGCAACTTAAAACATATGCACCTTCCTTTTGGTTTCCATCTCATTCACATCTTAAAAATAGCTACCAAAAATCTTTCTAAATCGGCTTCACTGAATTCATTAAAATTTGGACTGATACATATCGCTCTAGATAGTGTTGAACGGGTTACGATCATTGGTATTTGTAAGGTAACGTAAAATCAGCTTTACAAAGTGCAGTTTACGTTTAATAATATATTTAGCAAACTTGACGCCATTAAATCTGTACTTTCAGACTTATCAATTGTTTAGGCTCAAAAATATTTCCAGTCTTTCCGCAAATATGGTTTGAGAGATTTATCAAGGGTTGAACTCTACCAACTAAAATTAGCGAACCCAGTAACAGCTGAAATAACAGAATACGGCAAATTTTTCGCAATAATAATTTTAATAATTTTTGTTTTCTTTTTTATCATTATTGTATTTTTATTAACTTTCACAAGATTTAATTGAAGTGATCTACTGCACAAAGATGTTTTGAAGCCGCGGATTGCCTCAAAACTACAAGATTTAATTACAATAATGGAGAATTCAGTTTAAATTTTACACGATGATTTTAAGAATTCAGAGTAAGTGAAAAGTGACATCATTACTTAATGAAATGCTTGGAATTAATTTTTGATAGGTAATTAGACCATCCCCCGGTTCGAATCCCACGCAAGGCGGAAAAAAAAAGATAATTGGGCTTTCTTAGCAAGGGAAAAAGCAAAGTTGAAATACAATAAAAAAAGGAGTAACTACTAATTAACAATTGCGCCGGACAGACAGATATAAATAAGACAGATAGAAATAAAATATTTTATTAATTTAGATTCACTATGCATCCTCTCTTTAGTGTATCTGCCAATTGTCAAAGCTGTCCGACAATTAGTCTATTTTGTAGAAGCGCTGGAATAGGTGACCGTTAAATGTAAGCACCTTGTAAACATATAATACTCTTTAAAAATAAAGAATTCTTCTCGGGTTTCCAGTTAAGTACGAATTTAGGAATGGTCCAAGCTTTCAGCAGCACGTAGCTCGCAGCCATCGCCCTTCACAACCAATCACGCAGACGCCTCGCTTTTCACACCAAAAAACTTCCATCTGAAGTGCAGACCGAACAGAGATCGGCGCTTAAACGGTTTAAATCGATGATCTCGCTTCTCAATCCCTGAAGATGAAGCCATGACGGCTTCTGAAAGCTTGGACCACCCCAAAATTATTACTTTTCTGGAAACCCGAGAAGAATTCTTTAATCTTCGTCGCCAAGAAAGTTTTAAGCCTCATATAATATGCTCTTTGTATGTTTCTGGCAGAATTATGTATGCGTATCCGTAATATATAGAAACATGCCTATTTAAATATTTAATATTCCAACTACCTGAAGGATTATTAATAAACCTGCCAGTAGTCTTATTCTTTAATATTATATATTTGTTGAACATATTAAATTAATTTCGAATTTTTCTAGCAACATAATAGTTACTGTCTGGGCGAAGAAAATCATCAAAAAAAAAAAAAAAGAAAAAAGGAGTTTTCATATTTGATAATTTCTCCTTCGGATTGCTATGCAGGGAAGTTCCTGAAAAGTGAAAAACAAAAACAAGTCAATTCACAGTTTTGTAGTTAATAAAAAAGAATCAGATGGCCACCCTTACTATCTATCAAATGCTTGTGTGTAATATTAGTTTAACGCTATCTTGCATCGTAGATGACACAAAATACAAAAAAAAATTATAGGGAACAGAGTGAAGGTGATTGTAACTTGCAAAGAAAGACACCATAAATAAATATTCAAGCCTAATTTTAATTATAAATGTAATGTATTCTTTTGAACTCTTAAA
>JAFIDM010003189.1:30257691-30286720 GCA_023159025.1 Thereuonema tuberculata | reverse complement strand
GACTACCGAGGTTCGGTACTCATGTGGGTTTCGTTGATGGTGGCGATTCGCGCCGGGCAGGTTTTCCCGGAGTTCTCCCATTTCTCATGCCATCCTTTCTCAGTCTTTCTCTCCATCTGTCCTTATTTCCGTGGGATAGCACAATAGATCGTTCAGGTCGCAGTGCTCGGCTTCTCTGCCACCCACACTCACCCCATAACTAACTAACTACTTCGAATGTCCTAACAATTATTATAATTTTTTTATTTATTTTTGTTTACCACATGTTTGACACCGTCTTTTTTAAATATTAATGCAAGTTAATATTTGGTTATATGATTATTTGAGATTAAGTATATTGTACATTTCTAACTTATACTAGATATAGATGGAAACATCGGGAACTGCAAGGTGGGTAAATTTAGAGAATGGTGGGGTGTGGAGAACATCCTGCCCATGTTTCTATATGGACTTTACATAATCATTTAACCAAATGTTAAAGAAATCAATCCAAACTTTTTAGCGAGAGATGAGTGGGATGGACGAAGCTATCTAATTTTTGTAGTTGGACAAATGCAAGGAAATCCATCTAGCAATCTTAGATAGATACTTGTACAAACAGAAAAATGGATAACGAAAAATGTTGTTATTTTTTTTAATAACTATAATAATTGTTAGTTTTTAATACTTTGTATTCTCAGTTAATTACATTATTGTAGCCAAGACTAATATTGTAATATCGTTTCTGTAAATACGGTATTTATAGTTCTGCGTTACAGTTAAATAAAATGTTAAACATTTTTCACTTTTAATTAAAAAAAATTAGCTTTTCCTGAAGATTAATAGGGTTTAGATACATAACGGTAACATAGATTTCTTTTATAAACTTTTGATGACGATTATTAAATACCTTATAATGATATTGATGGCTGTTTATTTCCTTTGGACTACGGAAACAATTATTTTTAGTTAATATATCCTTTGTTCTGAGTACCAAATAGATGATCAACACTCAATGTTATTTTAGCACCCAATGGTCCACAGAAGTCGGAGACAGTCAAGAGTAATATTGCTTTCATCTCTTGTATTATTCCTTTTATCTCTTGTATTTAGCGATTAAAGCTATTTACTATAGCATTAATATAGTCAATACTATTTACTGTACTGTAAGTTTTCTATTGTTTCTCCACAATCATAGACAACAGTTAACCACACACTAATATTTATTGGACATCCATAAAAGATGTTCACAACTGTTGGACATTTTGAACACTTTCTCCATCTCCTTTTCTTTACCCCTCGTAAAACTCCTTGCATTTCACTTTATCTTTGCTACTAGTTTTGCAACCTAATTTGTACTTTTTAACCGAATCAATCCTCTTGAAATCAAAGCATTTGATAAATGATAAGTAAATAATATTGCCATTACTTAATACACTTAAGTACACAGAACTTAACTTATTCTTCATTCTTAATTACACTTTAGTAATATTTAAAAACATTACATACATCAAAACTATATGTAAAATATAATTTACACTTATATATTTAATGTTTAATGCAGGAAGATATAGTCATAACAAAATTATTGTCCCTTGCAAAACAAATATTTTGTTTAATTCCTAAATTTATCTTGCATTGATATGTAAAGTTTGTGGTTCGTGGTGTTGTAAAATTAATCAACAAGACTATCACTGAACCATTATGAGCAATAACAGCGTTTATAATTAACTTCTCATGTGAGATCATTACATTACATTACATAGTTAGCGGTTAATGAAAATATTTGTCGAAAATTCCAAGAATTTTTCATGTTTTAGTTGCCATATCGTTGCACAATTGGAAATAATTCATTGATTATTGCTTTTATGTTTGGAAAAGATATTAGTTTCTACGTGTAGTCTTTCAAAGCTACATAGATGACCATTATATACAATAAATATTTTATCCCAGACATGAATATTTTGGCTTTAAGAATTAGAAACTTTAAATTTTTATTTTAGCGAAGTAGAATTGAAACTGCTTTTAAAAATTATAATGGGAGCTTATCGTGCTATTGAACATGCAGGGATAGAGAAGTTAGTTTTGAAGATGTCGGTGTAATAGAAAGACCAAAAGACCAAACTAATGATTTAAGTTGGGCCATTAAAAAGCATTGAAATTTTATGGAAATCCGTTCTGTCGTTTTAACGTGATGTGCTTTCAAACAGATAAACGGAGAAACAGATAAAGAAGAAATAAAGTAATTATAGTTACCTTTCATATTAGATCCACTGAGTCCACAGACAGAATAAGAATACTTTTTTCCTGAAATTTTATCTTGTAGATGAACATCCTACAAGATTGGACTAAATTAGTCAAATAGTTCGGAAAATCAAACATTCAGGATTTGATGGTTTCGAATTTACGCGACAAAAAGGAATCTCTTGTAGTTTTTCAGATCTGTCTGTGTTTGACGCACTTCCGTAAGTGTACTTCCTCTGTGTTTGGAAAATAATTTTAATTTCCTGAGAAAATAGAAATAATTTCTACAATGAAACGTCCGCGATAGGAATCGAACCTGCAACCTTCTGATCTGAAGTGAGGCGTCTTATCATTAAATTACATGACTACTTTAAAATTATTGTTGTTAAATATATCTTATTATCCTCTGTGTGCGTGACGCAATGAGAAAAGAGCCAGAGAAAAAAAGATAACTCATTAATTTTAGCCTACTAGATTAAAATTTAAATTTCAATGTTCATTTTTTATCCTACTACAAGCGCAGGTCAGAGAAGCATTAAATGCAGAAACTCGCCCTCAGCGACGAACTGAAGAGTTGTTCGAGACATTTCTAGATATGAATGAAGAAATTACAAATAATATTTAAACACAGAAAAAACTTCAACTTAAATTACTCTATCTAAACTAAAAGTCGTCAAAACTTTTCTCCCGTCATTGTTGATTGAGAGTGTACGCCTAGTATAAAATAAAATTTGAAATATGAAATCTTAGGGAAAAAAAAATTGTTTGGGGAACTTTTTTTTATTGCTATAATAACAAATTATACTGTACAATTTTATTGGAATAAATAATCTAGAACGAATGTATTTAGCTACAGGAATTAATAACTAAAAATCTTTAATTTTAAAGCAAATGGAACTTACCTAGACCAGGAAAGATGCAACTTGAAAGAACAGTAAATTTCGTTTTTTATAGCTTTCGAGAACCTTCTCTTGTATACTTAAATACTGATTGCCCAAGCACTTGAACTTCTGCTTGGTTTGCAAAACCAATTCTTTGTGCTGGTTCCTGTTCTTGGCTTCTTTATTTATCAAGGGGCTCATTATTTCTTTCTATCCCATGAAATCCTGCAGTTTATTACCTAATCCCAGTCCCAAAGTTGAAACAGATAAGGTCCTTTTTTCGTTTTTTTTTTTTGATCTCTTCTTTAACCAACAATGCAACCTTCAGCAAATTCCAAAAAATAAAGACGTTACTTTTAAGAAATTTTGGACAGGAGCCTAAAATCATATGACAAACGAAACTCATTTCTTCAGAAATATTGGTGAAGACATGGGTGTATACGTGTGCGTGGCCTTGGACTATTCGAAATTTCGAAATGTGTAAAACAGGCCCTACTGTTTTCAATGTCCCCCTCCCTTCCTCGAAATTTTGAAGATGACTATTTCTTGCCTGCTGAAGCTCCCTAATGTAGGCAATTTTGAAATAAAATTCTACTTATGCCTATTTGTTTTAGGATAAGAAATGGAATTATCTTTATAGTAATGATACGTACAATTACTGTTCGGGTGCTTTCCATTTAGATTCTTTTTCATTTTTATATAGCAAAATCCTAGTTCTTCGTACGGGTTACAATAATTTGGATGATAAAGAAATTGAAATTGTAAGATCACTTCGAAATGGCAGGGGAAAGCATGGCTGACTATTTAACTCGGGTCTATTCCGGGTTGCCGCCACACATTTCATGGTCATCCCCCCCCCCCCCAAAAAAAAATAGTTTATTTTTTTACTTTTTACATTGTCTACACTATGGAACTAACCCAGATTCCAAATAGGTTTGTAGCATGTTGGGATTTCGAACAGACACGCACACACGCACACATATCCACAAATTTCCCTTTTATATTATAGACAATAGCTAATTGACACAAGATATTATACATTTGGTCTAAGTGAAAAACTTCAATAATACCAATAGATTTCAAGTTCTTTCCAAACTTACATGCTTCATTCAAAAGCGAAAACGAGCCAAAGGGCTTCTATGCAAGACACGTTTCATCTCCCTCAATGATTCTGTCATTGAAATGGCGACCTTACTTCTGATATTGTAGCAAATGTTCCAGGCGAATGAACCCATGCGAATTCCTTTCTGCACAGAATCGAAGTTCTATGGCATCCACTGCGCACAAATCTTCCGGTTTTGCAGATGCTCCATGATAATACTATGCACACTCCCAAGACTTATTCCAACTTTGGCAAGTGATTCTACCGTGACTCTTCTGTCTTCTCGAATAAGATTGTCAACTTCCGCTGCAGAAGCATCGCTTGACCTGGCCTCGAATCATCAGTCAACGATGACCGTCCCTCTCGATACTGCTTTAACATATGACAAATACTTGCATTTTTGGTACACATTAGTCATTGAGCGATGGATTTCTGTACTCTCGACACCCTTTCTCGTTTAAAAAACTGATAACAGCTCTCTATTCATCGTTCGTAACTTCAATCTTGACTGTTTGGACTAGCACCAGGTCCTGAAGAAAGGCAGACTGGTACTCTCGATATGTGACCGCAGCGCCACCTATCACTGCATTGTAGCATTTCAGTGGCGCCATCTATGTTCGGTATTGAAAGTCCCGCAATAAATCCATTCGGCATTTTACTAAGTTTTTTAGGCTTCTGATGGGAAGCCTACTAATCCCGGTTTGTCCGTCTGTCTGTGAACAAGTATCCCTCAATGCAACGCACAACAATCGTAACAATTGCGCCTTTTGCATTCGCGACGATCAGATGTATAATACATCCGATGTATTTTTCGTAGAGATAGAGACAGGGAAAACACAGCTAAGAAGAGGGGAGGTGGTGTGCTTATTGCGATCAAAAAATCCTTTGAAGCAATAATACACCTCGAAACCAAAGCTGAAGATCTATGGATCAAAGTCAAACTCAACAACAACATTAAACCGTTATATATATGTGCCTCTTATTTTCCTCCAGATTCTAAGGATGATCTTCTTAAATCTTTTTATCATAACTTAGAATCCAAAATGCACATTGTAGGAGACCAAAACCTTCTTATTGCAGGCGATTTCAATATTCCTTCTCTTTCTAACTCCTCTTCCATTGCGGCATCTAATCTAAATCTGTTTAAAAATTTCCTTAATTTATCACAATTTAACAATATAACTAACTGCATGGGCAGAACTCTTGATCTTGTTTTGTCTAATGTAAGCACGACTACTGTTGAACATGATACACAACCTTTTGTTACCGAAGATAAATATCATCCTGCACTTTCAATTTCTCAGAGCTTTATGTCATCCAAAACTAGCCACAGATACCCCAATCAAACCATAAGCAATCACTACAACTTCAAAAAAGCAGATTTTCTTGAACTTTACAATAGATTATCTAAAGTTAATTGGAAAAGTCTTTACAGTATCAAAGATATCAATGATGCAACTAAACACTTTTATGATATCATATATGATATTTTTGAAGCATGTGTTCCCCGAATTCAACTATCCAAAAAACGTCAATCTTATCCTCCGTGGTTCAAATTCGAAATTATTTCTCTTATTAAAAGTGAAAATTATTATCATAGGCGCTATAAAAAGAATGGTTATTCTCAGGATAAAGCTGAACAACAACGCCTCAGAACCATTACTAAAAACAAGATCAAAAATGCTTACTCGACACACATTCAAAAATACAGAAAAAAATATCAAAAACAACCCTAATCAATTTTGGCAGTACATCAATAATAAGCCCAGAAACAATGATACTCACATCATGTACTATAAAAATAATTCACTTATTAACAATGAAGATACCGCTGCTGCCTTTGCCGATTACTTTCAATCTGTTTATCAACCCCTCCTCCTCTATAGACATCACCAACCTTATTAATAATAATAATTTAAATAACAATACTGTGGCCTTTGATATTTCAATTGATGATGTAACCAATGCGTTCAAACTTCTTAAACCTAAAAAAAGTGTTGGACCAGACCTCATTCCTCCCTATCTACTGAAAGGTTGCAGTCACCTACTCACACTTCCGCTTCACTATCTATTTTCTCTATCTCTTAAGTTAAATACTTTTCCTTTCTTATGGAAACACTCTAAAATTACTCCTCTATTTAAAAATGGCGACAGATCTCAAATCACCAACTATAGACCTATCGCAATTCTTTCTGCTCCTGCTAAACTATTTGAGATTATCTTACATAAACAATTGTATCAAATGACACAAACCCTTATTACTGACTCTCAACATGGATTCTTACCTAAGAGATCAACTGTCACAAATTTAGTAAATTTTACTCAATCTATCTCAAATTCTTTTGATAATAAGAAGCAAGTTGATGTTCTCTATACAGATTTCGAAAAGGCATTTGATAAAGTCGACCATCAACTGCTGCTTAATAAACTCTCATGTTTTGGTCTGAATCAAAATACAATTCAATTTCTTTACTCCTACATTACTGAAAGAAAACAATTTGTATATTACTACGGTATAAAATCCTCCGATTTTATTGTCAACTCTGGAGTACCTCAAGGCTCCAACCTTGGGCCTCTTCTCTTCATTCTTTTCATAAATGATCTTCCCTCTATCTTGCGGAATACGCACTGTCTAATGTATGCTGATGACTGCAAATTCTTTAAAGAGATCTCTACTGAAGATGACTGTATCGCTCTACAGAAAGATATGGATGGTATTTATAATTGGTCTGTAAATAATAAACTTTTTTTCAACATTCCTAAATGCTCAATAATGTCTTACACAACAAAGAAAAAAATGATTAATTACAATTACACTCTAAATTTCATCACATTAACCAGGAAAAGAGATATTAAGGATCTCGGTGTTTTCTTCACTCACAATCTTTCATTTCATTATCATTACGAACACGTAACAAATAAAGCTAATAAACTACTTGGCTTTGTAATTCGTCAAGGTAGCATCTTTCGCAATATCTCTACACTAATCTTACTTTACAATGCATTTGTCCGCTCTAATCTCGAATATGCTTCTATTGTATGGTCTCCACATCAACAAAGCTCAATCAAATTAATTGAAAAAGTTCAAAAAAGATTTCTCAAATACCTTTTTTTCAAAACATATGGTTTTTATCCTGACCTTATTAGTTACGAAACTTTATTATCTTATTTTAAAATTGAACCTTTAACGTTGCGTAGATGAAGTGCCTCTCTTCTTTTTCTCTATAAGCTCCTTAATAATAAGATCCATAATTCTATATTACTAGGTCAAATTAATTTCAATGTAACTACCACACGGAGTTGAAGTAGATCCCTTTTCTACACACCCTCTGTGCGATCTAACAGACACAAAAATTCGCCTGTTATTAGAATGTGCGACGAATACAATCGTCAGTGTCGTAATCTTGACATTTTAATATGAATATTAAGTCATTCAAATTAGCCATTGTTTAGAGTCATCTGATTCCCCTACTGTTCCTTTTCTCTCCCTTTATTTATCCTTCTTTCAACTACCTCTACCTCTCCCTCCTCCTTCTTTCCTTCTTCAGTCCTTGTTTCTTTATTTTTCAATATCTCTAGATGTTGCTATAGTTATTCTTATATATATCTTATGTATATATATATATATATATTTTTTTTCCTCCATTATTCTTGTGTTTCTTTTTGCAGGTTTTGTATACTTTGTATTTCCTTTATATTCGTTTTCTGCTTTTTGAATGATTTTTTCGATTTAAATTGTTTATTTGTTTTTATATTTGTTTATATCCTTTTATGTCTGTTTATCTCTTTTTTTTTTTTTTTTTTGTTTTTAGAGATACTGTAACTGGGTATAGTCCCGTTGTATCTTCCTTACAAAATAAAATAAAAATAAAATAAAATAATCGGAACAACTGCGCCTTGGGCATTCACAGCACTCACATTTATAGTAATAAGGACATTAAAGGAATAAGAATGCAACAGAAACTGTATCAGAAGCCGTTGCGAAGCACTGTGATTGGTTTACTAATCGCTATCCCTACCTTGTTTTTACTCGTTTCATTTTGAACCTTATATTTATTTAGATGCCCTTACTGAACTTAAAACAGCTTAATGTCTGATAATTCACCGTAAGTTGTGCTTTGTTGTTTCAAAAGTATTTAATAATTTCAATAATAATTCGTAATTATTTAATACATTCACCATTTTGATTAATTTCATAGCTAAACTGACTAATTTAAGCTTAGTTAAATTAATCAAAACGCTGAAGACATTTCAGAAATACTATTGTTCAGATTAATTTATTTTAATCTCGATTTACACACAGCTATCCATTGCTTACGGGAATACTAAGTGCGGGTTTTATTTTCCATTCTTTGATTATGTTGCTCTTCATTAAATTTAATTATTTTAATTTAAAATATTACATTATGTTTACTGGTTTCTTATTTTACATTTAAAAGCCTTTGTACTATAGAAAGTTTGAGGATCGTTTTTTTTAAAATCCTGTATTTATTACAGGTATATTCATAGGTTGTTTTTTCTTGTTAGGTCCCACTTCCGGGAGCGGGAATGGGATCCATAACCTTTCCCGTCTTTCTGAGCATATCATGGAATGACTGAAGAGTCCTAATAAGGATATTCCAGATTTTTGTCTATGGTAATGTTTTGGTTATGTGCAGGCTTTATTTTTCATCCTTTAATATAATAAACATTTTCATATTTTAAGTAAGATTATAAAAAAGCATTTTACTAAATTTAAAAAAAAAAAATCAGTCTAACCGTTTTATCAAGAGATTTCAGAATCATTCTTGAAGTATGGGAAGGGTGGACAGTAAAATAAATGAGCCCAAATAAAACTTAAGTTGGACAATTAATAAGCAATGAAATACATTTTATGAAATCCAGTGGTTTGGGCTTGATGCGAATTCAAACAGATAAGCGGACAAACAAATGTTCCAGTGGAATAGTAAGACGTCGCATGCTCAGTAAACAACTATGACAAGCGAAGAATGCGAAGTCATACAATTCAACTAGAACATTTTCTTCTATTTTGTCCATTTCTCTATTTGTACGTTCGTTGAATGTTTAAGGCCTAACTTAAAATATAAGCTCGATTATTTTGGCCTCTACCCTTGAAAATCCTTCAATAAAATGTCCCCCCAACCCACCCCCACATCACTCACTACTGAAATGATTTGATTTCGAGAAATTTCGTTACGATGGTTATTTATTTATGGTTATTTATCGATTGAAACTTTGAGCACGAAAATTTATATCTTTTTTCATTGCTATATTCTCAGTCGCTCTATTCGACGAATACCTGACAATATTACATGTAAAATTATGTGAAATCTTCACGATAGAAATTATAATATACATAAAAATTCCAAATATAATGTTTTTATAGTAGGTGATTTTTTTTTTAATTTGGCGTAGGGACGTGGGCACATCCCACGTGTGCTTTCATCCATTGTGGATCTATCGCACTACCCCCCACAATGTTTAGAAATTGTGAAGTAATCTTTTTCGATACTGACAACTTTTTACATTCTTCAATGCCGTAGACAGCGGAAGAGAAATAGAAGAAAAAGAAGCAGACAAACACATGAAAGAAAATAAACATCCAAGCCAACGCGGGATTCGAAGTAGTAGGTGAATTAGAACTTGGTCTTTTTAGTAGATATAGTGAAATGACACATCAAGAAGCAATATACATAGATGGCCGTAATTAAACAAACATTACTCAAAGCCATCTGTAAGCCGATCGAACAAACGGAATGGCACCAAATTTGGTGGGGGATTAATAAAGACATGGAAAGAAGGATTCCGCAAAAAAACAAAAAAAAACAAGACTTCTAAAAGTCGCCAATAAAGGGAAATGTAGCGCTGTGCTATGTAAAAAAGAGTTGCAATGGACAGAGAAATGAATAACAAGACGAAACTGGACTGAAACATCTTCTTTTATACAGCACATTCACTTCTCCCGTGCGGAAGTGGTTCAGGTTCAATGAGGCTATCGTTCTTGTGGACCAGGAACTGCATCCTGTGCACACCATTCTTTACAACCGAACGTAATAACTGAAGGAATAAAATAATTCTACACCGCCTGCATGCTATATAAATATTTATTAAAAGTCTGAAAGATGTTCATCACAGCCCGTGATACCGTATACGTTAAGGTAGTCAAGTTCGGGACCCAACAAGGTAGGCCTTGGACGTCAAATGGACAAAAGTCGCATAGAGTTAGATCTGGGGAGTGAGGCGGCCATGCAATCGGAAAGAAGCGACCGATGACTCTTTTCTACGTGAAGTGATGACGAAGAAAATTACTATACCGATCGAGCAATGTGTGGTGGGGCTCCATCTTGCCTAAAAATTATCACATGCAGACATGTCTTTGCTGAAGTTGCGGAATGACGAAACTGTTCAGCATATTGCGATATTTCTGTGCAATTATGGAATAAGTTATTGGTCCTGTCGGAGTAATGTTCTCAAAAAAGAATTATGGTCCTACGATGAAATCTGTTGTGAAGTCACACCAAACATTGAGTTTCGCTGAATGTAATGAAATTGCATGAGGTGGAAATCCATGAAATGGAAATCCATGAGGTGGTTCGGATATTCAAATTCGATAATTTTCGATGTTGACAGTCCCATCCAGATAAAAATGTAAGCAAATTCTCTGCTACATAAGCTAACATTTCCCCTATCATCGACTTTTGGAACCCTTTTCTATTTCGCGGAATACTTCTTCCCATGTCTGTATTAGTCACCGAATTTGGTACCTTTCCGGTTTTCGATCAAGATACAAATGGCTTCGTCAGTTTAATTACGGCCACCTTGTATTTATTAACTCACTCACTGTTCAAAAATTTGAAAGTTGGAAAGTCGAATTAGTTTTAAAATTTAAGTTTTCCAATGATTATGTTTTTAATCGCAATTTTTGCCAAACAGTCTCACAATATAATCAAAATTGCATTTTCCGACAAGCTGATTTGAACATAATAAAATGCAGCATAACTGTTTTTCTTTAAAAGGTTTAAACAGTTGAGACTCTCCAAAACAGAACCTTCACAAGCTTTCTCTTCACTCACCAATATTGCTGCAATCTAAACACTGCAATGAAAAGATGAAAATATTTATGCAGAAGGATCAAAAATGTTTACAGAAATAATTATCATGATAAAACATGGCCGTTTTCTATCGCCATGAGAGCAGTCAATGCGTTGACTAACGCCAAGGCATTGTAGCCCTGAGCAATGTGCTTATCTTTATGCCATGTAAACAAAATCTCATTCCGCTAATGTTTGGAAATCACTCGTGGATAAAATTAACTTGCCAAGATTTATTTAACCTCTTGTCTTTTACGGGAGCAAAGACTGCTTTAAAGGGAACTTAATGTAGACCAGAAAATGACAATGAAAAGTAATCTCTACAAAGATTACTAATAAACAAATAGTTATTTGTTTTATATTATCTGTATTCTACTGACAGATTTCAGATATTGGATTTTTTTCAATATCAAAAAATTGACAGCTTTTTTTTTAAGAACTGTTAAACAAGGTTAATATAAGAGAGATTTATTCAGTTTGTACCACTTATCTTAATTGTCCGCATTGATGAATTATTAATTTATTTTGGGATGATTTTAAGTCAACTTTTTCGGAAACGTAAAGACCATCAAATAACATAGTCTGTATTTGTGTGTGTTGAGCGCCAAGTAATTTAATCCTGGATCTTCTTAAAACTTGATATGTGTATTTATGAAGTAGAGACGATCTCACTGTTATATTTGACTTTTTTTTCCAGAAGAGTCGAGAAATTAGCGAGAGAAGGTTATAGAAATTCCTAAAGAAATCATTAGAATCTAAACAATGAATTTCAATAATTGTCTTTAAAAATAACCACCGATTTGTACTTTTTTTAAAATAATCCAGTTTAGACAAATTACAAAATTAATTCGATTTTAATTTAGTTTCGAGAAAACGTAAAATTTCCACTTTTTCTATTCATTTGATATTGTAGTTTAAAAATAAATAGGAGCTTTTTTTTCGCTATTGTTATTTATTTTTCTTTATTTTTATTGAAACAAAATTACTTTTGAAAAAAAGAGACTTTAAGTCCTGTCAGCAAATTCTAGTGTACAAAAAGTTGTTTATCTTAAATTCAATTACAAATTTAAAATTAATCGGCAGAAATGTAGAACCTCTAATAATAAAACTAAAAATAAAAAATAGAAAAATTATGTCTCCGCTAACCCCTACAAATTTTTATAGCTATCATGAGATATCACCTACACTGGATCTCAACCTTTTAATATATTACAAATTTTAAAGTTCATCGAAATCGAAAAATAATAATTCATCTTCTGGTCTTTTTAAAATAGTTCTGAAAAGTTGAAACCCCACTCCCTTATCCTTCTTTCAGTGTAGGTAGGGCAGCAGATAAGGGTGTGCAATCACCAATCCACGAAGGAATTTAAAATCCGAGTTGTGAAGACCGATCCTAAGCTCGCCCGCCTTAACCCGGTTAAAAAATAATCCGGTTTCGGTTTGACAGAGGACTGGGTGAACACTGGACCTGTTCGGAAGACAATTAAGTTAGGGACTGAACATGCTTTCTCCTGTATATACACAAACGCCTTAATCAATGGGCCTTTAAATTCTTTTAGTACGAAAATTACTTGCCAGTGTAAACAGGAATGGCTTTTTATGGTTCTTTCTATTGTTTATGTAAATTAAAGTTTTGTTTTCATATATAAAAACTAATAAACGTTAAAAAGAAAAAGATCAAACTTGAAATTCAATAGTTTCGCATTAAATACTGTTTAATCCACATTTCCAAATGATTATTTCCAAAAATATTACCAAAATATATACAAAAATTTACAAAATGCATAGTATTTACAACCAAATATCAACGTATGCTGTAATGTAGTCTGTGCTATTAAATATCATTGCTTTCAAATGTAATTTATCAAATTATCGATCGAATACACTTCTATTCTGTTAAAAAAACAGAACTCCTGAAAGGAGTTGAACTATTACTTTCATTTTGATATTAGGCAATACAGAACAAATGATTAACACCTAGTGCCATAGTGTTCATAGAGTAATAGTTATAGTAGTTTGCAAAAGAAAAGGGTTTGCCACATTTGATCATTAGGTAGCGATCGATGTTGTCTGGAACAAACGTCACCAGTCATGACGTCATCAACTTGAACTGCGAGCAGTCAGTCCAAGATAGCATCGTTTTGTGATCGCATTAGCGTGACCAAGAAAGGACAAACTTTGCCTAGCCATGCAAGGGGAATAGTGTGAAACGTTTCATTATTATTAGGTAACTGTAGAAAATACAAAATCCAGAATGTTTTCGTAATGTTTATAAGATTCAGTTATGGATTTTAGCAATAGATGGCGCTGGTACGTCCTTGAAACATCAATCTATAAGGAAATTACTTCATCAAAAGCTTTTCTTTCATGAACTGAACTGTAATGTACAGACAAATCATACCGCTCCACATAACAGACCGTAAACAGGCCGTTTTCGGAGTATAAGCACCGTGCGTCTCGGTCGACGTGTCCCTGTTTGGTCAGCAGTACATAAGGATGTCTAGTTGTCGTATAACTACAGTCGTACAGTCATATACGAGAGTGTTCGACATAGGTCGCATGATTGGCATGAGAGACTGCAATGCTTTCCTACCGGAGATTGTCGTTCATGTGGAACACAGTGTATCGATCGTGAAAAGATTGTGCGGGGTAGAATGGTACGAAGAAGGACGTAGGACATGAAGAGAAGGTTCTGGATTTGCACAAAGACAACGCCGAGAGACAATCTTCATCTCATGAGGATTATCAATGGCGTTGCGGCAGTAGCAGCGAGCTGTGACGCTTTCTCCTATTTTAACTATAATAGTAAGTCTCGGTTATTATAGTTCGGACTGCAGGTTCATCTGGTTTTTTTAAGAACAGATTGTAAATGGATATGAAATGAATACTAGCAAATGAACTTTGACAAAGTACAGTAGAACCTCATTGTAACGGACTAATAGGGGCTGAAGGTTGTCCGTTTTAATGAAAGTCCGGTTTATAACAAATAATCTGATAGGAGTGTAATGCAGCGGGGTGCTTATCAATAAAAGTACAATAGTTAGCTATAAAAAGTATTTATTATAAATCAAATAATAAACAGCCTTCAACATAATAGGTTGAATTGAAAAAGATGTGTACGTGTACAGTGCATTAATTTTTAGAACCTGGTTCATATTGATTGCTTACATTCATTGGTTTGAAAAAATAATGTATTTTCTGCTGGGTTTGTTTACTGCTTATTTCTTCAAATAATAACTGACGGAAATGCCGTAAGTTTTCGTAATATGCAAACATATTTTCATTTGCCGATTGTTCAACATATTGAATAACAAAATTTAAATGGTCTTTCACTTGTATGTTATAAATTGCTTATTAGGAGATGTACACTAACAATTTTTAGTATTAAGCATTCACTAACAATGTGAAAAAGGTTCCATTGTTTAAACAAGTAAAATATACTGACATCGCTTGTTTTATTTTTTAATATGACACATTTATATTTAGACAGAGAACACAGGTATATAGATATTAGAGATAGATACTGTATAAATATAAACTATACAGATAACAAAAACACAGAATTGGAAAGCACTGGGATTAAATCATATCGATAATAATTGGAGCAAACAATTTAATAGCAAACCAAAGCAAATAACAAACCTACATATACTGTGCGATAATTCTTGAGAAATGGAAAATTATTAATTATAAATTTAATATAATCTATAGATTATAGAATTTTTATCAGGATAAAATACTGGGTATTTCAGAATTAATAAAAAATTACATTTCATTGGCAACATTCACAAATTTCATTTTATTTATCATATTGTAAAAATATCGGATACACAATTTTATTATAATAACACGAACTTAGTTGAAGTGGTACGAATAAAATATGTCACCATCAGCATGTACAGAACGGAATTTCTCACCAACTAATCTATAAAATGAAAGTCAAAAGCAAAACGACCTTTTTTCTTTTCTGATCATTCACAATTTTTGCAGTATCTGCAATGTTTGAATAAAAACAAGTCATTATATTAATGTCATTATAATGTCATGTCAGTCATAAGAGTAACATCAAAGAAAAGTCATCTTAAAATTTAAAGCAACTAAAAAGACATCCACGCATTAAGAATAAAAATACACAATGAAGACAAGTCCATTATTTCGAAAATGTATGATCATTTAATGTATTTACCTCTTTTCAATCTATGTAAATTTATATCCATTTAGTCTTGTTAACATGTAACATACTATATATGTATTACGAATGACGAAATAATAGATACATTTGGCGTGAATCCGTTAATGTCAAAATACTTTATAAAGGAGATTATTAAAGAATTGAGTAAGTAATATTTTTTTTTATTTTCTTAATTGTTTTAAATTACAGTTCATTCCCGTTAGGAATAAGAATCCCTATCAAACGGGTTCTGGGATTAAGTAGTTTTACAAAACTAACACAATATATATAAAAAAAAACTACACTATAAAAAAGTATAGTTAATAGATAATGTTAATGTCGATTATATAATGAAATCGTTAAAAAGTTTTAATTATATAAAATTATATAAAATGAAATTTCAAAATTTAATTATATAATTAAAAATTGAAAAGAGCAAAAACGAAGGCACGACGCAAATAACAAGAGAGGAAAGGATTCGCACCCTGAGTTTGTCACCGGGAAGAGACTGAGACGGGCCGATTCGTCCTTTTTAGGACTCATCAGCCAGCCAAACTTCCTCCGTGACTGACTCAGAAGGTGCGTGGGGGCCGTAATCCCAGTTCTCGTTCCTGAGTATGAGACTTCCCCCCTTAGGAATCCTAACAATTAATTAGTATAAATCAAGGATACTTGTATTCCTTGACCTGCACATGGCTAGGCCGAGAGGAACACACAGAGAGAATTCCTTTTTGCCCAAATGTATTTGTGAGGTAGTAACTCTATTTTCATGTTAATTAAATGTTTTTGATTTATTATTATTATTATTATTAGGCACGAGAGGAATTTAATAAAGGCATTTAAAATAGGAATATGCCGTAAATTCATTAAAGAAAAAGAGATCTATTTTAAATGCCTTTATTAAATTCCTCTCGTGCCTAATAATAATAATAATAAATCAAAAACATTTAATTAACACGAAAATAGAGTTACTACCTCACAAATACATTTGGGCAAAAAGGAATTCTCTCTGTGCGTTTATGAAAGCTGAGAAGTTCAATTCACGTGATGTATTCAAACAGATGACTCGAAGTGACAGTAAAGTATCTCTTCGGGCAAATACATCATTCTATTTATCAGAAGGGGATTTACTTTTTTATTTTGCTGTTAGGAAATTTTGCTTTAAAAAGGAAAATGCCTCTAAAATCTTCGAACTGTCAGAGAATTTTTAAAAATGTGACTAGAATTATTAAATTGCTATGGGCTTTGCTTTAAGTACTAAATACCACTTTTCGTTGTTAGTTTAAATTCAAGAAAAGAAGGTAATAAAAAAGCATTTTATAATGTTCTCAAGAAAGTGAACTTTTATAGCTGAAATGTTAACTCACTTCGAAAAAAGTTAAGGAAGAATTAAGATGAAGATATACAGTATGTATACATTGGAAAACTTTATTGTTTTCTTTAGGGCTTCAAAATATGTGTGACATTTAAACAGAATATTCGAATATTCTCATATTCACTGTGAACTTCACAAATGCCAATCTTTACTTCTACGCTGCTTCTTCTATAAGTTTAGAGCATAGTGGAAGATCTTTTATGCACCATCAGAGCCACATACAGCTGAAGAAAGGTTAAAATGAGAGATATATGAAACATTTTTGAATAGAATTAATAGTTAAAATGTTCCTCTACAGATCTATGTGGCCCTTGGGGTCGTGGGGGGTAAGAGTCCCAGCGTTCCCTGATCAACATATTGGGATCAGATTGTCAGAAAATTATTAAAGTAATTTAACGTGCGGCTACGAATACAAACAAATAATGAAGACCAATAACGCACTCTTTAAACATGAAAAAATTAAAAAGTATTGACACGTTTCAGATATCCGTTAAAACGGTGTCTATCTTCAGAATAAAACACAAAGGAAATAAAAAGTTATAGTTGTGTGTTTTTTATTGGTTTTGATTTCTGAGGGTGTATTATTGTTTTATTATTAATCTTGTTATGATAATTTTGTTATTATGTTTGGTTTTTCGTATATAATTAGATGTCTTTATTTTATGCTGTTTATTAAGATTTTTTTGGTAAAATCCTCAATTGTAATGTTCCATGGTGTCAACCAAGAACCCCTGGGGTGGTAGCTTGGTTACCACCTTGGTAACTTTGTGTCGCCAAGATACTTGGACCAACGGGCGTTACTATGAACTGTAAACGAATCCGCCAATTGTTTGACCAATCAGAAAAAGCCTAAACATGGACCCTGACAGTCTGTATCTTACGAGATTGATGATTGGTTCCTGCTTACTTTTTTTAAAAACTGATAATTGTTTATTTCATTTGTGTATTATTCTGAATGTAGATATGTTTTAACATGTCAATACTTTTTTAATGTTTTTCATTCTTATTTTCAAGAGTGCGTAAAATAAAATTCTTCAGTAATTCTTAACTTCATTGACTTTTGCATGCAATGCATTATTCCATTATTTTATTTTTAAAATGCATTTAAACAACATTCTGGACTCTTTATATCATGATGGTAAGCAATTGATTGCAAATCGGAGAAGGGGAGTTTGATTCCTGAATTTTTCTCGTCCTAAATTCACCCTATCTTAAATATCTTGGTTTCTCTTTAGAGGAGCGAGGCTTGAGTTGATATCCGAACTGCAAGCAGTTCCATTAGTTGTAAATCTCTGGATTCTTATCATCTGCGATTTACATTTTAAATAGATGCTTACATTGGAAAAGGAAAATTTAAATAATGATTACTTTTATCATCAACACTACAAAATAGTCAACCACGTACATCCACTAAACTAATGTTAACACAATCACAAACTGACAAAAAGACACTAAAAACTAAAATAAATCTAATTCTTAATCTTGAAATCAGAGAATGTAAATTTCTATCAAAATGGGATCTCATGTATTTTGCTTGATTACTACAATATCATACATAGTAGTATTGAGAAATTGCAATGATTAGAAATATTAAAAAAAGAACTTAACGTCGTCTGCATGATTACTGTACTTTTCCATTGTTGGAGACAGTAATAAAAGAAATAGTTATATTTGATTGAGTGTTTTTTTTCCTGTTAGAATAATCAGAAGATCTAATATTTTGAATTAAAATTCCTCCATTACTGGAGTGCCTAAGTTTTATTTCCTTTTCCAGATTGCTGGAAGCGGAAATAGATTCATAAAAATCTTATCCATCATACATTTCTGACATTGTATTTAAATCGACTGTAAGGATCTTCCGCATACGTTTGAAGGAACGAAAAACGAGACGGCGTTCCTTTGAGAGGCAGATAAGGGAAAGAATGGAATGAATGCTTTCAAAGAAATTCAGTCTAGAAGTTTCCTTATCAAAAAGGAACAAAGCACAATCGAAATCTTAACTTCTTATCTTATTTTAAAGTTTTCTTCGCAATTTCCTGATGAGCACATGTCAATAAATTCAAAAATGAATTTTTATCTTTATTGAGAACCGACAATAGTATTCTGTTTCCTTCTGGTTTTTTTTTGGTAATTGATCAACTTGAGAGAGTTGTAAGTTATAGTTTCTCACAGAGTGACATAAAATAGATCTTAGTAAACTCCTAATTAAAAGTGAACCTGTCGTAATAATAATAAAAAAATCTTAAATCAGATCATTTCAATCAAGCTAAAAACAATAATTTACACTAAACACAAAATATATAGAAAATAATTATAAAAATTTGAACTATTTTCTTTAGCAGCGTTAATTTCCTGCAATCGAAAAAGTAAATAACTAAATCTAAATAACTAAATCTAAATAACAAACTAAATAACTTTACTTAATAACTTTTAATAATATTATAAAAAAGTAAATAAGTTTTTATTGCATCAATTAAACGAAAATTCGTAGCATTTTTTTTTATTGATAACTATAATCTAGTTTTATCAATATCAAAATTATTAACACAACACAATTTAAATAAGAAAAAGCGCCTAAAAATGCATGAACACATTAAAAAGGGGTGAGACTAGTGTTTACAAATGATATCCCAAAACTGCTGTTTCTCGCTTAATTGGCGATCATCATATTTTCTTATTTTAATTGCGCATAGAAAATTCTTTGAGGTTGTCGGAGGTTAGCACAAGAATTTTATTAATAATGTGTACTTTGTTTTTAGTTTAGTTTTCTGGAGGTGCCATTCCCATTCCTGTTTCAAAACTATTAAATTTTAAATTAACGACATTTTATTTAAGAAACAATATATTCTAAAATGAATTCCAACATTTTATAAAATTATTACTGTAACCTTAATAATGAAAATTTACAATGATATTGTATCATGTTCCCATCAGTGATATCATGTTTCTGGGTGTGATATTTATCACTCTTTTAGTCCCAAACGAAATCGACATCAGTAAAAAAGTTTCAAAATCTTTTTTTTAAAACATCTACCATAATAAATTATTAAAAGGTAAAAAGTTTGTAAATTTTAGCAACTATAAAATGAAAATTCTAAAATTTTAAAACAAAGAAGTAAATTTATTATAATTTCTTATAATAATAAATTTATTATTATTATCATTTAAATAATAAAAAAAAAATTATATATATATATATATATATATATGAACCATTTCTTATCATTTACATTTATACAATATTTTATTACATTATATTGTACTGAAGTAGAAGTTCCGATTTTTGCTGTGAAAATAATTTCGCTTACCTATCATAGAATTTTGATGGTTTTCATTTAGATTATACATTTAAATAGTTATATTAGAAAAACCTGTTGATGAAGTTAATATTTAAGTCGTAGTTCAGTGAACGGGGTGCTAAAAGTTGAAGAATAAAAATATGAAAATTACAATATTTTACTGCTAATTATCATTCATTCACAAACCAATGTGCAGAAGATATTAAGAAATGAAAGAAACATTAGAATAAAAGTTCATTATAAGATAAGTATTAGGATTGTCTTGAGCCGAATTGAACGAAGCATTAGTATTGTTGGAAATAAATTAACCTGCTTTTGTAATGATCAAAATCACTTTCGTTATTCATTCACCTGAGTTAACCAGATTATAAAAACCTTGAAAGTTAAGTGGATTTTGAACTATTTCAAAATAATTATAATTCATGTTTTTTCCTCTCTTACTATGAACTGCCAAAGTGTTTAACTTACGTTTTACATTAGAAACGACTTTCCTTTTAAAACTGTTGATTTCTTTCAAACTTCCGCAGATATTGGTCCTAATTCCGTGTAAAAATATATAAATAGTTATTGTAATTTTGGAATGTGTTCCCTGGCCTTTAAATTTTCGTAGCGGTCGGTTGATAGACCTCCAAAAATCATGCAATATTAACATTGGGAAATTTGCAGAAAATTTAGACTAAAAAAGGCGCAATACGACAAAAGTTGCAGTATTTCAACAGTTCTCATGAACTGAAAAATACTCGTCATATTTGTCCAAAAATACAAACGTGCAAAAAACTTAAAATGATAGATCAATATAAATTAATCATTTTGTATTACAAATAATGTAAGTTCGTAAGAGACTTTACAATAGTTTATACTTTACAATACCTAATATTTTATTATTTTTCCTTTTTTTTTTGGTTAGTTCCATTAATCTATCATCGCTTAAGAATAAACAATAAGCTAAGTTAAACGTCACCTGGCGACAACATCGTTAACTATGAACTTTAATGGTTCCTCAGGTGACAGCAAAAGGGAGCTTGTTCCTACGCCACCTGACGGCAATATCTAGAACACCATCTGGAGTAATAAGAAACTGTTTCTAAGCAACAAGGACAACAACGTATTGCGCCATCTGGTGTTGATTTCTTTGAACCTACGCCATATGGCGGATATAACTAGATGAGCTCTAACTTCATCCTTTCTATAGGAGGCAGATCATATGACCAATTAAGTAGATGGTATTACCCAATTGGTTTTCACTGCTCAGTTGGATAGTAAAGCAAAGGAAAGACAACATAAAAATAAAATTTATAATAGCTTATTACAGTTTGTTTTGACAGATAATATAAGTTAAAATATGTAATTGAGAAAAAAAAGTCCTCATTGTATGCCAGAATTATATTCTGCGGGAAAAGATCTTAATGTTTATTAGCTTAAGCGAAACAGCTAGATGACAGAATTTGATACGTTCCTGACTTTAGCTTCCAAGCTAAAACTGTAAGTGAAGCTAATTACCAACTTTGTCTACTAAATAAGAATTAACTTTATGTTTAGTTATAACGCTTTTATTTAAACAAAACCTCGTCAAACAAATTAAAATACATTAGATGATTGGTTCAGTAGGGGAATTGTCTAACCTACAAAATATAATAAATTAGTACCTTTACAAAATATGTCAGGCAATTTATTTTTATAACATTATCTAAAATAAAGAGCGACATAATTACGTCTTTCAAACATTAACAAGTGAATGGTCTAATGTGACTTACACAATTCGCGTGATTGCTAGAATCTTTAGATTAATGTCACTTACACTGGAGGCACTAAGCCAGACAAATCTTAAGTGGTTCTTAACTGGTTTGACAACATAAATTGGTTTGGAATGGCTTAATGATCGACAGACGGAAATCTCATGAAAAAAAGGAATGCACTGGTCTTTGTGTTGTTGGTCTTTGTGGGTTGCTCTAATGTGGTTACAAAAGCCAAAATGCTATGAAGCATTACAACTTACTGTTACGCTATTTTTAAATTTAGAATAGTATTTTTTTGTCTTTTTCTCATCGGCAGAAATAGCATAGCATTAATATCTCTACTCATTCTAGTGATATATTTCCAGCCATAGACTCGAGAAATATTATAACCTTACATGAAAGATGATTCTGTGGTTGTTTTTTTTTTTTAATTGGTTTTATTTATTTTGGTTAAGGCCATTAAACTAATATTCCTCACTTCACGTCGCCAGTGAAAAAATGAAGCTGCTTAAAATGAGGCTTAACGATATGACAGTGGGATTTAGACAGACGACATTTTTAAAAAGATATGGACTTAAAAAAAAATATTACACTGAATAAAAATATCGCTAATTTAAAAACAAATATCTGAAATTTAGTTCCAAGCTGTTCTGTTGAACTACAATTAAAAATGAAATTTTACTATGTCTATTAAGAAAACATTCTAAATTCATAAATAATATGAAGGTATGGTGTAAGTTAAACAAAGGAAAAATTGAGGCGCATTATTTCAATGTTGCAGGAACGATTAATATTGTTATGAACTAGGAGAAAACAACGGAATTTGAAGGAAGTTTTGGTTTCTGGAGGAAAAATGAAATCTGGAAGACATAATTTGAATTTCGAACAAATAATGAAATCTGGAACATTCACTCATAAACCGATTAGGTTCCGGATCTTCTCTACAAAGCGAAACATATTTTTTTGCCCTTGTAAATCGAAAAACTGTAACGTGGAAAAGTTAGCTTATATGCATACATTAAATTGTATCCATACAATTTGGTTCTGAAGGAGGAGTGGGACATGATACTGGATAGATCCTTGTTTGAGGGATTTTCTCACTTCGGGGTGAGGTTTACTCAATATTTCGACTCGGTTGCTTGAACTTTCTTCAGCAGATGATGAGAATTATATAGATTTTGCTACTTCACTTTTGTCCGTGCCTCGGCCTTCTTCCTAGAGAGATTGAGAGTACACAACTTGAGAGTTAAATACTTTCTCAGGGATTCTTGTAAATCTTGACAATATTTCCGTATCATTTTTTGGAAAATTTCTTGAAAATTGAATGATATGTTAAATTTGCTATCCAAGATCAATTTTCAGATAAAATTTCCAGTTTCATCGATGGCATTACACCCAATTCAAAAGATTTCCTGAAAGATTTTCTCGTGTCAGATTTTCTATCAACCCAAGTACTAACCAAAAAGGACAAGACTTCATAATAATTACCAAAGTCAAATTATCATTTGGAAATAAGAGCGCATTTGTATTGGAAATACTTATCAACATACAGCTGAAGATCGAGCTGGAAAAAAAACAAACTATTGAAATAAACTGCACTAATAGATTAGGTTGTTTATATTGAAGAGATTTTTTCTTGTGATACAGGAATGAAGAATAGCTGTTGAAGGAACACACTGAAGATTCAATGTGAGAAAACAAAGCTTTCAATTACATTGGTATGTTTCTAGTGAAGAGTGTAGTCCTAATGTGATTGTGAACGAAGTTACTGCATTCGAGATTCTGGGGTATTTCTCACATTCTAGTGAAGAGCTCAACCTTGCGACACAGAACAATGAAGACATCATAAGGAAATCTGAAACCATTTGATTGACTGAAGAAAACGCTGTCATACTTCCAAAAAGAATTGCCTCGGAATTTTAAAAGAAGGAAAATTGATATGACGATGGACACCTCTCCAAAAAAATAATAAAGGAATAACAACAGATCCAATAAAAGAAAAACAAAAACAATTATCATTCTTATACTAATGCTTATGCCTTGCCTTTTTTGCTTCCTTCACTTTTCCATCTCCTTTAAGATTCTTTTCAAATTTTTTAGAACGCAATGGAAAGGTTAATCCCATTAACTCCCTCTCACGTTGACCCTCAGCGTTCCCTTCCCTTCCTTCCATTGACATTTTGTCGTCAATAATTTGTCGCATCGATCCGTCCTCCCAGTGATCAACGTTGCACTCTTCTGCTGTCTGCCCACTGTAAACAAATTGCAAAATACATTATGTAACATTGTACTACATGTTATCTACGATATAAACGCACGCTTCTTCAAACTTTATCAGTTTCATTAAAAAAACTAAATACATATGATTTAGAATACATGATTAGAAAATTAATAGAGA
This sequence comes from Thereuonema tuberculata, assembly GCA_023159025.1. NCBI lineage: Eukaryota > Metazoa > Arthropoda > Chilopoda > Scutigeromorpha > Scutigeridae > Thereuonema > Thereuonema tuberculata. The sequence continues at coordinate 30,262,444 of JAFIDM010003189.1, read as the reverse complement.
ATTATGAGAAATGGGTTTTAGGAATAAATTTTGAAAACTAACTGCATGGCAATAGAGAAGAAATCAAGATTTAAATTTGCAAGATGGTAAATAATTTTGGGGAATAAAAATATACAAATTTGGAAATCAAGAAGATGATATTTATAGAAGAATAAACAAAGGAAATGGAAATTTCTCTATTTATAGAAATTGGTTCTTTGAAAACAATTTGAAATTTGTTCTTTTTAAGAAATGTATAAGAATGTAAAGTATCATTTAATATTAAAATGATTGTAAAATTTAATTATAAAAAAATAAACATACAAAAGTATCATTCATTAAGTAATGTAGTTGGTGGATAAGCCACAGCTATTGTTTTGTTGGACAGCAGTTGATAGTTAAACAAAGAGTAGTATTTTGTTTGTTGTGTAGTTTTCGATTTGTTTGAAAAAAAAACTAGGATAGATATTCTTTCATTGCTGGTAGCTATAAAAGTTACATTAGATCTTTCCATTTTGGAAATTTTTTTTAGTATCAACATGTTTGTAGTTATAGGCCAAATTTACTTACTCATATTTTCAAATTATTGAAATCGTATCCTGGTAAAACTGTCGTTTATGGTAACCGGAAGTGGGTTTTTTTTTCCTCTTTGCGAAATATGGCTGTTTTGAAACTAAATGTTTGAAATTAAGTAGAAAAATCGAAATTGAATACGAAAAAAGGATCTCTTGCTAGAATGCGCCATACTTAATATTTACAAAAGGTTATGGTTGTTAATTGATTAGTCCTGAGTATGTTTTTTAAAAAAAAGATAAATTAGGCCTACCTTTATGTGACCGCAGTTAATACCAACAAAGCATCCACTTCCGGTTAACACATTTAACCGGTATCCTAATCTTTCATCCTAGTTTTGTGTAGTGTTGATTAGGTTTTATTAGTGAAAGATGATACAGTGGAATAGGCTTAATCGAGGCATCATCTTTCGAATCGTAGTTTGGTTGCCATGTTGAGTTTCATTCATTTAAAGGAGCATCATAAAGCTGATGAAGACAACATTGTGGAAGCAAATAGACAACTCCAATAAAGGAAGAACTTCTCAGTGATACACTTCAAGAAAAAACTGTAAGGGAATTCTACTTATTTGTATAAAGGAGATCAGGATCTTTATGACATCAACTTTAATACATCGAACATGTATGCAGATATAATAAGAAAATATAGACTCAGTTAATTTTCATTTGACAAGAGACAATAATACATTGTAAATTATATATATATATATATAAATATATATATATATATATATATATATATATTTACATAATTATCTTAGTGAACTGTTATTTTGATCTTTAAAACAAATTAGGTGTTTATTAAAAAAAAATTGTATTAATTAATTGCACCACTACATGTTACCTTAGTATTTATTATACGTGTGGCATTTATCGTTGAATAGTTATTCTTTAGTAGTTTACACTATTCATAAATACAGTTTGATGTAATTATTTTTAATATGCATATGAAGTAGAAGTTGTGAGTTTACAAAGTCATTAGAGGTTATTGAACTTGGTGTTACAATTGACGAAAGTGAATTTAGGCAATTTGTTTGTAAAGCATTTATTTTAATCAATTAACAAAGTAAATACATGTTATCTTAATTTGTTACTGTATTTATTTGAGGATAAACTTTATAGTTGAGTTTACATAGATTAACACTTGATATTATTATTTTAGAAATACTTATCATAATTAAATATTCTGTTGAATTACTATTGCGAGAATTTCTATAATATATCACAGTATAGAGAGAAACTTATAACAGTATTATAAACTCAATTTAGTCTTTTTCACAACAGGAAAACTGCTATATCAAAATTAAACAGTATTCTATGTGATAGAATGTAAACTACAAAAACGGAAATAAATATTTATTAATTATTCAAACCTTTCAATATATCTTTTCTTAGAATGGTTATAGAAATTGTTAAAATGAACAATTTACTTTTTGTTTTCCGATCTCAATTGTTTGGATATTCATAACAAATAAAAGTCATCATGAATATTAATTGATGCAAGCACGCTAGAACTAAAAGTAATATGAACGTGAACTAAAATGATGATACAAAGAATTTCAACTTTGTGATGTGATCGATCAAGTGAATTGTTTTTATTTGTATTGTCGTTTAATAATGAATACTTGGAACACAAAACAGAGTGAGAACGATCTGTTCCGTATTACGAGTTTTGTTTGATTCTGTCTGAAAAGTTTTGGATATGATGGAATGTGACTCCCACGGTATCATAGAAGAACATAGTGACTGTCTCTTGGAATGAATATTCCGTTAGTCAAGATGAATATAAATTATACACTTCTTCTGAGTTATATGTTAAATATGAAATATTGACATGGTAAATATAATGTGTCAATACTCCTTGTTTAGATTATTTTTGCAGGAAAGAAAAACAAGGATGTGTCGTCGTAGTCTAGGAGAAACACAGATACGGAACGTCTGTAATCATGTCGTTATGTGATTTGGAGATAATTGTCGTGGAACCACTATATGTGAAAGCGTGATATGGAATCCGGACTAGAAGGTGATAAGATTTACGTCTCTCGTCGCTTCTGAATTTGTAAGTAAACTTTACTTACTTTGAATTATTTTCGAGAAGTTGTGGAACATTCTATCATTGAATACTTGGATAACGTGATACAAAGGATTGTAATTCATTTGCTTAACTTATCAAATAAGAGACTTACACATGAATATGAACTGTTATATTATGAAGTGAACTTTTAATTCAAGTTATACATTTTGGAACAACATAAAGAAAATAATTTACTATTAGAACATTTTACGAATTAACTATAAGGATAATATATCATGTGGATATATACTTGTGAATGAATAGTAGTTATGGTTTAAATATACGTTAACAGTATAATTGAAATATTCGATTAAGTAATTTTATCCATAAATGTTTTACCAAGTTTGTATATGGAAGAAACACTATCGTAATTACAGTATTTACAAAGATATATTGAAGTTATAATATGTTACACATTAGTTGAAAATATAGTATTTATGAAAGTGAACTAGAATTGAGTTCTTGTTTATTGAAAGACACTGATGAACATTGTTAAGCCTATACAGTTATATCAGTTTTAATCACAAGTAGAAATCTCAACAAAGACAATGGACCACTTGAGGTTTACGCCCCTTTCGACGTCACGTATGACGTGTAAGCATATGCGGCGAGAGCTTGTAAGATAAACAAACATATAACTTTGTGTGAATTATTATTTAAAAAAATCGTCGATTTTTGATATTTCAAGACGGATAGTTCACTATTGTGCAGATCCTTATTGTAATAATTCTGTAAAAACGCTTGGAATATCCTTCTTTAATGTAATATTTCCTCTATATCTAAACCGGTTAAAATAAAGTACATTTGTTTATCCCATATGCAAAACAGTAGCCTGGTGGGATATGTTGCAACTATTAAGCCCCGCCTATCCTAAAGTGATCCATTAAATTATACCTTCTTTGAAAATAGATTGCTGTCGTCTTCTTCAATAGGCGATAATCAACTCTACATCCAATCTGAAAATTTTGGAAGGCTTACAATCGTTGCATCCAAATCAAATCTTAGTTCAGCCTTTATATCTACTAGGGTTAAAACGAAGCACATGGCTTTGTTTATCCAACAAGCCAAAAAGTAGACTGGTGGGATATTTTGGAACTACGAAGCCCCGCCTATCCTCAAGTGGTCCATTATCTGCAAATAATATAAAATTTGATTAATATTTTTTTCAATATTACATATGAAATATATATGATACTTCGGCTGTATTTTAATGCCAATCTTATTCAGGCGATTTCAAGTCCTATTTACATTCTAAGAAAAAAATATTACATTACGAGAGAACAAGAGTGACGTAATGTAACAAATAAGTTTACAATACGAGAGAGTAACAATAGAAACCATAATAAACAATCAACTCTCTTACAATTTCATGGAAATTAATTTATTATACAGTATATTTGTTTACAAATTTTAAGAATTTAACAAAATTGTTAGAAATTTGAAGATTTCTAAAGTACTGTATATTTATAACATATTTATTAAAGTACCATAACGGAGCTGAGACGTGACACTTAACAATTTTGTATCTGTTCTTTTTTTTTTTTTATCAACAAAAATGGATTGTTGGCGATTGTCATCTAGAATTTCAAGAAAGAATACAAATCAGAAATAATTAAATTAGAAAAAAGATGAAAGTACAAAATTCAATAGTGGTTTAAAATGATTAAAATTCAAAATTGCAGCAATTAAAATGGTATGGACAAGTGAAATCGATGGCAGAAGAAACAATAATTAAGAATAATGGGTTCCACCGGGGGAAAAGAAGAGGGAAGACAAACAACAACATGGATGAAAGGAATTTTAAGAAAGATAGGAGAGATTGGATAAACTGATGGTGATTGGTAGATGCTATAGATGTTGTTAACCTGAATAGTAATAAGTAATTTTATACAGTAAATGAATGAATTAATATGCAACGACCTACGGAATTTCTTTCAGAAAGCTTTTGCTTAAGGAGTTAACTTATAGATACAAATTAATTTAAGAATAACACCTCCTCTGATGATAGAGAGACAATGAATAAAGCATTTATTTACATAAATTCGAAAATAAACTTATTTTCTAACTTGGCAGAGTAAAACTTTTACGTTAAATCTTCAGGTCATAAGAGATTTAAGTTTGAAATTCT
>JAFIDM010003189.1:30236159-30252243 GCA_023159025.1 Thereuonema tuberculata | reverse complement strand
TTTTACGTTAAATCTTCAGGTCATAAGAGATTTAAGTTTGAAATTCTTTTCAGAATCTTTCTGCAACTTTCTTATCACACCACTCAAGATAGGCATCTGTGCAGATGAGTGTCCCACTGTGAGAAGTTGTCCCGATCAACAAGATAAAGCTGGTCTCCCAGAAGCTATCAACTGCTGCCTTCTTTGTAAACATTCTTTATAATAAAAAGAGAAAGAAATAAGGATATTGTAATTTCTTATTAATAAGAAATAAAGATTATAATAAAAAAGAAAGAAATGTCTTTACAATATAACTTCAGCTTTTCAGTAGGAAACTAATTTCTATTTTGCAATTTTTTATTTTATAATTTGCTAATAATTAATCATTGATAAAAATTATTTTTAATGAGGGAAAGATTAATAAACTGAAAATATATATGCAAAATGTATACTATACTTGTTTTTAAATTGCACCTGCATTTAAGAAATCGCAAGGTATTATTTCACAGGTTTTATTAACACCCATTTGGGAGCTATTTGTCCTATCCGTCCGTCGGTCCGTCCATGTCTGTCTGCCCATAACAACTCCCGAGTCGGATCGGCAAACCCTTGCACCCTTTCTTTTATAGTCCTACCCGTAATGCCAATGTACAAGACTGTAAAATAAAGGGTACAAGAGCACCTACGTGCCATTAGACGTAAGAATAAGAACATATCAGAATGGACCGAACATTGTTTTAGGCATGATCACAATCCGGACCCTATTGTTGAAATCATTCATTATGTTAGGCACGTACGTGAATACAAAAGATTAATGTTAGAGTCATGCCTTATAAACTGTTTTTCATGTTTTAACAAGGACAGGTCTCTAAAAGGGTCATTCCATATCAAATCAACCAATGGTTTGATCCTTGACCCCTCAGAAATTGATGATTTTTTGCACACTGATAATATCTATAGAGAGTATAAAAAATGCAAATTTTCAGATTTTTTGGGCTAACAGTTTTTGAGTTATTGAATTTCAAAAACTAAAAAATGCTTGATTTTGGCCATGTTTTGAAATTTGCAAAACACTGTAACTCAAGAACCGTTCAACCTACATACCTGAAATTGGTGTCAATTTGTTCAGTTTTTAATGGCCTTTAATTTGATATGCAACAAAAGTATCTTAATTTCAAATTAAATTTTTTAAAAATTTTCAAAAACTGGTTTTTAAAAAATCTCAAAAACACCCCTTTTGATTTGTTTTTAAAAAATATATGTTATTTGTATTGTTAATACCTATTTTAGTGCCAAATTTCATAATGGGACAGCCAGGGGATCATATGAAAATAAAATTTGAAGTGTCATAGTCCATGAAAAACATGAGAATGCGACTAGCAACCACAGTAAGTTCTTATCGTTCGTTGCGTGTCGAACTTTAAATCAAATATAGTTGATGAAAGACAATCGTTCTGAGTATATCTATAGTTTGTGTATGATCAGTAAACCTACGTGGTTATACATTATATACATTATATACATTAAACATAAATATAAATTTGGTCTTGAGAACAAATAACGTAAATTTCTGTTAAAAGAGAAACTGGCTATTTAGTTCTTTTAAAAAACCAAAATAATTAATATATTAGAAAAAAATATTTTGTATATCAATTACTTGATTACTATACTTATTAAAGTATGGAGAAAGTAATAAGATAAACAGCCTATCTGACTACATTTCTAGTTGAAAGTTTTCAAATAATAAGGATTGGAAATGACTTTTATAAAAATAACTCGTAATTGGATATTAATCTTAATTCAAAATTACTATATCGGAAAATCTAAAAGAAATACAGTTTTTTAATCCTTCACCACAGGTAACACTAATAGTCAATCTATTATTGTTAACAAAAATTTATTACAGGTGTATAAAGAAAATTTGAACTTTTGGAATTTTAGAAAAGAAAAGTTAAAAAGAGTGTAGAGTTCAGAAAATCTTCATTTAATAACTTCTTTATTGTCTTTTCTTGAACAGTGAAAAGCTCTCGAAAGACTTGGTGGAAAATATTGATCGAAATCTGTTGTTGGTTAAAAACCTCTTTACTTCCTGTTAGCAAAGAAAAAATATATCTTGAAGCCATTTCGAAAAAAAACTATCGATTATCTGAAATACATTGAATGAAGAAATAGCCTTCGATAATTGATGGTTCGGATAGTCGACTTTTTTTTGACAACCAATACTCAACTGTAGTGCCAAACTGTATTTAACTGTTCTAAAAAGATTCTATCATACCTTTCGCATTGCTTTAGCTACAGCAATATTAAACAAAACATAATTTAAGACGCGACATGAAACATAAAAAGAAATAATATAAATATGACATTGTTTATCTAAATCTACCATAAAAATTTCATCTTCCCTACAACAATTTTCTTTTTAATAGTATTCTTCGAAGATCAAATTTATATTTTATGATAATATTAAGCGATGTTACAAATATTAAATACAAGACAATTTTATTGTTCTGATAAATAATTCTTTATTAGTTTTAACTGTTAGTATAAAAATTTCACAATGAATTTTTCTTTGAAATCCTATGAAAAATTTTCTTAAAACCAATTATATCAATTATAATTCAAATCCACTTAAAAATTTAAACTACAATGTTTATAAATGTTTGTACATGTATAATTGAAAGTTTCGGATTTATTACGTGTTTATTCAATACATAACAAGTTGACGACTCGAATAACAGAAGGAAATTTAGCTTCCTACTATTTTTGATGGAGAACGAAAGTCTTGGTTGTCTTTTACAGCGACCTCGTATACGAAAGTGTAGAGGGGGTTCATTCTGTCACCATCTCTTCAGCCCAAACTACAACTCGGAGAGAAAAGGGTCATACATTTTTGGAACCCTTAAACTTACAGATGTGAGTAAAAAGTTTAAGAAATCGATTAAATCACAGGAAATGACCGAAAAGGAAATGTGAATGAGGTCATTATGTATATAACCATTTTTTTTTTCTTTTTTGATTGTGTAAACAAAAAAAAGTTTTGATTGTGCAGCAAAAATATTATCGCTAGATATTTTTGCATCGCGCCGTAAACGTTCTTAAAATTAACAATGTATTTGATGGACAATGAAGTTGTTAATAAGTGCATATACATATACTGTACATGAATTTGTGTAGTAACTTTCGAATCGCTGAATAGATCATGAAACTAGGAGCATATATTTACAGAGAAGAATAACTTTTCTATTTGATACTTCTCGAAAACTTTGAAGTTGAGGGTGACAAAAATTTCTATAGATAACTATTAGAAAGGGAACATGAATTGGATGGTGTTATGCATCATTTGAAATCAAGTGGTAAAATTCGATTTTGAGATATTCGCAGAAACGCAAAAGGTTATGTACATTTGCCCATTTTTTTTATGCACATTTTTTTGGGAATGAAGAGTATTATATTTCAAAATGAAGATACTTTCACTGTACAATTCTGATCATTATCAAAATTAACAATATCCTTCAAAATCACATAATGGAAATCTTATTTATTACGTTTATTCGATTGGCGTTTATCCAAAATTTCTGCAGAATTATGTTGAGATAGCAAGCAGAAACAATTTTTTTATAAAGAGTTTACACCTTTTGCTAGTAGATGGAGGAATTCTAACAGAAATATATTTTGGCGCTTGATCAAATGATGCATAAGACCATCCAATTTGTAACAATACAAATTAATCCGTATCACATTTATCATTTTTAGTGGCTCCTAGGTTACAGCTTGCCTGTAAAACATAGGGGACCGCTCTTCCTTTCATGCTTGCTAGATGTCACACTACGTAGTGGCCAAACGGTTAGAGATATTAGAATGAAACCTTCACCATTGTGTTCAGCATCAAAAAGTAGGTGACCACATTCAAAAAATCAGACCTCTAGGACCACTCCCTGACCGGAAGTTGGGGAGTAAAAAGTGGTCGTGTCCGATAAAATTTTGTTTATAAAATTGTGTATATTCTTGGGGCCGCTTTGCTTTTGACACTGTCTAAATGAATTAATTATTTTGTTTTTGTTTTTTATTTTTAGAAAAAAAATTTCCAGTTTGTGAATGTGTAATTACACTTTACAAATAAATGAATATTTTTCCAGTTTGTATTGATTTACAACTTTAAAAAACGTAGTATATAACAAAGAAATTTAAAGAAAAGTACTCTTCAAGTTCATTCAGAAAGTTCTTTATTTAAAAGTAGAAACTCTGAAGTTAATTTGGTTCTAGTGTGTTCGATGGAAATAATTCAAAAAGGTGTTAGTTATGATGGCTTTCGCTATGTTTCAATATTTTTCAGGAAGACAAGAGATCTCTGAACGGAAAAAATAACTCTCAAGAGATAATCATCCTCTTGACAGATCACGTGTTCGTAATTGTAGCACAATGACTATTTTTCTGCAATTCCATCAAAATTGAGAACCAACGTTAAACTGTAGAGAAGAGAATTGGAGGCGAAGGAAAAGGAGAAAAAAATTCGCATTTAGAGAAGCTGATGAAGAAATATTGGAATCGGAAAAGATCTGCTGATGGCTTGAGGGGTAATGATAGAAGAGAGGATTGGAACAAAGAAGAGATAAAGAGATGGTAAACCGTAAAACCCGGGATAAAGAAAAAAAACTGGAATAGGAGGGGTTTATTGAGAAGAGAATTACTAAGCAGTATTAGCTCTGCACTGGATTCTATCTTAAATAAAAACGGAGAAGTAATGAATTACTTTTTTATGACGTTGTGGCATTCAGGTAATAAAAGAAAATTGCGAAATAAAATAGAGAACTAGCAGTTAATGTAAGCTCATGATGTAGCCGAATATTTTCTGTTTCTTAAGCGATTTTAAGATAAATAATACCTTAAGAGATGTAAAGATATTATTCGAATCTTCCTTAAGGATAAGATCTTTGTTGTCTGGGTATTTGATATCTAATTTTTTTTCGCTTCCAATTGTCAACCTTTTCGGAACTCATGGATTAAGTTCAAGCTTCATAATTCCTATTTTTATAAAGAAATTTACTTATATTCGAGAATGCGATATAAGAAAACCGAAAATATTTCAGAGATAGAAGAGATTTGAAATGGATTTAACAGATCTGATAAAATAAAAAAAAAATATTAAAACAGTTGTATTTTATTATATGTGAGCTGTTTATTTTGAAAGTGACCTAATCCATTTTTCAATTTTTTTTAAACTCTAGTAAAGTGGAATTTGCACACGTTACTACGGTTAACAAAAAAAATTGAAAAATGGACACAGGCCACTTTAAAAAAAAAAAAAAAGCTCACATAATCAGCGTTGATTCTGACTAAAATAGTTAGCTGTAAGCTAGTAGGCTTAGGAAGGAGATCTTTATGCCCTTAATGAGGTATATCAAATCAAGTGTATTAAAATAAAAAATTAAAGTATCCCACTATAGGGCTATGAAGGCCTTCGGGTCTCGGGAGATAAGGTTCCCGACGTTCCATGATCAGCGGGTCTAAGTTGAGGTCGGATGGTCAGCCTGACGCCAGCCCGCCCGCCTTTAACCTACGGGAACGAAACCCGGTACCCATTCTACAGAGGGATGGATAGACCATAAAACCCGTTTGGAGGAGAATGGAGCGTAGAAAATTCCCGTCCTACTTAAAACAAAATTTAAATTTTGATTCCTTATTCCAAAAGCGATTACCAGAGTCAACGATTACTTCAGCTCTATCTTGTTTTTTTAAATTTTGTCAGAATTCAATATTGAGTAACTTCTTCAATCTCTTTTGCCTTCAATATAGCACAGTTTCCCTGGATGAGTATTCAGAGAGGAATTTTTCTGCTTCTTTTCATTTGAAATTACCCATTTGAATTTGAGATCTTTAAAGCGATGTAATATGAATTCATTCAAATCCTAATTTTTTGAAATTTAATCTTAATTTTCTCCCGAGCAGATTAACGTTCCAATTATCATATTTGTTTGTTTTTTTTTTGTTATTTTACAAAACAAAACAAAAACACTTCACTGTTTTTTTTCCCTTCCAAGTTATAATGAGATGCAATAATTAAGGTATTTTACAAGCAAACTTTGCTTCCTTTGTAAACTTTGTTTACTTTGCTTCTCCCAGTATCCCAAAACATTAGATTTCTATTTTACACCTCTTTTTATCTTCCCTTTATTTTGTCCCCATCCTCTCTTTTTTTTTTCCCACTTCCCTTCCTGGATATCATTTAGGTCAACCGCTGGACGATCTCGAATCCCAATATTTCTTCCTTAGCTTCTCTAAGTGACAAATATTTTCTTGTTTTCCTTTTTTCGTCCCTCGAGCAGTGGCGTATTTAAGAGTAGCTATCGATTTTGATTCCTTCTCCAAAGATATAACATTACAGATGAGACTGTAATTTATAATTATAAATGTGCAAGACAGGTTCAACGAAAACTTATTCTTGTATCCCCTCTCCAAATCAAACAACTCTTCTAAAAGAAAAACATATTTTTGGAAAGTTTATTTCTCATTTCTTGACATGAAACTTGCATCTGATTTCAATTTTACTGTTTCTACTATATAGCTTCGGCCCCTGTGCAACATCAAGATAGGATTGATACCTTTGATTACCAAATGTGCATAATACATTTCAAATCTGTGAAAAATTGAGCATGTTTCAGGAACTATGAGGTAATGTATTCCTAAAAGTGCAGATTTCGCCTGAATCAACTTTTGAGATTTTAATTTGATCTGATATTACAGAAAAGATATTTTATAATATAAAATTCTTAACGTGTGCCAAATAACGTGTTGTTGAAGGTCCAGCCCGCACACAATGATTAAAAATTAAAACATTAAAATTTAAAGTTAAAAACACAAGTCTCTAGCTTTCGCCACTAGGGGGACATGGCTTCATCAGGAGAGATGGTTAGACAGTCCTTCAGCTCTTCTATTTAAACGAAACCGGACCAATGAAAATGATTGTATATTTCACTGGTCGCTGCAAACAGCAATGAGATCCAAGTGGAAGGCGGAGACATCTGGTGGCGATCACAAGCCGATGGATGAGCAGCTAATCCAAGCACGTGGAGTTGTTTATAAACATAGGCTCTTCTCATGATGGAATTGATCACAATCTAATGGTTTTTCACCCAGTGGAATATTTCCGAAACAGATGGCGTTTCACCTAATAGAAATAAAAATATATAAGATGAAACAGGAAAATGGAATTATAATATTATACTAAAAAAAAAAAAAAAAAAGTAAAATAAAATAAAAAAAAAAAATTTAATTTGTTTCGTTTCTCCTTTTTCTTTTCTTCTTTGGCAAGGAGTACTGTTTGATGTTGCGAATAGAAAGGCCATCATTATAACAGTCATCCAAGATCGAGATGATCACTGATTCTTTGCACCTTCTCAGGAACATGTTGGCAGCACTACAAAGGATCCTAGGATTATTAAAGTCAATACGGTGGCTGGTGCTGTTGCAGTGGCGTACCGTAGCATATGCTGTATCATCTCTATCCCGGGCCCAAATATGTTCATTCACCCTCTCCTCCAAAGCCCGACCGGTTTCGCCTATATATCTGCAGCCAAACCTGCTGCAGTGCAGAGCGTAAATTACACCCTTCCTATGCATGATATTCCTTTTTGGTTTGTGACTGTTAAACATGGACTGGGTCGTACGGTGGCAAGGGGACGTAATCTGAATACTAAATGGTTTGAGGAGCTTGGAAATAGCCGGGAACCATTCGGGGTGGTATCCCATCGAGATAAATCTTTTTTGCTGAACTACCCCCCTCTGGCAATCATTATTGTATATAGAAATCATTTTCCTTCTAATGACCAGTTAACAAATGCTGTCGGATATTCATTATCAGCCAATATTTTCTTAACAACACACAGTTCTTGTTGGAACAGTAACTGATTGCTGACATATTGTAGACGTTAATTCTTTCTTTGCCAATATTGAAATTTAAACCTTTCCTCAATAAATTTCTTTGAACTTCATTGAAACTATAAGAAGTTTCATTAATAAATCTTTGATCAATGTCAGTCTTTTGGTCATTTGTACCCCATTTCTTAACACTTAATTTAGCTAATTTAATACATATTGTAGAATTAACATCTACAATATGGCAACTAGATTTGAATCGCAAATACGGTTTATTGACAAGAAAGATGTTAGAAAAGACTTAAGAAAGAAAGTAGGAGCAGAATTAAACAGAATCAAGCAGCAAAAGTTCACCAAATGTGTTTTAAGCCCTATAGAGTCTATTGCCCTCGATGATATTATTAGAGCTACCAAAGAACACAACATTATGCTTACTACTGCTGATAAAGGGGGTGCAGTAATTGCCTTAAATAATGATACATATGAAGAGACTTGCATGCATTTTCTGAACAACACAAAAGGTTTGATAGGCAGCAAGAACACTGAGAAATTAACTATTTTTCGTATGAAGAAAATCATTAGAAGTTTGAACAATAATGGTATTATCGATGAAGACAACATGGAACACATTAACAGCTACAAGGTACTTCCCAAGTTCAAAGGTTTACCAAAAATCCACAAAGAATGGTTTTTATAAAATCAGACCCATTATTGCTTGTAGTAATACTTCAATAATGGGATTATCCAAAGTTATTGTCCAAGGCTTAACTAAATTGGTTTACAAATCCAAATTCTGTGTAAATAATAATATAAGCTTTATTAATGAACTCAAAAAAGTAAAATTACAAGGTGATGATTGTATGGTTTCCTTTGATGTTACCAGCCTATATACGGCTTTATCTTTAGATGTTATAAAAGATGCTATTAAATTTATTTATAAGTTAGATATTAATAAATGTAAGAAAGATCTAATACCATTCGATGTTTTGATGAGTATGATAGAAGCAATGTTTAGTATACAATGGTTTACATTTCAAGGAAAGGTCTTCTTGCAAAAGCATGGGTTATTTATGGGGCTTCCTTCTTCAGCTGTAATTGCTGAATTTGTCATGAATTACATAGAACAGCAAATTTGGAGTGAAGATACTGTTAATAATAATGTGTCATTTATGTGTAGATATGTTGATGATACGTTCATCGTTGTCAACAAACACTATATTAATCAAGTCCTGGATGTTTTCAATAGCATACACCAAGACATACAGTTCACTATCGAATTTGAAAATGAAGGAAGGATCCCTTTCCTCGACATCTTGATAATTAGAAATAATATGCAATTTGACACTACGGTATATAGAAAATCAACAAATGCCAACATTAAATTACACTTTTCTGCTGCTGGTCCAATTAAATATAAAGTTAACTCTTTATGTGTGGCAATCAAAAGAGCGATCAAAATTTGTAGAAAAAGGAATACTCTTGATTAATGAGTTACAAAATATCAGAAATATTTTCTTAGGTAATGGATACCCTTTGGGATTTATTAATAAATATATTGATAAGGTCTTAAAAGCTAGTAGAAATCAAAGGGTTGGAAGCAATGCTATTACTAGATATGTTTCCATTCCATTTGATGACAATTTTACTACTAAGTTAACTCCATTGTTAGGAAATGTCAACATAAAATTGGCTCATAAAGCCAAAAACACACTTGGTAGTATATTATGTTCAAATAAAATATCTATTAATAATAATGACAAGGTAGCGGCGGTGTATGGCATCGAATGTGAGGGAGGCGTAAAAACATGCAGATATATTGGTGAGACTAAAAGAAGGGTTGGTATCCGCATGAACGAGCACAGAACTGCCATCACAAATAATAACAAAAATTATCTTACTAATGTCCATCATAAGGCAACTGGCCACAAAATATTAACTAACAGTCCAGTTATTTATACTATTGAGAAAGATGATTATCTACGGAGTTTCACGAGTCGCTCATTATTAAATCCATGTCTATCCCTTGTTACAATATTGAGGTATCCATTCTTAACGCGCTCGAGTATGGTATTAAATAAGACATAATGTTGTCATTATCATTTAAGTTTCCTGTTTCATTGTTTTAATTGTATAATTTTTAATGATGTAACTTTAGCATTGTTTAACTTATTACTTTTCAAATTCTTTTGTTCCTTTGATATTCAAATAATTTACTCGGGACGAGTAGGTTCCGAAGTTTTATTTTCTGTTATAATCTGAAGATGGGAAATTATATTCCCGAAACATGTTATTAAATAGTCTTTTTGTTTGTTTCCTTGTGTATGTGGTCCACTTTCAACATTATTATATGGAAATACACATCATGAATAATGTTTATTCTACTATAATAATAATTGTAATTAAGAGAATATACTACATTTGTTTTTATTGAAAGATCGACTCGATTGATTATTTGCCTTAAACACAATCATAACTTGGTATATTCTCCTTAAGTTTAACAAAAAGTATCAATAACCGTTCCATTACTATGATGTTTAGGAAATTAATGAATAATAATGAAAATAATAATAATAGATATTAAAGTTTAAAGTGATGTTGAAAGTGTAAAATAGTGAAAAGTTTCTATAATACCCAGTGATAAAAGTGCGATAAAGTGCAATTTTTCTTTATTATTATTTCTAGTCCTATAAACGAAAGCTTTCAGGTTAAGCAGCTTATAAATGAATATTTTAAGATGAAACATTTAACTAAATTTCTATAAGTTTATAAAGTTAACTTGACCTTAAGATAACAGAATAAGGTCTTTTAAATGCAAAAATCTATTAGTATTTAAAAATTTAATTGAAATGAAAAAAAAAGGTAACATTCAACAATGAAGTATCTCATTGAGGTTTTCTTAGATTTTTTTCCTTTCACTGTCACACATTGTAAAACATTTGGAAATTACCACTGTTCAGTGTCTAGACTTTAAATCCTCTATCGTTCAAGAGGAAGCAACATAAAGCAATATTTTCTGGGAAATACATCATTAATATCTTTTGCGATGGTAAAAAAATAATTCAGTCGATTTTCTATCGCAATTGTTCATTAATTGATTTTTTTTTCTTTATATCAGAAATAGTCCAGTAACTATGTACATCAGAACGTGCATCAGATCGGGTAGTTCTGAAATTTAGCTGAGTTGTTTATGATGTTATCCCAATGTGAGATCCAATTTTTCGACCTCGAGCGCCGAACGCAACCTTGGCAAAAATCCAAAATACCGCTAAATTTTAAACCCTTCTTCAGGATTTGGCGATTTTAACCCTGAAGGACTATTGTTATGATAATAATGACTTAATACGTTTTTAAAGGAGACAAAATTTCCTACAGTTTGAGACCAGAACCATGTACATGAACCTAATAGTTTTCAAAATACAACATTGCAAAATTTAGTGAGTTTTGCGAACTCTACAATTGTTAGCAATAATGTGATGTTCTGTGGGAATTTCGACCTTGTAGGCTGATGTTCCTCAGAAAAACAATCAAATATGTGATAAAATAACACAAAGTAAATGAAATAATGATCCTTAAAACCTAATATTTGCAATTGACAGTGATAATAATAAAAAACAAAAGACAAGTAAGAACATTTTGCTCTCTTGGAAGGGCTCGGTTGCGCATCGGCGGTTTCTCCACTGGGAACGTCTGCAGTTGAAACATCGATGTCTTCCCAAAATACAGTCTCCAACATTTCGAAATCTGACAAATCGTCGCTTTCTGGGGAGTGCAAAACAACCTCAAGTGCGATGTCCGGCACATTGTCTCATGAGGACCGGCTGCAGTGGCTGCAGAAGACGAAAGAACACTTCAGCCCTGCCTTCCTTCTCCATTACACAGCTAATAATAGCCATTTGCGTTTGGACAATAAAAATGATTGACTTCAAGATTCTACACATCCCTCCTTTGCAAGCTGCAGTTAACCTCACCTACGTCTCTCAATGCAGTGAACTACCATTGCCTATATAAGACTGGCGTTTATGTATTTTATTTCTCTTTGCTTGAAAATGTTAGCCAAAGTGCTAATGAAATCGATAGCTGTAAAGTTTTATTGTATGTATAAATATTTTGTAATTTTGCTTAGTCTGTGCGTTGGCTGTAATTGTATTTATTTAAAAGTTATTTACGCACGTTAATTTTATTTTAATGTAAAGCCTTTTTAAATGTGTCTTGACTTCATTAAAAATTTTCACACAGATAATTATTAACTTTCCAGGTGCTTACAACAAAAATTATTTCAAAGTTACAATTTAGATCATGTGTGTATCACAGAGTTAGAAAAAAAAATCATTAAATGTTCAAAGCTTATAGAATATAAAAAATATCAATCATGGGTATATGTGTAGCAAATAAGTACAGATTTATCGTCTTTTATGAGTCCAATACATTCCTCGTTTTGGTAATATTTCCTACTGTGGCCATTTTACCTGATTACAGCCCATCTCGAAAAATCTTTTAATTATCAGTTTAATTAAAGAAGCATTGGGTGTCTGGAACGAGCTTAGAATAACTACAGCAAGCGATATATGAACAATAATCATCATTTGCATGCAAGGAAATAAAAGACAACAACACCAATAATATTATAATAACAACAATAATATAACAGATTCTCGATTCGTTGTCAAAACTCAAATGACGGGGTTCCCTGGGCTCTGTGATTACATTATCCTGCAAACTGTGGTAGCCATGTACACTTTCTACTTCATAGTTTGATATTCTAGCATTATCTTTTGGATACCTTTTCAATTAACGGCAGGTTGGCAATGTGGCCATATTACCAGCATTGGCCATATTTGCATCAACTACCTTATTACATTATAAATGCTTCATTTACGAAGTTATATTGTATATAATATTATACATATACAAGGTTATTCAAATTAAAGTATTCTTGCAGACCACTCTTGAGAGACAACCAATGTGTGAAATAACGTCAGACTTGGACTGTATACATTCCGGATCATGGGAAAAGATTTCTGCAATAAAACAAAACATTAGTTCAAAAAATGACCGACAGGGAAAATATAGTGCTGCAAGCGGCGCCAGTTCTCGAAATTTGCATAGCGAATATGTCTTAAAACATCGAATCAGGTATAAAATGAAATATGAGGCTGGTCGCAAACATTCTTCAACGAGCTGTATTTTCTCACGTTGCCGGAACATGCAATACTTTTTAAAGTTATTCTACCCGAATGGTGGAAACGATGCTGCAGCAATTCGCGATTACAGACGCCGCAAATCATTGCAGAAAGGTACAATGATAGCATGCACGTGGTTCATAGATTTGAGGAGACGGGTAGCTCAAGTCCGAGCAGGAAAAGGATATACCCAGGATACCTCAAATGGCTGAAGACGTTCCAACGAAAGTCGTTGAGCAATCACGTGAGAATATTGCAGATACGTGTAGTGCTCGTGCATAGCAAGACAGTAACGAACACAACAGTATGGAGATGTTTGCGTAAAGCATTCCATAACTATTACTATAAGCTCAACCACCTTCAAGTGTTGCAACCTGGCAATGGCGACATCCGAGAAATGTTTCCTTTGATTTTCCTGCAGCTCATGCAGATGAAAAAAGGATTTATCCTGGAGCATCCTGTGGAGTGATGAAGCTTATTCTCCTGTTTGTGCAAAAGTGAACACGCAGAAGTGTCGCATCTGGGCTACAGAGAATCCTCGTCAGTTTCAATAGATTCCCTTACATTCACCCAAGGTAACAATATGGTTGACAGCAATATTTCTGATCGGTCCGTTTATCTTCGAAAAATGGTTACCGCAACTCGTTATCGGGACATGTTCCACAGTTCCTTATCCCGCACCTCCATCCGCAACTCAAAGAGGATGCCTCAACACGACAAGATGGAGCACCTTTCCGTATAGAACGTCATGTTCAACGGTTGCTGCGGCAATATTTCACAGAGTATAGAATCATCAGTCGAGCATTCTGTACAAGATCGAAACCACGCTCACCAGACCTTAATTCCTGTGATGTTTGACTTTAAGAGTTACCCCAAAATCATGGTTTATCGGGGCAACATTCCTTACCTGGCGGATTTAAAGACAGACTCTCTAAACATCTCTACAGATCAATTGCATCGAACATACTGTCACTTGGTTTCAACTTTTGGTCCTGCAAAACGGTCAACACATTGAATATTGCCCCTGATTATCCTTGACAGCTCCCTGCAGCCTCAGTCAGCTCTCGGTTTTATTAACATAAAATTTTACATAACGTCAAATGTTATTAAACACTTTTACAATAAAAGGAATAAAAATTACTCGATAACATTTGGTATGCCATTGTTTTATGTTCCTTTCCCGTTCACACATCCAGTTCTTGTACTGTTGTAATTGGTACCGTCAGGCAGCGCATATTTTCTGCTGTCGTCATTTTTTGAACCATTTTTAGTATTATTATTGCAAAAACCTTTTTCCACAGATCTGGAAGGTACACAGTCTACGATTGATGTTGTTGCGCCCATTGGTTCTCTCTCCAGAGTGCTCTGCATAGAGATACTTTAATTTGAATAACCTTGTACTACGATTGCATAGGACTGCATGCATTCTGAAGTTAAAAAAAAGGGCAGTGCTACGACTTCCAGACATTTTCAAGGCATCAGTGAGGAACCTAAAGTGATGTAACTACGGGTTTCTCTGAACTGAAAATAAGGGAAGCTTGTATAAAAATAGCATCAAGAAATTAAAGCAACAATAGATATTCAAAATAAATCGAAAATGAAAAAGACCAACAACTGTTTAAAATGAGAGGTAAGATATAAGAATTAAATCAAATTGCAGGAAGGTAATCAAATTGTAGAAATTAAGTAAGTTAACTAAAAAGAATGAAATAAAGTAAATTATTAAAATTACAAAAAAAACTCGAAAAATGAAAGTAGCCTAAATAACCCTGGAAATACTAGGAATACGTTCAGATATCTCTGACATTAGCGTTGGGGATGGATTTTGAGAAATGAGAGGGGAACCAGGAACCGAAAAACAGCGTTCACATAAGTTAGATCCTAAATTGACCTTGTACTAACTAATCAATGATGTAGAAGATGGTTACAAATTATCACAATTAAATACAGTAAAACCTCGCAAATCCGGCCTAATTTGGCGCCCAGTAGGCCGGATTTCAGAAAAGCCGGAAGCCGAACTACCGAGTGTTCTTAAAATAACTCAATAGCTCAATTTTTGTGAAGACATAATGCCAGGTTTAATTAATTTAACCCCATTTTCATAATTTTGCACTAAAATGTTTATTAAAAACAATACAAATGTGCTTTTTCCGACAACAAGCTCTAGTGATATTTGTTTTGCAGATTCCCCTGCAACCAATCTCCTTAACGCATTAAGCTTCTGTTTCATAGTGACAAAGTTTTTCTTTCTTTTTTCACTCATAATGAATACACGCGGATAGGGAAACAAAATAGGGAAACGAATTTTGTTATTAAAAATAAATTTTTTACTCAGGACCAGGCCGGATTACCGTGGGGGCCGGATTACCGAAGGCCGGATTTGAGAGGTTTTACTGTAATATGAAAAAAAAATTAATGTAAATGTAAATCATTTCTAACAATAAAAGCATTAAGTGAATAAGCATAATATAAAAAGAACGCTATCGTCTACAAATGTACTATAGCGAAATTAGTATGCTAACCTTCTTAAAAAGAACCTACATTTTAAAAACGGAACCAGTGAGAGAAGGCATATAAATATAGAAACTAAAATCATCTTGAAAACTTTTGAATTTCGATTTAAAAGAATTATAAACGAAACATAAGTAAACAGATTAGTAACTTTGCCAGAGCAGTAAGATGCCTTTGGTTAGATTTTTCCCCCTTCCATTATTTTAATTGTATTACGAATAGACGTTACTTTTTTTTTTTCCTTCATGAGACTGTAGAAAAAGAAAAGTCCTCCAATCGATTTCTCGAAGAAAGCTTATTTGGGAAATGTTACAGATGTCTGAAGGAGTACAATAAGCGAAGGAACAAGAAATCAATCATGTGATTTATTTCAGCCAATGAATAAACGTCATTTTTTTCCCGCCCTCAGAGGAACATTTTGCCACTTACAAAAACTGATTGAACGAATCTTTTTTGTTTCCCCGTTTTGTTCTTTATTTTTTTTGTATTGAATCATTAAAAGGTAAGTTTGGGAACTTGTTAAAAACTTTTCCTTTCAATTT
>JAFIDM010003189.1:30192846-30219994 GCA_023159025.1 Thereuonema tuberculata | reverse complement strand
ACTTTCTTGTTCAAGCAAAACTACGATTTCCACCTAGATGGCATAAGCAGAAGATAAACATTATAACAGAACCAGAACAAAAATATAAAGTAAATTTATTCCAAGATGACAGCATCAAGTGGTTGTATACTAGAAGAATAGAACAAGAAATGGATAAAATTTCAGAAGATAGTGATATTGAGAAAGAATGGGAAAACTTGAAATTGATTTTAAAATCAGCAGCTAATGAGGCATTAGGAACATTTAAGAGCAAAACAGCAAAGAGAAGATACCTAAAAATATGGGATAATGAAATTAAAGAATTAATCAACCAGAAAAACACATCATATAAAAAATATTTGAACACTAAGAAAGTTGAAGATGAAATTGAATATAAAAGATGTCGAGCAGTGGCAAAAAGAGAAATTAGAAAGAGATATAGAGAATTCTGGATAAAATTCATATCACATTTAGAATCAGATTTATACAAAACAAAACCAAATGCATTTAAAATATTGAAATATATGAACCAAGACATTAAAGAATCTGTAAATCTTAATTGTGGAATAACTAAAGAACAATTTTTAAATTATTATGAAAGACTTTGGTATAATATTAACTGTTCTGAAAAGATAGTAGAGACCAACAACTTAACTGTAGAAGAACTGTCAATGGAAGAATTAATTGAAGGTTTGAAGAAGACAAAAAATGGAAAAGCAACTGGAGAAGATGGCATAAATTCAGAATTGTAAGAATATGCTGGTGAAAAATTTCACCAAAGGTTACTAAATTTTTTAAACAATATTTATGCACAAGCCTGTATACCAAATGAATGGAGAAGGAGTACTGTACTACCGATTTTCAAAAAAGGAGATAAACGAAATTTAGATAATTACAGAGGAATTAATTTATTAAATACTTGTTATAAAATATATGCAAGAATTTTGAATGGAAGATTAAAACAAGAGGGCGAAATGTTCCTTCTAGAGTGCCAGAATGGTTTCCGGGGGGGAAGATCTTGTATAGATGCAGCCTTCTCCATCAAACTATTGCTTGAAAAAAGACGAGAATACAATCTAGAAACACATTTCGCTTTTATAGATTATACCAAAGCTTTTGATACGATCAATAGATCTAAACTCATTGAAATCTTACAAGAAAGAAATATTCCAAACATCCTTCTTCAAAACATTTGTAATATTTATACAAATAACACAATGAACATTAAACTCAATAAAGCTAGATCTGACTATAGAGCCATAAATCAAGGAGTACGACAAGGTTGCCCTTTATCTCCAACTCTTTTCAATATATATATATTGATGAAATAATACGTCTTTGGAATAAAGATTATAAATTTGGAATCCAAACTTCAAACAATACAAGAATAAACACTGTTCTCTTTGCTGATGATCAAATATTAATTGCTAATTCTGAAGATAATCTTCAAAGAGGTTTATTTAAATTAAACGAAATCATAAAAAAATTTAACATGAAAAATATCATCTAATAAAACCAAAATAATGGCATTTAAAGGTGTTTATCCAATCAGAAGCAAAATTGTAATTGAAAACATGATTTTAGAACAAGTTAATTCTTTCTCATATTTAGGGTGCAACATCTCTTATGAAGGAGAGATTGATATAAACAAAAAAATTACAAAATTTTTACAAATATTAGGATTGCTGAACTCCATTTTAAAACCCAATTTAGTCCAAAAACATTCCAGAATAAAATTATATAAAACTCTACCAACTCTCCTCTATGGTAGTGAAATTTGGATTCTCAAAAAAAAAGATATCAGTAGATTAAAAACGGCCGAAATGAGATTCTTAAGACGAACAGCAGGGTATACTTTATTGGATCACAAAAGGAATGAGGAGATACTCCAAGAACTAAATCTACAATCAATAGAGGAGAAGATTTCCACATATAGAAATAGATGGTTACAACATGTCTCCAGAATGACACCAAATAGAATACCCTATGAATTACTTCACTACAAACCTCAGGGAAAAAGACGCCCTGGACGCCCACAGAAACGCCTTCTGGACCCTGTGTAGCTGGAACCGAAACGGGTCAACACTGACCTAATTTCGTGTCTGGAATATGATGATGATGATGATAAAAGCTAGATAAATGGAACGTAGCGTATTTCATTAGTCTACTAACTGCATCTTATCCTGAAAATTTGTACTCTCTAGTATTATTTGGGCCGAAGCATTGAGGGTACGACGTATTTCAGATCTTAATAAAATCCAAAGTATAAAAGCTAGATAAATGAAACTTAGCGTATTTCAATAGTATGGTAACTGCATGTTATCCTGAAATTTGAACTCTCTAGTATTATCCAGGCCGAAGCTATGAGGATTCGATAATACATAACCAGAACCCCCCCCCTTTATGAGGGGTTGGAGGGTGAAAGTTACGAATTTCTAATTTTTGTTGTTGTTTGTGTGCTATTCCTAGCCTGCATACCAAATTTCTGCTTTCTAGGATTTCAGGAAGTACCCTAGAGGTTTTGATGATCATGAGTCAGTCAGTCAGTCAGTGAGTGAATCAGTGACGGAATCGACGTATTTTTGGTATTAATAAAATCTAGAGTATAAAAGCTAAATAAATGAAACTTATTTCATTAGTCTGCTAACTGCATCTTATCCTGAAAATTGGAGCTCTCTAGTATTATCCAGACCGAATCTATGAGGGTTCGAAAATACGACGAAACGCTTCCAGAAAAGGTACGTAGTGCCCTTCCTGCCTTCGGGTCACTGCCGTGCCCCCCAGATAAACAAAGTTATACATAAAAATGTTAAAAAAAAAATACACAAAAAACGAAAAAAAAAACAAAAAACCCTTAAATATTTAATTGTATTGGGATTAAGTTCAAACACTAATAAACTTGAAAGTAAATTCAAAGTAAATTTTGCGTATTTATTAAGTTATGACGCAGTGTTGTGGCAACGGAAAAATTAAAAAAATATTAATATAAGCAAATGTTTACAAATGTCATGATAAATGGGCATATTTCATCCCTTAACTTCCTTTTAATGTTGGCAATAAATCACTGATTTGTGGAAGGATACAGGGTCGCCTCATTCGAGTGGTTAGGTCCAATCTCGAGTTGATGCCAACTTTAATCAATGCAATGTGTGCCAGGTTTTTTTTTTCAATTTCTTTCTACTTTTTAGTTATTAAATGTGATGATTATCAGATAAGATAAAAATTGATACTACAATAGAACCAATATAGGCTGCATCGTCAAGAAACCTTACTTTTTATTTAATTTAGTAATTAATATATCAAAAGTTGAAAGCATGAAAAAGCGACATTTTTAATTATTAAATAAACCACAACTTGATATAAGAATTACTTCAATCTATTAGAATAAGTGTTAGTGAACTTTTTTCCATTCAAAAATTTCAGAAAAAGAAACCAATAAAAATAAGTATTTATTATTATGTTTGCAATTTTCTTGAATTTGAGTGCCATCTCAAATTTACATTCCAATATACTTCTCCCTTGTCTATTCCAACATTGAAAATGAGTTTGACCTAAATGACAACTTCTCATCAACTTTCAAATTGAAATGAGACCAAAAAAAAACCGAATGGACAACAAGACTGAGAGATTATCAACGCTCATATGTTAAAAGAATGTGAAATATATCTTATGCTTTCAGTCTTGGAAAAAAAAAACCCTGAAAATAACGAGAACAAATTAATATTATCTACAAATACTGGAAAATGAAAAAAAAATAATGCTAAAGAATTTTACAAAAAATTATTACTGCGCATAGGAAGCATGCGATGTCTCACTATTCCATTTGAACATTTTTGTCTTTTGCTTATCTGTCTGTCTGTTGATGAGTTAAAAAGGCTGATTGAATTTCCATCTAATTTATTAATGTGGCTTACTTAAAATTATAAGCGTATATTTAGTTTTCAATCATTTCAAAACCACCCCGAAATCCTTTCCTTAAACGAAGATTTCTTTAAATGGGTAGTCCCCGAAACACTGTCCTAGTGTTGCATGTTCTCCACTACGCTGAGCGTACAGCAACTAATATTTAAAACTACATACTTCTTTATGAATACATTTAGGATCTAAACATTTTTTAAAATTGTGTTATAAAATTTTCTATTATAACAATTGCTGAAAAAAAAATACATAACATACAAACTCGTACAAACTATCCATTTGTTTATTTTTATCTACTTGAATGCGTATCTCGGTCCATTTCTGTATTTGTCTAATGCTGGGCGAACACGTAGCAATTTGCGGCAATATTGTGGGACAATATTGCCCAATTTTATTGCTGACAATCGTTTGCAGCAATAAAAAGGAACAATATTGCCCAATATTGCCCATTTCGTATTGTCGGTACAAAAGGAACAATATTGCTGGAACAATATTGTCGAGAAATATTGCTGGTTCGCGAGCGAATCACATGAACGGATGAGATCACGTGACAATGGTGACGTCGAAGGAAGGCGGGACTTTGAAAATCGGAAAATCACTCACTCACGCCGACCATTTTTGTTGAGAAAGAAAGCTTAAAATCAGCAAAATGGGTCGGCCCAAAAACGATAATTCAAACAACAACATGTTGTCAATTGATAATGAAAGAATCGTAATTGATTTCTACCGCGGTAAGGCGTTTAATACTAGATCGATTCAGTACGTTCGTAACAAGTTTAGGCTTAACCACAAGTACGCTTAAACTCAATCGCTCCCATTTTATTCGCAAATAAATTGTATAAATAAAACCGATGTCGTACAATTGCTGGGAATATTGTCCCCACTGCACCTATGCTGTGCTCGTGTGGTGTGTTTATTAGGCGTTCTCACTGAGTGTGTAATGACAACTTGCGAAACCTGCAGAGCAATATCAGTGAAAAAGAAAGTTGATGAAAAGAAAAAGGATATTTGTCACTGACAAAATAATAAACTAAGCATCAGCTTATTCTCACTTTAGGAAATTTCTCGCTAAGAGAAATGAAATATTGTGAAGAATAAAGTAGATGTTTTGGATTATACTAGGAAGTTGTTTTTTATATTATAAATACATTTTTGAAGTTATCAACAATTTTAAGTATAAGCTTAACGGTCCTTTACGTAGTAAGAACTGAGCATGCAGCGGAGGGATAAAGAATAAAATATTTTAAGTTGGTCCAAAAATAAGCATCTTACTAAATTTTGAAGTGAGTTGAATCTTAAATAAGCTTCTAAGGGACTATTAATCACTGAAAAAACAAATGAAGACATTTGATAATCGTGTTGAAATTGGCCAAATTAGACCAAAATACATTTGAAACTGTACCGTCGATCACTAGTCAAATATCAATATATCCTGTGTTCCAGTGAGTATCCAGAGAGTTTCATAATTTAAATTTTTAAAGTATTTTCTCATGTTGCCAATTAAAGCCAAAAGTTTTCCGAAAACTCAAAACTCTTCATTTCAAATCAATAAAACAATTATTGTTAAAATCACAGACAGTATGTATACATTTTGTTGTATTCACGGACAGTATGTATACAAATTGTTACTGATGAAATTGTGATTGTATAAGAATTTTTGAGGAAGAGGGATATATTTTCTTGCCCTCCCATCACCAAAAGAAGTTTTCTTGCTAAAAGAAAACGAAATATAGTAATTAAATATAGAATGTAATAGAAGTTTATCGATGTTTGTTATTGATTTAAAGCCAAAAGGGTTTGTCAAACCGTTATTATCGTAAATATCTATAAAGTCAAATAAATTATCAATGCGTAACACAATGAATGAATTTCAGTGTTGAAATGGACATAGTCAAGGAAATGGCTGTGATTTATTTCTGGATTAAGGGTACTTTAACTTGAAGATTTCTCCTTCTTCCTCCTTCTTCCTCTTGCTTTTCTTCTGCGTCTTCCTTCCTTCCTTTCGACTATGATCTTCTACTTCCATAGTTATTTCTCATTCCTATCTGTTCTAGATCCTATGTCTACTTCAATATATTATGTTTGCCATCTTTGCCTTTTGTTTTAGCGTGGAACGGCTACATTCCTCCTCAGAAATTTATGGGAGGAAACATAATTAAATGTTTTGTCTCTTAGGTTCAATTTCAACCAGAAACTACAGACTTAGCCATGTGAATAACGCTTACAGATAGACTAAGTGGAGAGCATCTCAAAACTAGCCAATCGTGTTCATGGAAAAGTTTATCCTGAGTTAGATCGTCTTACTAATGAAATAATGATGCACCGAGTGGCCGTAATTAAAGAGGTGTTTATAGCCCAATACCAAAAAACATATTGGACCAAACTCCATCAAATTTGATATGAACACTATTTAGACCATGGGAGTTTTGATTTCTTCAGAAAAAAGAAATGGTTCAAAATTTCGCCACAAGGAAATAAGCAGATTGCAATAAACTGATGTAATAAATTGAAGGATAGAAAAAGATGAAAACGAACAGCGTGTGTTAGGTCTGACTGATTTACTATGGTTGCTCAATGGTGTAACTTTGATGTAAACCTTCGCTCTGTTAAATTTTCAGGATTGTGCTTTGTTGGTGAAACTTTACTACAAAAAAAAAAACATTGCTTCTACCTTATTTCGGGAATATCGGAGATTGAATATCGAAGAATTTAAGAAAAGGCCTAACGACAATAACAAATTTGCGATAAATGATTTTACGATTTGAAAATACGGGATCGTTACAAGCAGTGTCACGACAAGGATTGAAACAGACATCAAACCCATCAACTCGAAACAGTTGCAACTGCTGCACTGGAACCATTTTACTATTTCGTTCATCATCGGTCTGTACTTTTTGAAGAAAGAACACTAAACGATTCCGTGGCTTGCGCCGTCAATGCTGTGTGATACAACGAAAGCTGCTTGATTTTGCTATTCCACAACCTCAACAGCGTGAATGCTTCGGGTCCACCATATTTATGCAGGATAGAGCACACCTTCACATTGGATTGGGTGTACACCAAGTCTTACGATATCATTTCGCGAAGACAGAATAATGAATCGAGCGTTTCCTACTTGTTGGCCAGCCCGATCGCCTGATCTCACTGGCTGCGACTTTTGAATATGAAATATTTGAAAGCGTGATGTACCAAGGAGGCGAAAATAACTTGAGAAAAAAATGGCTGGCAAAAGTGTCGTTTTGCTTATCGATTGCATGTGTCTAGTTTCTTTAACTGTAGCTTCCCTCCATAATCGCATTTCGTGTTATTTTTCAAATTCTTTTATTTACTTTCTTTATTCATTTCTGATTCTGCATATTAAATGAAATTGTTAATTTATTACTTAGAATGTTTTGCGAGTTATTGTACTGACGTGCAGTTATGAAAAGAACTGTTTATTTTCAATGAAAGTTAATTTATTTTTGACATTTTTTGAATTCAAACAGAGAACGCGTGAATCGAAGAGTAGGCAGCACCTTTCTGACAAAACAGATGTGGATTTTCTCTTCATAATTCCCAGATCAAAACTGTCCAGTAAATTTTGATGTTCAGCGTCTTTTCTTAAAGAGTGTGTTGAAAGCAGACCCTTCTGTAAATTTCTATGGTAATAGAAATTGTTAAAGTGAATAATTTGCAATTTGTTTTCCCAAATCAAATTTTAGAAATTGATAACAAAAGTTTAGTTGAACTATAAAAATGAAGGAGCATAACTAAAGTTTTGTTATTGAATAACGGCAATGGGCTAGTGTTCATAATTTATCATTGAATGTAAAATAATGCAAGCGTGCAAGAACTGTAACGAATCAACGTGGACTACAATCACAATATGAAGAATTTCAGTGTTGTGATGTTATCGTTGATGTTATCGTTCAGTGTTGTGATGTTGTAAGGGAATTATTTTAAATTATTGATGAATCATAAAAAAAAATGATAAACAAAGGGACGGAACGATCTGTTCCAGTTATCAAGTTTTTTGTTTGTTGTTGGGTGACGATTGCTGTTCTTATAGTGTTATATACCGGAAGATGGATATGAACCCAAGAAGAGTGGTTATGCTGATGAGAATTGCGTTCGTCAGGAAGATCGTAAGATATAAATTTCTTCTGAATGATATGTTGGCTAAGAAATATTAACGTAGTCGACATATTGGGACAACAATCCTTGTTTAGCTTATTTTGCTGGAAAGGAACAAGGATGGATAGTGTTAGCCATGGAAAAACGCTGGAATGGAACATCGGAAGCCATGTCGTATGATTTTGGAGAAACTCATGATGGAACAACAATACATGTGAAATCGTAGTATGGAATCAGGACCACAAGATGATAAGCATTTCATTTGTAGCTGCTTCAGAAATTGTAAGTATAATTTACTTTAAATTATTTCGAAAATTGGGCAAGATCTTATCATCGAATACGTGGATAACGTGGAAACGTAGGATTTCAATTTATACGGAAGTGTAAAGCTTTGAGATTTTAGTTAGAAAACGAACTGATGTTTTGTGAAATGAACTTTGAACAAAACTGCTAATTTTGTTTGTTTATAAGGAAAATAATTTTCACAAAAAACTCTAGTTGAACTTATGCTAGGATCATTAATGATGATCTTACATAGTTAGTATAGTTATTATAACTGATATATACGTTAACAGTAATAATTCGAACATTAGATGTAATTATATATAGTGTTAATGTTTTAATACTTTGTGTACTTAAGAAAGATTAACATAGTTACAATGTTTGCAAGTATGTATTGAATTTTAATATGTTACAGTTTTGTGAATAATTCAATATTTGCTAAATTTAATTGGAACTGAATTAATGTTTATTGACATAGACTGTTGAATATTTTAAGTCCATGATGTCACTTGCATATTAATTATAAAATACAAGTACCATCGCATTCAATTATATCTTCTAATTCGAATTATTTATTAGTGGAGAATATTTTAAATATAATTTATTATTGAAACTAAATATTTCAAGTTCTCAGCTTGCCGCCGACACCTCGGAGACAGTTTAAATTCGGGTTAGCGATAACTTTCCAGAATTTTTCTTTATTTTCTTCACCTACAGACATCTTGAAGTGCACATACACAATGTTGATAATTTTCGTGCTTGGCTGTGGATTGCTTTGCCAGAAACACAATGGAAAACTTGTATTTTGACATTTATTTTCCAACTCCAGCCGAGAATCCATAGCTAACGCCATGATAAGTCTCACGACGGAGGGCAGGGCTTATGCACTGTAATAGACACACTAACCATGTATACTTCTCCCTGACCGTAGATTTTTCTTAGTTGGACAGGCAATAGTAACGCTAAAGAACCGAATAGCGTTGACCTTGAGGCGAATCACTGTAGATCTGTTTTGTTCTGCTGTACGAATTGCTCTTCACAGAATGCAGTTATTAGTACAGTTGCAAGGAAAACGTATTGAATCACATCTTTAAATGATGCCAAATAAAAATTACGGCTAAAGTCTAGTATCTGGCCCACCATCACGCATTGATACATAAGTTATGAGTTTGTTTACATTTTTTGGCGTGCTCCGGTGCGCAGGGATGAATGACGTCGTAGTTGTCATGGTGATATAGGGGTTTACTACACGTGACTTCCATTTCGAAAATGGCGTCGCTGATTGCAGTTGCTTACAATTCACGGAATTCATTGCTCATGGAACATTACAGGCTGATTTCTGTGATTTCATTTTTTCTGTGGGAATGCGAGATGGATGTAAGAATGATGTACTTGATGGTTTATGGGTGTTCGATTAATTGCCAAAGAAGATAAGTGTCGAAAGTGTGGAAACAGCATGTCGTTGCCATGAGATAGGCCTATTTCCATGTAATTTTTAATTTTTTTCAGTTTCAAATTTTGAGATTCAATGGTTATAAGTGTTGGCGCCTTCTAGCAATAACTTCTTCCCACTGACACCCTCTTTCAGCAAGGGGGTCGTTTTCTGTAAACTATACCAGGTCCTTATTCCAAAGTTAAAACATCCTACGTTAACTTCCGCTTCTGGAAAATAGTTCCGAGACCGCCATGTTTGATGACGCGAAAAGATAAAACCAAGAGCGGGGTGCCATTATCTAGACTTTTACCAAAATTACTATTGATAGTAAACTTTATTTATTAAGCCCAATTTTCTCTACCATTTTTTTTCCCTGATGGCGAAATTTTGAACTACTTTTTTTTCTTTAGAAATCAAAGCCTAATGGTCTAAATAGTTTTCACCCCAAATTTGGTGGAGTTTGGCCCAATAGGGTATCGGTAATTGGACTCTAAACACCTCCTCTTTAATTACGGCCACTCGATATTTAAATCACTTTATTCCCTTCATCATATTTAATCGAATCGATTATATCTGCAGTTCTTTACGAAAACTGCATAAAAACAATTACATTGACATATTTTTCAATAATCATCGTTCTATTCCTAAAGACTTTATATCGTTTTGAAGAACTGTATCTTGCTTCTTACAGTATTAATAGAAATTACATAATATATATTACTTAATTTTGCTATACCTTATCATTTAATTACTTTACCATCATTATTATAGCTTTAAAAAATATTTGAAATATTTTTTTTGCTATTCGTAATGTTGTAATTGAAAACATTTTAGCCTTGATTTTTATTAATATTAGCTGAATTTTGAATATATACGTAAAGCTTCTGTTATTTTTCTTTCCTTAGTCCATTTTTGATATTCTGATATTATTATCAGATATTTAAATGTACTCTACTATATCTGATCTTCTTTTTCATTTTTATAGAACCAATTGTTCAGCAATCTACGTATTTCTCGAAATGTAATGTTTGTTATATTGATTTTTTTTTACATTACTCCTGCAACATTTTAAGATGATGTGACAAGCATGATTACAGTCCTCGCGGCGTGAAATGATCCTTCCAGAATGCAACGCAGATGATAGATTTATCTTTCCTGGCCTGTCGGTCACATTCAAATATAAAACAAAATGGCGGTCGTTGGATTCACATTCAATATTTCGACGAGGAAAAGGTCTCAAAAAACAAGTAGGGAAATTATTCTTAACGTTGCTCGTCGATTTCAAGAAGATGTATGTGAGATTTTTGATATTTCCTATTTTTGATAATTGAGATTGATATTTTCTGCGGAGCTTTCGGCATTGATACTGGAGTAATTAGTCAATGAAAATGTGTTTGCGGACTCAACTCTCACCGCAACGATAATAGACAACATTACGACTATCGCATACTTTTAAGTTGTTGTTTGATTAAAAGAGTCACATTACATGTTCTCAAACATTTTGCATTTTCTATGGAACTTTTATCATTATAATTAATTTTTACAAATATTTTAATTTCTTTTCAGTTACAGAATAAAATTCTTGTTATTTGTTAAGTTTCTTTGTTCAAAAATATTTTGAACATTCTCTTCACATAATTTTGTATAATTTTTTTTTGATAATATTAGAATGGCCGGAATTATCATTTAGTAAATGTTTCTTTTTTTATAAGATAATTTTTTATAGGTCATCGCACTACATAGTTTCTTATGTGATTTATTTCCTTTTTTTTATAAAAATAATAAATCAAATTTTCGATATTGTAATCATATAGATGACCTAATAATAATATAGTTACGGACTGAAACACAATTTGAAATGGCTTTCGATAAATTTAATTTATCTACAGGTGATTCATAATGCACTGGAAAATTAGGCCTATAAAGAACGAACATCGAAATATTTTTCTGTCAAATTCGGTGTAAAAAGAAGTAAAATTGGGCATGGATTTCCGGATTGAATGTGCGATTCTGAGTCGGATGATAGGGTCCCCATTTCAGTCTTTTTTCTGCCCCTAAGAAAAAAAATGGTCTAGTTAGCACCCTTCAAAATCGGGAAGAGCAAGGAAAGGGAAGCGAGATTACAACAGGCTAAATTAAATGGAGTATTGACTCCATTGGGTTTATTTCAAACACAAGGAGCCCCTGAAGGGGGGAAATAATTAAAAACAAAGTGTAGCGAGTACTTCCAGTACTTTATGAATAACCCGGTATATAATTCAAATATAAAATTTGAACAAGAATGAGACAAAGAGTGATTTGGCATATTTAAATGAATTATTTTGTAAAAGAAAATAATAAATTAACAACCAAATTTTATCATAAAAAATAGAATCAAACATTTGCTAAATTTTTAATTCAGACCATTCTAATATTATAAAATGAATTATTATGCAAATTTACAGAATTAGTATTGTGCAATTTTCAATCATTATATTATTTCTTAAATGCTTTTACACAAGATCCACTGACCTGTAGTACTGCTTACATTAATGTACTATAGTTCTCTTGTAGAACTTATAGATTTAATATCTTTAATCTCAGTGCCCACCTTGTCGATTTATTTACATCGATGTATTTATATCCGTAGTTGTAGGTTTGACGCAAAACTGGTTTAACTTAATTGCAATTTGCAATAAAATAATCTTTTTACTGGTTACTACTGATTTAACATGTAATTGTTGATTAATATTTACTTAATTTCATTTTATTTACAATAGATGTCTAAAATTGAAATTACTTTACCTAAATCGTAAGAATCTGAGGATCCACCACAGGCTTCTTTGACTTCTCTCGCATGCCATCCGTTAGGATATACTATTAATCCCAAACTCATAAAAATACCTAAAAAGACAAAAGAATTATATCAGTAAAGCCTGTCATATTCTAATCATTTTAATTCAACGGAGTGAAATAAAGCCCCCCTCAAAAAAGAACAGAGATTTACCGATACTATTATGTAAGGACTATTTCCAGCATTGACCCAATTCTTCCCCGATTAGCATTTGCTGTCTCATGATATGGAACTTATTTTTCGTTATAATCAAAGGTAAAAGCGATCTACTAAAAAACATGTTTAAGATTTTCATTAGACATCCTAATTATTTAAGAATGGTGTTTTATACAAATGGAATTGTGCAAAAAACATTTTTTTTTCTTTATGTTGAACGAAAGTTGGATGATCACACACTAGATAAAGATTGACCTTTCAAATAAATGGTAATAATGGTAAATGTAATAATACATAAGTACAATTGTTATTTAAATATTACAAATAAATAAATGGCGATCAGAAGTTAAGATAAAGATAATCAACTATTATTATTATTATTTGGTGAAATGAAAATTAAATTTGTGATAAATGTTGGATATTATGGTGTGTATTGTTTATAAAAATGTGTGATCACAGGTACGAAAAATGCAATCAGGAGTGCTCAAGTGTTGAGAGTTGATTGTTGGAATGATGGTTGTGTTTATCCCTTAATGATTTTTTTTTTTTTTAAGTTCAAGATAAAAAGTACTGAACCATGAAGCAAGAAAACAGAAGATTGAATTATAATTGGTAATTATACCAACAGAGCTAGTGCAGTTAAATGAAATTTTCTTTTTTTTTTTGGAACCAAATGATTCTCAAATACGAAATAGAAACGGTTAAAACCTCACTTAACCTAACCTAATGTTAATTAAAAGGAAAACTTTTTTATTTCTTTTTTATTGCCAAACGAAACATCCATAAAAGGATCTTACGAATTTGCCTCCAGGTGGGGTTAGCTAAGTTCTTGCTTAGAAAATGTGTATCCGCCGTCCGCTAAAGAGTTCCAATGAAATCTCAAATTTTCTTAAAAACCTTAAAAAAAAAAAAAAAAAAAAAAAAACGGAGTTTTTGTTTGATTACATATCTAATACCTAATTCGAAAGCGTTTGTTTCCAAAAAAAAGAAGAAAATTCATCTTAATTTCAGTGTGTTTTGCACAACCTTATAATCTTCAATGCGATAAATGGATTTCACTTATATGTGCATTACTGTATTATATACTATTATTTCATTAGATCTTAATAATGAACTTATCACATGACATTTAAGATAAAACGATGTTATTGTATTACGACGTATTCAAGTGACTCTGGAAACTTGTTTGTACTGTTTGTACTAATAGTACAAAATCAATTCATCACTCTAAATGCTTACTTTTGTGCTTTTCTATTGATAGAGCCTTATGTGAAGCTGAATCCTAAAATCGAAAATTACAATTAAAGAATTAGTTAGAATAAAATACTTAATTGATTTTTTGAGGATAGGCCCAGTAAATACAATGAAATCCGAGCCAGGCTAAATCTATTCAAGATTTTAACTGATGACCTTGCCAATTTCGTTTTTGATAGTCCAAACCTCTCTGAATACAGATAGGACAAAATATAATAAGCAAACAACCGGACAAACAAACTGTGCTTAATATAGAGATGCTTGATTTTAATATTTCTTTTAAATCACAAATTTGTTATGGTAAAAGATAGCTAAGTTGGTATCTGTTGCTTTATTGTTTCGATGATAAATTAGATATTATGACTGATGCTGTTACTGAAAGAAATAGTTATCAGTTTCTTTAATAGCAGGTGTAATCTAGTTTCATTGACAACCTATTTAGGCTGAGCTACAAGTTTTTCATCAATTCGTGATTGTAATACGAAGCTTGTATTTAAGAATGAATTAATTTTATTAGAATAAAACTTTTATTTGTTTTTACAAATCTTAAAAACTTTGTTAATTTAAAAGAATTTACGAAACATTAAATTTTTTTTTTTTTTTTTTTTTTATTTATTTATATAATTTGAGTTTTTACAGTCCTACTAGGGAAATTTCCCTGTCAGTAGGTTCTGGAGTTTAATAGTTACAATCTGATTAATTTATGGTTGATAATATGATGCAATGTACATATAATCTACATATCTACAAAGTACAATCAATAAAATGCAAAATATTTAGGAACATTCACTCTAATATGAAGATGCAGACATGTGTATATGTCTCTGTGTATATGTATAATATACACACACAGGAGCGTAAATACACATATGTGCATGTTCAGACTTATATATATTACAGATATACATTAAAATTATGAAAGTTTAAGAATAAGACGATTATAAAAGTTAAGAATAAGAGGATATGTATTTAAATGTAAATTTAAAATAGTTACGTATCGTACGGATATACATTAATATCATAAAAGTTCAAGAATACGAGGATAAGTATTTAAGTATTACTACTCGCTACAACTTCCTGTTTGTTTTTTGTTTGTTTGTTTTTGTTTTTTTATAACCAATGCTATAGTTGGTTAGGTAGGTGCTTTTAAGGAAGTTCTAGAGAAGTTCTGTACAAAAGCGAGATATTTTCTGGAGTTTGGATTTTGCAGATATGTACTTATTTGAGCCATTTTATCTTGTTT
Source organism: Thereuonema tuberculata (assembly GCA_023159025.1). NCBI lineage: Eukaryota > Metazoa > Arthropoda > Chilopoda > Scutigeromorpha > Scutigeridae > Thereuonema > Thereuonema tuberculata. The sequence goes on along the minus strand of JAFIDM010003189.1, from coordinate 30,204,781 downwards.
TCTGTGATGTAATTAAAGAGTTTTCTTTTTAAGTCTTTAAAATTTCTTAGGTTGGTCAGATTTTTGTCAAATTGATTAAATATGTTTACTATTGTTTTACTTTTTAATCTTAATCCGTAGTTATTTCGGGGTTGTTCAAATTTTGGTTTATTACAGAAGTTGTTTCTGGTTGGATAGTGCGTTGTGCATTCGGTGTTATTTAGAAGAGTAAAATAGTTCTTTAGTGTAATTGTGTATATTATTTTTTGTCGTGGATATAATATTTTGTACTTTTTTAGGATATCAAGTTTTTCAGAGCGTGACATTTGCTTGAAATTAGGGAAGATTAGATTTAATATATTATCTATTGATTTGTCTATTAAGTCTATTTCGTTCTTGTTAGCATGTATCCAGTTAATTATGCCGTAGTTTATTGTTGAGTCAACAAAAGCTTTATAAATTAAGATTTTTGCTTTTAAAGGAAAAGAATTTTTGATTTTGTTGAAAATGTAAGTGTAAGTGTTGAGTTTTTTGAGTATTGAGATTATGTGAATATGCCATGTAAATTTATTGTCAATGTGAATACCAAGATATTTGTAATTGTTTATGTTTTCCAATACTTCACAGCTACAATTAACGGTTTGTTCATTGTCTTTGTGTAGACACTCAAATGTGTGTATTTTTAAGCTTGGTATGGTGCTTATGTTTTTGTTTTTAGTTTTGATTACCATGAATTTTGTTTTTGCTTGGTTTATTTCCATTTTGTAGTCATGGGTCCACTTGACAATTTGATCCAAGTCGTACTGCGTTCTTTGATGAATAGTCTCCATTTCATCGGAAGCATTTATTATTATGAAGTCGTCTGCGTAGGCAAACGCTTTGGAGTGTTTGAGTGTCGTGAATATTGTATTCGTATAAATTAAGAATAATAACGGACCAAGATTAGATCCTTGAGGGATTCCTGTTTTTAATTTGTAGAACTTACTTAGGTTGTTCTTAATGGATACCTTGAATTTTCTATTTTTTAAATAGTTACTTATCAATTTTTGTGCGCTACCTCGAATGCCATGTTTTTCTAATTCTTTTATCTTTAAATAGCAGTCTAATTCAGATCTATATCTGTTTACATAGAAAAGAAACATGTGGGATCTATACTTTTGTTACATTCAATTCGAAAAGTTGTGTACTGAACCTTAAATGCTTACTGTTTCATTAAATAAAAATAAATTTCAAATCCAACAAAATATTGCTTATTGCATAAACTTTCTAATTCTTGTTTGGATTCATATCAATATCTTTCAAACTGTTACTTTCCTTTTCATCTCGATCTCCGCCTTTTAGTAATACTCATTCTCAAAACTGATATCTAATCTAATCTAATATAATGACAAAAAAGCGAAAGCTTTCATAACTTAACTTCGTATAACTTAAATAAGAAATAAATAACTTGAAAAACTTAAACAATTTAGGTTAAGTTTTATGTTAAAGTAAACTTCTCTGAATTTTTTTGCAAAAAATGAAGAATTAACAAGTGAATATAATTTTGTGCTAAAGCATAAATTTAAGTGGGACCCATAATAATAAAAAAATTGAAATAATAATAAAAAAGGAAGTACATTCACGATTTAAAAAAAAAGTTAGGGGAAAAATAAAAAGAACGCTAGGAAAACAAGAACAAACAAAAAATCCACGCGAACATTAAGAAAAAAAGATTAAGAGAAGAAGAAAAAAAACAAAACGAAACAGTAGATATACTGTATGTATTCGATCCGACAGCATTCATCATATGAGTCCGAGAACTTACCGATCACGCTGTAGCTGGTTGTACTTCTGAAATTTAAGCTAAAAACGAGAATCCAATGAAAAGAATGCAAAATATTTCGAATGTGGGGGGCATTGGCCTCTAAAAATAGTCTATTCCTATGTTGTTTGGGTCTCTGAACACGATGATGAAATCCGTTTGTCGATCCGATCTTCTGTTCAGGAGTTGGTAAGAGGGTACAATGACAACAATGACAAATATCTCGAACATGCGGAGGAGGGGGCGTTGGCTCCTAAAAATACCCTATTCTTTTGTTGTTTGGTCCGTTTCTCGATTCGACCTTCCGTTCGGGAGTTGTTAGGGGTGGACAAACACGGACGGACGGACAGAAGAAACACAGTAGCTCGCTATCACAATAGCTCCCAAACAGGTCGCTAAAAAATAAATCCACTTTCGTTAATAACTGAAGGTAAGGATTTGCACTAGGAAAAACACGGCAATTTGAAATCTTAATTTCAGATATTTGCTAATTTTCTGTTATTCTCAAACAGTGATGATAATAATAGAATTACACGAACTCTTGTAATGGCAATTAATAAATCTCTTTCACTTTTTGTATGTCAACTTTTGAAAGTAAACAACAGTTAAATTCCAAAATACAAATCTATATAAAACGAATGAATAGAAAACAAATTTGTAGATTAAATAAAATTTCGTTCTATCATATTAGATTTCCTATTTTTTAAATTGATTTTTTTCGTAAGTTTACGATACGAAATACATCCCTACATGATCAGGGGTTGATATTTTTAACTTTCAACAACTTTTGATATTCCAATCAAAAGATGAGTTAATTATATGGAAACAGCCAAGAAATTCTTTATATTAAGTTTTACAATAACGCTACTCAAAAATTATTGCAGTTTTGAAATATGCTTTAAAAGTCATAATTATTTTGATTATATCTTTATAATCAAAACTTATTAGTAATGTTATCAACTCTGCTACTTTGATCTCTAAAAATAAATGAAAAAGGATTTATAATCTGTTATCTTATTAAATGTTGGAATTATGTAAAGGTAATTATATTGTGTGGTATATATTGACTTTGCTTTGTTATGAGAGAAATTTAATGAAGGAAGAGAGAAGCTTTCAGAGGTCAATGACTGGACAAAATATTCTCCCTTGCAAACGAAAATATGGTATGACTGAGAATAACAATGTATTTCTTCTCTGTTTGCCCATTTTATGCGCATCAAGATAAAAAAACTAGACTGATTTCCATCAAATTTGGTAAATTCCTTTTTTACTTTTATTTGCCAACTTAAACCAAATGCACAATCATTTTGATCTATATCCATTTCATTCCTCTTAAAAAGAGATATTTGTACGAGATTCATGCTAAAAGAGCTGAACGAATCTTTATATAGTTTGGTTCTTCTTCTTCTTTCTTCGTTTCCTGTCCAACTTACATTTATGAAGATTTCAATTGGCCTCTACGCCTTCCATCCCTCAAAAATGATCTTTCGCTAAAAGGGCTGAACTTCTTTAAAACTACTATGATTATTTGTGTTCTAGCTTAAGAATAATTAATCTCAGCTGATGGATGAATTCATGGAAAGAAAGACGCTTCTCGGAGAAGTCACACAACTACTCGACTAGAACACGTTTGGGATGCCTTAGGAAGGTAGATAGGAAAAAAAAATGTCTCTCTTCTCAGGGACCTACAGCTGCGATAACTATTCTCGAATAAAGGACCTCGCAACTGGATTTACCTGATTCTTAACAGGGATCTTAACAGGGATCAACGTTGTAAGATCTATTTAATTATTAGGGGAAATTATATTCTATTTAATGCAGTTTTCCCCCTTTTTCTGAATTGGTGACCTTGCAATAAATCTAATTATTTCATTAAAATTTTTATGTTGTTTATTTTTTTGTGTAATTTTTTAGTCTTCTGATAAGGATCAGAAGACTTATAATCCCGTTTTGTCTGTGGATATGTATCCCACAATGCAACGCACAAACAATCAAAACAATGCAATGTATAACAATGAAAAAAATGCAATGCACAACAATCAAAATAATCGCAACAATTATATTTTTTTATCAGAAGACGTTGCGCAGCATTGTGATTGGTTTACTAATCGCTTTCCCTACCTTGTTATGCTTTACGTTACCATAATTAACATTTACTTTATAAAATTTGGTGCAATAACTTTTCATTCTTTCAGCAAATTTTGAACATTTCTAAGTTTTCATTCATCTCTTCCATTTTGCACATAAGTGTGTACTAATCCCATAGACGAAACACGAATAGATATTTTTTATTACTATTTTTATCCTACCTCAGAAAAAGAACCGGCTGTTAAAGTACTCTACAATTATTGCAGATTTTAAATGTGCTTTAAAAGCCATCGTTATTTTAATAGCACACTTTAATAAACAAAACTTATTAGTAATATCATCAACTCCGTTACTTTATGATCTCTGAAAATAAATGAACAATTTAACTTGGAAAAGTAGAAGGCCCAATTAACACCACTTCTGAATACAAATTAATATTCGTGACTTTCCACTCAACTTTGTGAAAATGCAATTTACTGAAAGTTTGGCCAATCTGTACGGCCATTAAATCGATTTTGGTAATAAAACTTATCAAATTGACCGAGTCATCAAACATCAATCGAATCTACTGGGTGCAATGAAAATGTTGCTGTAAGCAATAGTAAATATTATAATGTTGTCGTGTGATTGTTGCCCATATTTAACAAACAATTACATTTCTAACTAATTTCAAAAATCAAAATCAAAGTGCCAGGGGGGCCAAAAGAAAGCGCAGACACATGCTTCATTGGCCAATATTCAAACATTAGCTATGACTACAAAGTTTTCAATTTGGTCGAATAAATTCTGTAATTAACTATCAAAAATTAATTCCAAGCATTTCATTAAGTACTGATGTCACTTCTCACTTACTCTGATTTCTTAAAATCATCGCGTAAAATTAAAACTGAATTCTCTATTATTGTCTTTAAATTTTGTAGCTTTAAGGTAATCCGTGGCTTTCCTGTAGATTTCAAAACATCTTTGTGCCGTAAATCACCCCAATAAAATCTTGTTAAAAAAAATACAATAATGATGAAAAAAGAAAACAAAAATTATTAAAATTTTTATTGCTTAAAATTTGCTGTATTCTATTATTTCAGCTGTTACAGGGTTTGTTCAGTTCGACCGTCGATAAGTCTCTCAAACCTTATTTGTGGAAAGACTGGAAAATTTTTAGACCCTAAACATTTAATAAGTTTGAAAGTACTGATTTAATGGCATCAAGGTTGCTAAATATACTATTAAATGTAAACTGCACTTTGTAAAGCTGATTTTACCTTACCTTCCAAATACCAATGATCATAGCCCGAATTCAACACTATCTAGAGCGATATGTAGCAGTCCAAATTTTAAAGAATTCAGTGAAGCCGATTTAGAAAGATTTTTTGATAGCAATTTTGAAGATGTAAATGAGATGGAAACCTAAATGAAGGTGCCTATGTTTTAAGTTGCCATAAAGAAGTACATCCATTCGGCAGTTACAGCATGATGCGCTATTGAAACTGATAAAACATCAACAGACAACAAAACTAATGTTCAAGTGGCATAGTAAGACTTCGAAGGGTTCAAATTTCTTAGTCAATTTCCGATTTATTAAGCAAAAGAAACATGTTTTATAAAACCTGTTACGGTTTTTTTTTAAGTTTCCTTATTTTATTTTTCTTCTCCTACTTTCTATGACGCAATTCTGTGTGGTTATGTCGCTTAGTTGGGGAAAAGTGACCTTTGCCTTGTTTATTTTTTTCGCAGGATCCGCCATGTTTTTTTATCTCTTCTCCTTGATTTCTAATTGATCGTAAAATGGCAGGTTTTCCACATTAAAACTTTTTATTTAGTATTTTTTTTTATATATTCTTGAACCCTACCACCTTATGTAACCTTTATAATTGTTATCTATAAATGATGATATATATTATTATATGTAATTTTGCTGTATTTTGAACGAATTGTTGTGCTGCGAAAAGGTGTAGCCATTTTGTTTTTATACGGGGATTATATGATGTCATTTTGGGGTTTCAAGTCACCCCTTATTTCTTGAAGGGCCATTGGTAAAACGTTGTTTACGTCACCATCCCTATGAGATGCATTCTTGAAACTTCAGAGTCACTTCTCACGATGTAGCCGGACGAGACGCACGTATTTTTCTTCCGTCTTGGAAGGGCGGAGAAGCTGTTAGGACAAAAACAGCTTTGTTCTTCTTTTCTACCTATACACCGTTAATGGCAAGACTTGTATCTCATCCTGTGGTGCACATATTTCTGGATACTTTTGAGATATGTGCTTCTTGATATGAAGTCGGCTTATTGGATATCTGTGAGGTATTAAGAAAGGCCATATACCCTCAGGATAGTTCAATTGTAGTGAGCAGCCATCGTTATTAAGAAACGTTCGTGTAGTGCAAAAGAATGTGCTGTTCGCCATTTGTATTTGTGGATACTTTGACATGAACAGTGAATGTTGTCGGAGCTATCCTAGATTTTGTGCCAGTATAAACAAGACAGATCGTCGAAATTGTGAGTAACATTTCTTTTGGAAAGTTAAATCAAGGAGTGAACTCTTCAGACATACTCTATGGTCAGAAAGTCTGTTTCATAAGCAATTTTCGATCAGACTCTGCTTATAAAGTGACTCAAACTATTTGTGAGAATATGTCTTAAGTTTATACTTTTGTTAAATTGCATTGATAAGATTATTGTGAATTTATATTTGATAATTACCAACTTTTGAATTAATATTTTTTTTTATTTGTAATTTTTGGAATTGCCTAATTTATGAACAAAGCTTTGTGTGTTATCGTTATATATATATTTTTATATTGATATGTAATTTCTATTGCTTGGGTTTTAATTTGTTGTGTGTGATTATATAATATATTAAGCTCATTTCAAATACATTTTGTTGTTTGATATACCTGAGTTGTTTATCATTTCTTTAATTCTATTTGACATTTTATACTTATCTGATTTTGGCTGTGGAATTAAATTGGGCCCAGCGGTTCCATAAGCTAAGTTTTATTTTCATCACCTATCTTTATGGGTGTAGGCTTCCGATTGCATTAATTATTTCTCTATTTTGCGTATCATCTCTGAGATACAGGGTGATCTGTAACAACCCTCTTATTTAATTTATTTCCTTTTTATATCACTCCTAATTATAATACTTGAGACTTGGATATGATCTCCGCTTGCAAGCAAAACGTTTGAAGGTTAATAAGTTTGAAAGTACTGATTTAATAGCGTCAAGTTTGCTAAATGTTCTATTGAATGTAAACTGCACTTTGTAAAGCTGATTTCACCTTACCTTCCAAATACCAGTGATCGTAACCCGTATTCAACACTATCTAGAGTGATATGTAGTAGTCCAAATTCTTTCCTACAACCTTTTACGCGAGAGGGTAAAGATTAACACAAATAGGACTGTTTTAGTTGGACCATTATAAGTTACGTATCAAATTTTGATGAAAATCTCTCCAGCCTATTAAATATGATGCACAAACAGATAAATGTACAAACAGAGAACAAAAATTCATAAATAAAGACATCATCAACTTTACAAAATATATTTAAAATATATTTAATGAAAAAACGAATTTTCGGAAGATATTTCTTTTTTCCTTTTTCAAGTTTGTTATCAATAACAATAACTAACGAGGTGTTAAATTTCATATATACTTCCTATAGTTGGAGACAATTGTCATTTAACTATTATTATGCTACACTCCATGATTATTATTTTAACAAAAATATTTCTACAATTGATTAAGCTCTTCAATTTTTGTTGTTTTTTGTTATTAATACATTTCTTTACCATATCATTAGCTAAATTTATTAATATATTATCCACTTCTAATCCATCATTATAAATAAAATTGGTATTTTTAGTATTTCTAATTATCATGTTTTCCATTTAATTTTCTAAATGTTTGTTTAGTTAAAAAGAATAATAGTAATTTTTATTTGAAACATAATAAAAAAGAGTCACAGAGTGATCACACAATAAATTTTAGTTCAGATCATAACTATAATATAAAAAAGAATATGGTTGAAAACTATATAAATAGATTGGATAGAACTTCAAGCTGTAATGATGATTTCGAGAATGAAGTAAGGGATATTAAAATTGCTTGAAAAAGAATGAATATGATGAAAGGTTCATAAATAAGGTATTAAAAGATTATGAGAAGCTCAAAATTAAAGATATGGACCAGTACAATAATAAAGAAAGAATAATAATACCCTAATAAAAGGAGTTGCGAGTTGAAAAGGATTTGTGGAAAATATTATGTCAATGTAACATTTGAATATAATAATAAATTAAAAAATATACTATGTCGTAAATTGAATGAGAATGAAAACACTAGAAATATGGATCTAATTTACAAATTAGTGTGTTTGAATTGTAGTACATTCTATATTGGGGAAAGTAAAAGGACGGTTAAGGCCGTATTACATTTACCTTTTCACTCGCCATAAATGCAAGCCATAACGGAGGCCATGTCAGGGTAGATTGCGAGTGATTAGTGTACCGCTTTACAATTACCATAACGCCTTCCATCAAACGGAACATTTACACTTCTCAATTGTCATCATGCCTACGTTTTATTTACGAAAAAAATAGCATTGATTTATATGAAAACCATTTAGTCAATGCATCGGATAGGTGAAAGAATGTTTTTAATTAATTAAAATAAGAAATATTCATGTTTTTTTTCATCGTTTTGTGTTTCTTTGTTTTCAGTTTCGATAAATCAGTTTCGATAAATAATTCAGTCTCGTTAAATCTCGATCAACGACGATATCTTTTCGAGATCTCGGTCGCTGCCGATTCAAATTTTCAAGCTGAAAGTATGAAATGATTTTGATTAATAATGTAACATTTTATGAAAGCATCCACGAAAGCATAAGGAAAAGATGCCCTCCGATCGTGAAAATCATTTTTGTAATCGGTAATTTCGAATAAATAGATACAAATTGATTGGACTTCCAAGTTCTACAATTCGTCACCAGGCGCGCTGGTGTGACATCTCGCCATCTCAAATGGCGCCATTTCTTCAAAGATAGCCCAACCTCTATCCCTCGCCATCTGCTCGACATGTGTGATGGCGAGTGAAATGGCGAGGTTATGGCGAGTGAAATGGTAAATGTAATACGGCCTTTAGAGAACGTGCCTTAGAACACATTTATTGCATTACAACAAACAAGGGGAAAGGTCAGACGTAGCCGATGATTGCTGTAAACTAGATGAAAACATTAGTGATGAAATTAAAATATTATTTTTGGAAAAGGATACCAAAACAAAGAAAATAATGGAAAGCATGATAATTAGAAATACTAAAAATAGTAATTTTAATAGAAATGACGGATTGAAAATGGATAATATATTAATAAATTTAGCTAATGACATGGTAAAGAAATATATTAATAATAAAAAAAAACCCCAGCAAAAATTGAAGAGTTTAATCAATTGTAGAACTATTTTTGTTAAAATAATAATCATGAACTGTAGTATAATAATGGTTAAATGACAAATGTCGCCAACTATGTCTAGGAAGTGTATATGAAACGTAACTTTAGTTATTGTTAATGATAATAAACTTGAAAAAGGAAAAACGAAATATTTTCCGAAAATTCGTTTTTTCATTAAATATATTTTAAATATATTTTGTAAAGTTGATGATGTTTTTATTTATGAATTATACAAGTTAATAGCAAAGAGTTAAGGAAGAAGTAGAGAACAAAAATGTTCATGTGGAATAGCGAAGCTTGCTTCTCATGTTCAATAGTTATACGAAAGTAAGTTTAATGGTCTTTGCAAATGTAAGATTTAAATTTTTCGCTGATGATATACTGCAGTTTTCTTAAACATTTCTTCTTTTTAAAAAAGTCACTTTACCTTCCGGACATTTCTAACTCAGACATTTGGAAACGGGGTTGCAACATTTTTTGGAAGTCGCATCCAGTATAAATAAGCTATTAGGATTTTTTTATTTAGTTAGAAAACTTGCGAAAAGTGAAACTTTCAATTTGTGAAACTTTCCATTTTATGCAGGAAGCTAAACACAAGAAAACAGTTGAATGAAAAAAAAGAGAGAATCTCAGGAAACAAGGAGAGCTTAGAGAAGAAAATACAATCTTCCTACAGAAATTTCAGCATTCGAAAGGAATTGGAAAAAAGTTAAACTTGCTAAATAACCAAGAATTAAAACTATTTTTTACTCAAAATAATGTTAAAATATATTATGATAATTATCGTTATCCTATGATATTTAATTAATATGGAACGTTTTCTTATTGATTTTGACAATGCGAAAATATTAATATAATTTTTTGCTCACGCGAAACGAAACTGAGGACAGCATTTTCTTTTCAACTTGGACAACTGACAACACGACAGTGTGATAACTCGAAAGGATTATTTGTGATTTTGAAAGGGCCTTCTTTTCCCATACTACCATTGAAAGATTTTGGATCAATTGTCTAAATATATTCAGAAATGTCAACAATCAGTCGGAAGAAAACAAAGAAGCAGACTACCTCAGAAAAGAAAGAAAATATCCCTCCGATGTCGGGATTCGAACTAGATTCAGGCTTATCAGCCAAACTAGTAGGCTATTGCCTGAATACTACAAAAGTTAAAGAGAAATAAAAAGTTCTCATTTGAAACTAAAAAAAAAAAAAAAACAACTGACTTCAATTAGTCAGTTACCTTGATCACTTGATTAGATACCTTGATCATTTTGTAAAAAAAGGTAAACCTCTTGCTTTTTTCATCGGAAACGTTTTGTTTTTACAATTTCTCAGTATTAATTCAGCAGCTCTCTCCATGCTTTTTCAATCACCAATCAAACATAAAATATATGGCTTAATAAATCCAATGCGTGGCCCCTTTTAATTTTACTAATGAACGCTGCTCTTATTAGAAGGACAATTTTTCTGAACAATTCAGTTCTGTTTTCAAAACATTAATTCATCAACTTCGTCGTATATGTATCTTGAATTCATATCATTTTCTTGAATGTTACAAAAAAAACGTTGACGATCCGAAGGAAGTTTATCGGACAGCTCATCTTTAAAATTGGTAACAATTGATAAATGTAGTTTAATTTAAATTTATTAACAGAATTTTTGATTTAGCCTTTGAAATGTTTTATTGAATGATTTGATATTTTCTTAAATTAAAAGTTAAGAAAATCGTCGGAAAACCTATAACAATATTTTTTCATTTATGTTAACGGTGAAAAGAAGATTTTTCATTTATGAAGGGATTTTGAGGAAAAACAAAAGGTCAATAAGCATGCTATTTTTACAGTAAAAGTTGTGAGGGCTGGAAGAAGCGGATTCGATCGAAGATTGGATATTTTACTCATTGTTAAATCTCACCAGGAAAATGTCAACGATCCATCAAATGCGTCTATGTTTCTTTCACAATTATTAAAGCATACAAGCGTTAGACACTTCTGCTGGGCCGTAACTTCGTCCCTTCCGTGGAATGATCGCAGCATCCTCTATATTACCTTACTTTGAGAGAGATCTACATATGAATCGTTTCATTTACAGATAATCTTGTTAAAAATGTAAAACAAAAATATTGTTAAATATTGTATTCTATCTTTTAATAAAGTCCTTTCAGTAAATATGAATAGTTAATGTACAGTAGACTCCCTCTTAACCGGCTTAAATGGGACCGGGGGATAAGCCGGTTAAGCGAAAATCCGGTTAAGCCGGAGAACTGAAATAAATTAAAGTTAGGATGTGTTTGTCTTATAAATAAATACACAATTAAAAATATTGCGACATTTTATTCAATGTATTAAAGTATTAAAAGTTACATACCATTAAAAAAAATGACTAACTTTTTTTTTTTTGTTGAAGCCTAAAATTGCCGCACAGTTTCGCCATTTTTTTAATCAGCATCACATCAATGGTATTGGATACTTTGTATTTGAAATTGTAACTGAAATACGTGCGATATCGAATAATAAAATAATAAAACACGTGTTTTTTGCTTTTTTAACTATTTTTTTTTTAAATTTTAAAGATAAAAAAAAATTCGGCCGGTTAAAGCGGAGATCCGGTTTAATGAAGT